>OX381714.1:69292048-69719548 GCA_947462335.1 Harmothoe impar
ATCGTAGCAAATGTAAGTCTTAGGGTTGAGACTTAGGATCCCGTCACTTTCCCACGCCGTTTACATAAGCCCCGAAGTTCTCAGATCGTGAAGGTAACGTCTCTCACAACATCCGCCGGGCGGCGGACACCATTTTCTCACTTTTTTCCGTTTTATCTTCACGAAAAGCTCTAAGTGATCGTCACACACCGATGTCGGAATCTGCTTTCGTTTCTTTCTGAAGTATGTCTCTCTCAGGCGAGGTTTGACTACACAGAGGCAAATATCAGAGGCACCCAATAGCGCTAATTCTACTCTCAGACAAGGGTCAGGCACTGCTGGAATATAATAGATGGGTCAAGGGCTATTCTAGTGAGGGTCAGGCTACGCCTGACATTCAATAACAAGCTGGACTTTGGCAAACTTGCTTGAAAGTCTGACCATGCGGGATCCTCATGCCATAGTCTGGCAATGCTGAACTCTTGGGAGAGTATGCTGGACTCTTGCTGACCAGACTTTCAAGCAAATTTGCCAAAGTCCAGCTTGTTATTGAATGTCCGGCGTAGCCTGACCCTCAGTAGAATAGTCCTTGACCCATCTATTATAGTCCAGCAGCGCCTGACCCTTGTATGAGAGTAGTATTGGCGACATTGGCCGACTCTGATATTTACCCGTGTGTACGGTGGGAGGAGGGGGTTCACAGCCACAGCTTGCGCTTATAGAGCGCTACTAGCGGAGGTCTGGATGAGGAGACTACGGCGTTTGTCTTAAAAAAAAATAGCCATGGCACATGTCGATGTCGCTTAATTATGCTCATATCTCATGGCGATTTTAAGAATTGCTCATGTCACCTGTCACTATGTTTTTCAAGCTTCATGTCAAATGTCACTAGGTCTCATGTCGAATGTCGATGCTAAGAAACAGACATGACGTCATCTCGAATTTAGCGGTCTACACTACCGCTGCTGCTGCTGCTGCTGCTTGTGCAGCTCGTGCAGCTGTTGCAGCTGCTGACAGCTGCAGCTGCTGTAGTTGCTGACGCTGTCACGGATGCTGTTGACAGATGCTGCTGCTTGTGCTGCGCGTGCAGCCGCTGCTGCGGCTGCTGACGTTGTCACGGATTCTGCTGACAGATGCTACTGCTTGGGCTGCTTGCGCTGCTCGTGCAGCTGCTGCAGCTGCTGACGATGTCACGGATACTGTTGACAGATGTGGCTGCTTGTGCTGCTTGTGCAGCTGCTGCTGCTGCTGACGATGTCACGGATGCTGCTGACAGATGCTGCTGCTTGTGCTGCACGAGACTGAGTAGCCGCTATTACTAATGCTACTAATACTAGTATAAGAAAATACATTTAGTCAGTTGATTAAATCAAGGAGGTTTTCTGACTTCAGTGGATCGTTTAGCCATCGGCCACGGGCAAAACTTTAAACCATTTTATACATGGGACAATTGGCAGAGTCGAAACGTGTTGGTACGATGGGGTCGATCATGTTCATCATCAGTTCAGGCAAAGGAAGTGTGTCGACAGCACGCGAAAACTTCATGTCTGAATGTTTCAACACAAGACTTTTTATCACACTCACACAGCTGCTTTGAAGAGTGAATCCTTGACCACACTTGTGCTTTTCCAACACAGCTTTGGCCTCTTTCTGTGCAGTAAGGGATCTCTCTTTCGGGTTCATCTCAGTGCTGTCTAGCATGTCCTCAAAGTCTTTAACATCCCAGCAAATAAGCGCTAATTTGAGATTATCTGCGTTACGCTATCACGCATTGCGTCAAAAACGTGTACATTGTGTAGGGGTTGCGTTAAACGCGCTACTCACTCAAACTGACGCAATGTGTTTAACGCAGAGGGTCTCAAGTAAACGCAGTTTGCTTGTATGCGTTGGTGTGAAGGGGAGGGGGGTTGTGAGGGGGAGGTGGGGGGGGGGGGGGAATTAATAGTGGGAGGTAGATATACCATTTCATCCCTTATTCCTTTTATAGGTTCATCTTTATTAACATCAATTGAAATACTCTTGATCTTTGAGACCACGGTTCCCATGTAGTAGTAGCTTTGTGTACCTGGAAGGAGAAGATCAGTTCTGAGATGGGTTCAAACAGTAGACTACACATACATGTACACCCTACATGTACATGTGCACAAATTGCTATTCCCTTATTAACATCTCAATGAGAATACATAGTCATAACTTACCAGTAGGCTAGGTCTGTAAGATGTTACATTGTTAGGTACAGACAGTTTATGATAATTGAATATGTTTTAAGCTGAGCTAGAAAGGACACATGCAACTGCTTACCATATAAACATCCTTCCTCCAGTACCTCCTTGTGCTAGCTGCAACCTCTCTGAACAAAGAGATTTGAAACTTGAAAACTTGACCAATCAGAGAAGAGAAAACTCTCATCTCACGCATCCCCACGCATCGCCACGCATCGCCACACATTCCCACGCATCCCCACGCAAACCTGACTCATTGTTTGCGTCAGTTGAGTGGGGATGTAGGAGTGCTGCGTCAACTCACGCAAAGCCAACGCATCCTCACACATTGCGTTAGAACGCAAAATTCCTCCACGCATACTCACGCATTTTCACACTTGTATGACGCAAATTTGCTGGGATAATGTTCCAACGGGCTACAAATGATGGACTCCAGATCATCGTCCGCATATGTCGTCTCCTCGCACCATATTGTGTCTTCGCCTGTTTCGAATTCCGTCATTTTCTTGACAATCTCCTCCTGAGTGCCTTGCATATATCGAAGCTCCTTCAAGGAGTTGATAACTTGTATGGCGAAGACTGACAAACTTGAAGGAATTTCACCACAGTCAGGCCAAGTATACGGAGCTAAGAAAAATAGCTCTAACAAAATCTTCTCCCTCTGTCCAAATGAAACTACTGTTCCGATGAAGTTGAAGCATGCTTCTATCCATTGCTCCTTGGTGACGTCCTTCCAATGTTTCTTTACCTCACATGCATCATAGGGCACTGTTTCTCTTCTTGCTTCAAGTGGGAGTTGCTTTTTCTTTCTTGGACTCATTTCGAGAGGGTTTCGATGCTCTGTAGCGTCAACACTTTCATAAATAAAGAAAATAGCAGAACTAATCATCGTAACGTGCTGAGCGAGCGTAGAGTGGACGATGCTACGAAGATGAAGGGCGGGTGGAGAAAGTGTGACTGGTGAGAGCGGCGTTTCACTCCTTATGTACCCTGTCCTAGATAAGCCTCTTAAATGGCTGAAAAGACTCTCTCAGTACAGAGCTTCTACCGCAGGTGGGTTTAGACTTAAGCAGCTTAGTTCACACACGTGTCTGTTAGAAAAGCTACTTGCACACCTGCCTTCCCTTTTCACTAGTATTCACCCTCTGCCGACTTATAAGACACCTATACACTCCTTCTCGTGAAATCTATGGAAGATGATGGAAGGACCACCGACTAGATTTTCTTTGATCAGAGCGTGGAGGACGGCGTCGAAGGGAGGGAGCGTTGTGAACACAGCTTATAGGTTTTGGAAGGGGACCTGTAAAGTCAAACTGGCGAGAGAGATCTCGTCTTTCAACATGACAATGCTGCGATCTTGGAAAAAATTAGCGTGATTTTTTCAAAAGCTTAATGAAAAGTTTGACGTCTTCGTTGTTGTAGTGGATCAAGTAATCTCTCATAGTTTGCATCTTCTTGTCGTACTAAACTTTCTGACATGTGGCGTAGTCGGATTTCGGCCATTTTGACGCCCGTCAGTTCGCTGTCAAAAGCCGATCTCGGTGGCAGGGTTCTGTTTACCAGTTTCTTGGTATACGTCATCCATTCGTAAGGAAAGCGACTTTTCTCTTCGTTTCTGGTGAAAGCTCGCAAATAATTCGCGTAGCTGTAACCAAGTGCCAAATAGTTGACTACTACTTCAGAATCATTGTTTGAAAATCTGTTTAAAATACCCTCATTTAACTGATACTGATGTTGTACATAGTGATGCCAAGGTTAATTACCTTTGTGATAGACGATATGCTCACATGTTGAATTATATGTATACGCGTATGCAATGTGAAGCCTACATTGATAAGAGGCAAAGAGCCACCCGTGCCTTTTCAGCACCTATGTCTAAAGTACTACATCCTAATGGGATATCTTATGAGAGAAGCGTAGAGTTCTTTGGTGCCATAAGCTGGAATGGCCTGTCCATACCCAGACGTAAAGCAGCCAACATAGTAGAGTTCAAAAATGAAACAAATAAAATTCTGAAATCCAGAATACCTGGGGGTGGACAGGCTCCCCAGAAATGGTAGTTCTTAGTGAACCCCACCCCCCCCCCCCCTCCCATCAAACCTAAATTTTTATGAAGTAAATCATAGAGAGTCAGTCTCCCAAAAATACCACTTTTTGATACAAATTAAAAATCTAAATTAAATAGATCCAAATTACGACACGCAAATTCTCCTTTAGTCTCAAACCGATTAAATAGCCAAAATAAATTCTTTATTTATCACCGATGAAACATTGCCTGTGTCATACCCCGTTATGTTAGCTCACGTGGTTTTTCCCGAAGATCAACCCACAACACTGTATACACAGTGGGGATGAAGGAAAAACTAGTCTTTTTCACTTATTATATTGCATTTTAGGAAGTCAAATCATGTTCTCTGGAGGCCTGTCTTTGCCACCAACTAATATGTACCGGTAACCACCTTAAAGTGATTACCGGTATTAGTACATAGTATGTATTGCGTTCATTTATATGTTGGCATATTGAGAGTACCGGTACATTAAGATGTTGATCTAATGATACCCTTACACCTGACTTATCGACTCCTCCTTTGGACGCTACTTTGTACACTTGACTATGGTGAAATAAAAGATATTCAAACTAAAAATGTCCAAGAAAACTGTGTGTAAACCGTCAAGTATTGATTGCTTCTCTTTATGACGCTGAATTGTTGGTTTCTTCGGTCTCCGGAGGCAAAGAACGAGTGAAGGCGTATTTTTGATCAGGTTCAAGTCTTAACGCTCCGTGTTGAAGCTCACGACTGGAGCTTGACGGATGTATCTCAGAAGCTGCTTCTTCAGTTGAACTAATGGTTGTCTGGTGTGAGCTGCAGCGAAGCCGCCTGGAGAAGGGGTGAATGTCGCTTCCTCCAGCAGGAGAGCTTCACCTATCGCCACATGTAACTTCGCTAACGTTGGTCGGTAAAGTTCTAGCACAGCTTTCTCGATGACTTTGGCGTTCTCGTTTATGTGATTTTAAACTCGGTCTAACAAGGGGTCGGAATCTGCGTCGGATTCTCTGAGGTACACCGTCCCCTCCTACCCCGGAAAGTCGGATGTGACGCTAGCCGACAAAGGGACGTGATCCCACAGCAGGGACACGTGTTCAGTCAACGGTTCTCTGCACGGTCTGAAGAAAGCCTCGAAATCGAAGGTAATGTTGTAAGGGTAGATTCTGGAATGTCCGTCGGGAGGAAAAGTTTCACGTGTGGCAGCGGGACAGAACTGACGTAACAAATTTGAAGCGCGCTTGCTGGTGTTGTATAAGTGAAAGGAAATGTGGCGGAAGACGCAGAGGTTGTCCTTGTTGGGAAAATCTAACACAAGACTTCTCTTTCCAACTCGACCGTCCTGCCTGTTCCTACCGCCTATGGGAAAACCTCCAGGTCCCATGTAAACGCAAATGTTCAAAATTAGAAGGAAAAAGAGCGCACCGCTTGGTGTCAGCGTCGCAAAGTTTCCGTACTTCTTCGCAAGCGACGGTGTTTTCCATCTTTGAGAGGAGCTCTTCCAAAGTTTCTGAATTAGTTATAGTAGGGAGCGGTTGTAATGAGAGTTGCGTTGTTCTGGGAGACGTGAAAGTAGCGCAGTATGTTCTTGTCTTCTCTGTGTTGTAAGAGTAAGCCTACCGAGAAACCCACTTTTTATCATTGTGTGAAGCGGATTGCGACGCATAGTATCTACAGCGTCACTCAACTCGCCGGTTGGTAGTTTGACGTTTGTTACACTCACGCGAGTCCCGTGCATCCTGACACTCGTTCGTATTGCAGGCCAATTCGCCGTGAACGTTTCCTCACCGTTCGGTACAGCGCATGTACGTGGAGGGATAGTCACCTCGTCCAGAGATTCGCGTCGACAGGTGATCTTTTCAGCAATCGACATCGCCGCATAGAGGGCAAAACTTAGGTATTGTTCTTCATTTTTCTACGGGTCACTCGTGATTGTACGGTCTTTTAAAAATTTTGAAACACTTTTCGCAAACGTCCTGCGTCATGTTTTTATTTTTTTTTGTTTTTTCACTTATTTACTAATTATTAAAAAAAATAAAACGTTATTTATCACTTCGAATACTAGACACCTCTTACCACACGATACTATTAGCATTGTGAAAGGTGACTGTAGTCTAGGATCGAATTCAACAGATGACCATCTTACTGCAGGGATCAGACAAGAGTGGTCAACACTGGAGTGTCACAGCTCACTTTTATGTCTTTGGGTACAGCTGCATACAACCCTTGAACATACATTGCGACGTCGCTGCGACCCATGTCGTCTTGCAACACTTTCATCAGAGCCATAGGCTCAGACGTCTCGTTGTACTTCCAAGCTCTCAGCACTTCATAGACAGGGTTCTTCACAGTCCTGTCAGAAGGCACAGGTTGAGAGATGAAAGCTATTTCATGAGAAGTCAACCCTAAGTAGATCCCTATGGTCTTCCAGTCTCTAGGGCAGAGCTCAGCTAAAAGAGAGAAATATTTCTGCACTTTCCACTCCATGTCTCCACTCTCTAAGCCATCCCACATGTCATGCTTGTCCATGTACTCACGTGAGAATTTGATGAGGTCCATACGGTAAGATTCTTCCAAGGCGGCGGCTAGGTCCTTCCACCTAGTAGTACAACTTTTCTGGTACCAAGTAGTGAACATTTCTCTAGCTTGAGTTATGACACTTGTCTCACAACTGAGATATCCCATATCCTTCAAGTTCACTTCAAGGTATGAACCTAACCGTATGTAATCTGATGTCGGCAACTTACTACTTATTTTCAGTAGCATAGCGTCTGACAAGTATCCTAACGGCTCTGCTTTGAAGTATGATGATACAGGTACTACTGCAGCACAACCAATAACAGGAGCAGCGTCTGCGCTGGTATCCGACGACTCGTTGTCGGAACAGGGCAACCACACGACTTCGTAAGGTGGTGGTGAGGGCAGTCGCCACGGACCGGACGCGCTACCAGTGGAAATGAGGTCGAAAAACGGACTGTGCGCCCGTAGCCCTTCGGGTTCCTCGTACGCCTCGTCGTCAGCGTCGTTCTCTGTCTCACCCTGTTGCTTTAGGGCATGTATGTCTACTACGCGCTGCTGGGGCTGAGTGTCCGAATAGCTGTAAGTCTCAGCGCGAGCGGCGTTGATGGCGTCGGTTGATGTAGCGGTGGAGAGGTTCTGTGCAACGTGCTGCCTGTCAGTACTAGTAGCGGCAGTCGCAGCAAGAGGTGTAGCAGCAGCAGCAGCAGCAGGTGCAGCAGTAGCAGGCGCAGCAGTAGCAGGCACAGCAGCAGCAGGCGCAGCAGCCTCAGCAGGCGCAGCAGTAGCAGGCGCAGCAGTAGCAGGCGCAGCAGCAGCAGCAACAGCAGCAGCACTAGCAGCACGAAGATCACCAGCAGCCGCAGCAGGCGCAGCAGTAGCAGCAGCAGCAGCGTGCTTAGCAGTAACAACCGTCGCGAGTGTAACAACGTCGCTACCACGACGACTACTACTACCACTACTACTGCTGCGTGCGCTCGCTACAGCGGGAGGGTGATAAGACCAAGCGGTTGCGGCGGTAGTCTCAATTTCAGTAGCAAGAGGAGACGCTGACGCTAAACGATCACCGTTCTGCGTACTCTTCTTGTTCTTGAACTCGATTAGATCCTTGGACGACACTAGTTGTTGTGTTTTGCTCATGGTGGTGACTGTAGAGAGCAGCAAAAGACTGAGTGAGTGAATGGGTGTTTCCAGCCCCCTTATATACTCCTTCTCGCTTCTAGAGCTAAGCTACTTAAGGCTCTGTTCAGCTGCCGCCGGCTGACCAGCGGCCATTCACAAAGAGAAACAAAAAGACTTAGGGTATGACGTTTTCAGCTGGATCCCTTTCCCCCTCCCCTTTGAGAGATCGACTGACATGAGCTAAGCTACTTACTGCCTTGTTCAGCAATTCAACGTGCGTTAGCTGTATAAAGGATTAAGCAGTTGCTGCCGCCGGCTGACCGGCGGACATTCACAAAGAGAAACAAAAGACATAAGTCATGACGTTTTCAGCTGGATCTCTTTCCCCCCTTTTTTGAGAGATCGACTGCCATGAGCGGGCGGTGTACCGACTGTGCTAATTCAACGCGCATTAGCTGTATAAAGGATTAAGCAGTCATGAGCTTAGAGTGTGTATACAAAAAAACTACAGGAGGCGTGTGGTGTGAAGCAGGACCCCCTAAGACGGGTGTGTCTGTCTGTGAGTAGAGTCGTGTGCATGTGGTGAGCGACTTAAGTGTAAAACAAAAAAAATCACCGCCTCCTGCCGTGGTGAGTAGACTGGCCGGCGGCGGCCGGCTAGCTCAATAGGGGTGACAGCTGACTAAGGCTGTGCATGAAAATCCGATTTTCACCTGACCTCTGACGTTTGTTACAATGAATGCTAAAGGGGGAGAGAGTCGTCCTCAGGTAGGGGGTAGGAGGTAAAGCTATGGATAAGGAAAAAACACCATTTTCAGGTGGCTTCCACAGATGGCGATGACATACCCCTCGTCATCTAAGCTCTTAAGAAGCTCTTAAGGAGCAGAGCAGCTGCTAGACAGCTGGAGTGCTGTTGGAAATAGGATTAAACTCCCTCTGTATAAAAGCTCTGATTTCTGTTAGAAAAAAACCATATCAACTCTGACCACAGTAATGTATACTACCACCACCACCAGCACCACCGCCGCCGCCACCGCCGCCGCCGCCAGTCACAGCTGATCGCCTCATTAAAGCATGTGACGTCGTCACTTCTAGTCACATGCTTCATTAAGTCGCTTCCAGTCGCGTGATCCTAAAGACCCTCACTTCCTAAACAAAAAAAACCGAAGAGACACGCTTCTTCCTCTCGAGAGGAAGAAGCGTGTCTCTCGATTGAAATCTTTTTCTTTTCTTTTTTTCTTAAAAGAGACAAACGCCCCTTAGAGTGCCCCCCCCACCCTCCTAGAGTGCCCCCCTCCCCCTCCCCCCCTCCCCCCCACCCGCCCCATGCATCCTAAAAGCGCCAGTCGCCACTTCCAGTCGCTCGTAAAACAATAAAAAATGAAAAAAAAAAAAAAACTTATATCGTAGTGTTTTTTATTAGTTTACCGAAAAAAATAAGAGACTCGCCTCCTCCTCCTCTCCTTCTCCTCCTCCTCCTCCTCCTCCTCCTCCAAAAAAAAAAAAAGATATCACATTTTAAAGCGCGTGACCCCTTAAAGACGCTCATCTCTTCATTAAGTCGCGTGACGTCACTTCTTCTTCCGGTCACGTGATCAATCAGGTCACTTCCGGTCACGTGATCCTCAATGAGGTCACTCACTTCCGGTTGGCCATTAGGTCATGTGACGTCACTTCCGGTCACGTGACTCATCAGGTCACTTCCGGTCACGTGATCCTAAAGTAGGTCATATGACCTCACTTCCGGTCCCCTAAGTAGGTCATATGACGTCACTTCCGGTCCATAAGTAGGTCATATGACGTCACTTCCGGTCACGTGACCAAATGGCGGCCTCTGATTGGCTAACTAGGTCACGTGACGTCACCACTAATCCCCTAAGTAGGTCACTTCCGGTCACGTGACCAAATGGAGGCCTCTGATTGGCTGCAGGTCGATTGAGTAATAAACAGTACTTAACTATAGTCCCGTTCCGATACATACAATACTACTCATGATGCATATTTCCTAATCATGTCTAGTTCAAGATCCCTATATTGCAAAAGTGGGGATGCATTTGGATAAAGACAAGGTGACATGAGTAAAATTATCACGACCACGCTTCTGAACCTAACCTGAAGATTCAAGTTTGCCTGATCCATCAAAAATATAATTATTTTACTAAACAAATATAAATACTAGGGAGAAATAATATTGTTTCACTGTGCCTAAATTTCACATACCCTTGCAATACCCAAACGCAAACTCTGTAAGCAGTGATGAAAGATTGTTAAGGTCATCTTGGTTCATATTAACTCTAAGTCTCGGTAAGTGTTCTATATTGATATAGAGTACTTTAGTGGTATCAGAAATGGTGAAACCTGATTAGATTTTAAAACCCACTAGTCAAGAGAGGGGGAGATTGGTATCATCTATAGCCAATCATCCATGCTAATTGTAGTGCAGCCAAGGAGAGCTATCTGTGGTTCCCAATCAGTTAGGATATCAGTCTATCACACAGGGTCATACATCCTATCTCAGGTTATCTGCTTCCAATATCAGCCCTAAGCACCCTACTAGCCTCTCTATCCATTGACATTAGGCCGTGCTGCACTTTTTTGTCCTCAGAATAATCAAATTTTCACCACTATACTATTACTCAATAGCATACCCAATTGGCACAAATTTCAGTTCAATGTTGAATCAACATTGAATAAATATTGAATCAACATTGTCAACCAGTTTTCAGTATTGATTCAATGTTATGTGCCCACTGGATATCAGTGTCTAATATATCTGAGGGGGCCATGTATTATCTATATTCTTATACTCTCTTATTAGCTATAGACAGACCGGTCTGGAAAGGTCAACAGTGTGTACAAATGTAACTAATCTTTAGCTAGCTGATTCCAAAGCTTAGCTGTAAGAATGACCTTTTACGATTGACAGAACGATTTTACGATTAACAGAACAAGGAGTACCTCCCCTTTTGCTCTCTCCTCACTGAGTGACTTGCTACATTAGGTGCCCAGTTGCCCTGTACCAGCTGCCGGCCCCAACCTGCTCCCCACAGTGCACTCAGGGCACAGGACAAACACTGCCATAACTGCTGTATCCACTGGTGACGCATTGGTTTCACTTAGTTATTCTGTATGCTTGGAACCCTATAAAGCCATGTTTCATGTATCTGTGTCTGTACAGTGCTGATATGTGTGTTCAGGGTAAACCTTTACTTTCATCAGTACTTGCATTTAAACAGGGTGATCCTGTGAAGGTAGGATCCCACATAGACTAATGCAATTCAATTCAACCAAGGCTAAAAACAGTCTGTTAACTGATTTGAGAAATAGGCTAGAAATGCAAAGCTACCTATTTTGTTGTCTATAGAACAGAAACATATCCGTATAGACATCCAGGAGGAGGCCAAGCTGTGTCTAGTCAATTTGCAACCTCTGCCTATCGTTGCCCCTTTTACAAGTTGCTGAATTACAAGAAGGAAATACTCTGCAAGAAGCCCGTGAAAAATTGTAACATTCTACAAGGGAGGCTTTCTATGTTATGTAGAATAAAGAGAAATACTATGTAGCAGTGCGGCTGTTATAGTAAAACCTTGAGCAGTGGTTGGGCCCTTGGCTAGAAGAGATACTCCCTGCAGTACAGGAATGGGTAGGAGTGGATGGATGTCACACTTTATCATACCCTGGAGGGGGTTTGGCACCAGGAGGTGTGAGGCCATCTTCTCCTGGAGGCCACCTCCCTCCCAGGGGACCTACAGACCACCTGCTGTCCATAAAAAATAAAGGCTTGGTCTTTCAGCTCCTATTCACCTCAACTCTGCCGAACTATGCACATAATAGTGATATGATATGACTGCTGCATGATATATATATAGTTGCAGTCATGCCCAGTACAGCAGCACTGCATGGAGATTTGCCCCCCCCCCCCCCCCCACCTGTACTGGCCTAGGAAGAGATAGGAAATGGTTTGAGTAGGTTTCGTAAAAATGGTTTGGAGGATATACAATCAACAAAAATCCAACCAACCCTCATGAAATTAACTGTTTTAACTCCATTACAGCTTGGTAACTAAATAGTATAACATCAGATTCTCAACAGTGAAAGGCAACTAAATTATTACAGAGACATATAGGTTCCATCATGGTGGACTGTTACAGTAACATTGAGAATAACTTCAATAGCCTGGAATAAGAGAGACTGAAGTACCAATGAAATAATAATGGAACTCCTCAGCTCAAAATAATGGATTTCTCTGTAATGCTATGCACTAGATGTCTAATGTTTATTGTGGAAAGAACTAACTTCACCAGTAGGGAATTCACAGGACATGGCGAATTCTTTTTCTGCGAAGGAATATTCAAAGATGAATATTGATTTAAGTTGGCAACTCCTTTCCATTGGAGAAGGCTTCTCAAGTTCTCTGCATAATTGAAGAAATTCAGATTCTGCACCTTCATCAATAAATCATGCTAGCTGTGACACAGAATGAATACAGACAGGGAAGAGGCTTCACTAGGAGCATGCAACATGAGTACCGCAAGGCCAGTATATACATAGCATGGTCAATCTAAAATGTAACTCAGATTCTGTATGTCCATTTGTAATGGTCAAATCAACCATATCCGATCAGATATTATCCTGATCAGCACTCCATATAGTTTCTGTGCTATCAATTGTTGGTACAAGTGTGCCATGAGGCAGGGCCAACAAGCCAGTCACTATAGCTAAATTGGTGTATGTCATATACAGAAAGGAACAGGAGCATATGAGGGATAATGTAACTCTTAAATACACCAACAGCATGTAGTATAAAGCACTTCATTTTTCACAGACTCTGCAATATCAAATTAGTGCTGCTCAGTCTCGTGTGGGTTATTATACCCGCTATGAACTCCTAGTCTCTTCGGATATTGTAGAATGTTACAGAATAAAGAATTTTGATGAGATTTACCAATGTATTCAGGGCAGGGTGGGATTATCTCATATATCTTGTAATCTATGATTCAGCCAGCACTGACGTTATCCACATTGTAGCTAGATGGGTTATCTATAGTTTACAATCAGCCCAAGGGTATCAGCCTATCACGCAGGGTTATAAAGGTTATCTCACTCCTTTATCAGTCCCATACAACCTTCTAGCAGTTCTATTTATGCTTCATCTTACAGAAGGCAATGTTATGCACATAGTACACTAACAAAAATCTACTATAGGTCATCAATGATTCAAGATAAAAATCAGCAGCATTGTTTTCCTTGTTGCATGGGGCCTGGTATCTCAACAATTTATTACATGAATAAACCTTTTTTTTCCTCCCGTGTCTCCTTTACTGGTCTGTAGAGGTCAGCAGTCTGTACACACAGGAATCCATTTCATATGTCAATAAATTCCATGGGTCAGCTACAAGAATCACCATTACCATTCAACAAATATTTCATACGAACGGCTGAACACGGATCATGTCCCCTATCGCTATCTGTGCACTTAGTTACTTGCTACATTTACTGCCCAATTGCCCTGTGCCAGCAGTAGTCCCTAAACGTTGTCCAACAGGCACAGGGACAAAATAACTGCTGGGTTCTGCCTGTTCACTGCAGCAGGCATAATTTACCAAAGTAACACACCTGTACAAACCAATGGGGTGATTTGAATGAGCAATAGTATTTTGAAGCTAAACAGCACTTTGACAAATATATTGAGTTAGGGAAACAAGGGTGTGGTCGAGTTGAATTTTGTAATCCTAATATAACTGCCGCTGAACGAGTGTATCCTTTCAATCATTGGCCTCACAATCCAGGGACGAGGTGACATATTGATGCTTATATTGCCTTTTAATATTTCAGGCTAGGGCTTGGCTTGGCTGTAGACTTGCAGAAAAATAATTGGACAAGAAGATAAGATTTTACCAATCTTTTCTCAAAAGAAGATTTATAAAAGATAAAATTGCATACAGTCATGTAGCACTGGCACATACTTACACTTCATCTAAAACGTCTGAACGAATTTTCCCTCACCAAGTCAAAAATGATAAATGAATGTCTCGAGGAAAATTGAAGTGCTGAAAAATACAAATGACAGGTTTGTAAATTCCTTGTCATGTTCATTTTGAGCACATTGCTAGACTTTCTCCTTCTACGGGAACTGATGGTCAGAGTACTATGTGTCAGTGTTTTTTATTTAACACATTAGGTTTCATTCATCAGATCTATAGATATTTATGTTGAGGTTATTTTATAAGTAGTTGATCGACTCTTTGGACTAATTTATAATATCTATTCAAGATTTAGATAATCGACTCCTCTTTGATAATAGAGATGGAAAATGATTGAATGCTATTAGAAAGTTAAACAGATAATAAACTAAGGACATCATATCACCATGCTTTATGATTGCCTGAAAACATATCTATCTGTGTCACAAAGGCCATTATTCACCAACATTGTGACAAATAACCTCACTCAGAGTCTATAGTGCTAAGTGGGGCTTTTGAGAGCCAAAAAGTAGAATTCAACATCCCTGGCATTCTTTCATACTCAATTTGTCAGTAATACAAAAATGGCGCTTCCTTAGCCCATCAATCTTTAGATGATTAGAGGTTGGAGCATGGTTCATAGCCATGTGTGTAAACTAGTCACTAGCAATTTTAAAGAATATATACTTGAAACCTATTAGAAAACAGTATCAGGGTTAGGGTTACCCTAACCCTGAAGTGGTTTAGGTAACAATTTATTTTGTGAACGTGAATATCATAATGTTTGGTCACAGCTTTTTGAAGATGACCATAGTCTTTGTCTTTTAAAGTGTTCCCTATCATCTAAAGAAGGGACAATTGTATCAACATAAACAAGTCTCAACCAAATAAACATAATGCAGCCAAGTACTCATTTTTATGTCTTCTGTTTGATATGAAACTCAGCATTCTTCTGTTACCACATGGTATAGTAAAACCTCCTGGGAAGGTTAGTTTCTTTAGTCATGTAGCAACAAAAGCAATAAAACTGACATTTTATTGTAGTAACGGCTCTCTTGTATGATACCATTAACACCTTTGTACCCCTAGTCCCACCCCATGGGCCCACCAAGCTGCCTCCACAATACCCACAGCACCTCCAGCAAACACCATTTAGCTATGTTGCCCCAGAAGCATCAAGTTTTATGTGTCTACGCCCCAAGCACTAATCTCCAGGTCCAAGGGGGTGCAAAGCAAACCTTAGATGCTCTACAGACACCTATATAATGCACAGCTATGCAGTTGGATGCTTTTTTATTATGATAGAAAACATTTTTTTACTTCTGTCCTCCCAACCAAACATCCTTCTTGTTGTTTGATATTCACTGACGGGGAAACTACTTTAGTTAATGAGTTCTTCATACCTACTTCCTTTTAAACCTCTATTGGTGGTATGGCCTGGTAGACTTAATGCCCAGGTTATGTCAATAGCTCAGACAGTACAGACCCATAAAGAACAGCCAATGTCCAGCAGAGCGTGCTCTGCCTACATAATGTTGTGGATCAGTACCTGTGACTGACAGGCGCTGTATGTGAGTCGTGATTTGTGCCTTTTATCACTCAATTTATGATGCTCTTGACACTTAATATAATTATGCTTTGAGAGAGTCTGGAACATTGGCCTATGTTAGTTACCCTCATCTATACTACAACTCCACTGTACTTAGAGAACAATGATATGTTTTGAGCTGGAGGATAAGGGCTATCTCACCCGAAGTTATATGAATGACGGCTTCTCCCCATGAGACATTCAGTTAGTCAGTAATTCCTAAACTATACAGACATTTACAGTGACTGCCTTCAACATAATAATCACTGGATAAACAACAATCCATGTAACTAAGTTGTCAATAAGTCATATGAATAACACAAGCTTTTACTAAAATCTCTGTCTTATACTGAATACAAAGCAGGCTTGACTAAATTGATCTAGCCTATAAATTCAGATTTCATAATCACTTCCCATTTGCATTCATGACCAAGCAGTCAAGCCCCACTGCAACCATAGGTTACATTCTAGCTGCATATTTAGCTGCAGAGGGATTTCTGCCAACCCCAGTTGTTGTTCACCATAATATGGGACCACGGCCAGAGGTGATAAAGATTCCAAGGGTTGCATGCCAAATATTCAACTAGAAAAATGTATAGCAAACTTGTGTACAGTCCATTTAGAATAGTTGCCCTTCTTTTACATATATATATGTATATACATCTTACTTTCTAACCAACATGCACACAATCTTAAGGGAAGCTTGAGGTAAAGAATCTTCAGTAGAAGGTTCAGTTGACTCATAGACTAATTAACAGTAATGACACATTGCAAGAAGCTAAGCAGTACACAAATACACCAACCCGGCTAGTGAACAGCACCTGTTCAAAGGCAGGGTGTCATAAAATACAAGAACAGCTCCTTAGGAATGAAGGTCGACCCATTGAATATGAAATGCATGAGGGAGGTCATAAACACCCAACCAAGCACCAGCCCTCAAGACGTATCCTTAAACCAGAGTTATTCATGATAAAACATGCACATCATAAAGAATCTGTAAACATGCTTTACTTTGACAAATATTGGTAATTTGGCAAACTCTTGCTGCCCTCTATAGTGCTCTCTCCCTGCTTATCTGGAGAAGGGCCAACCGTGTTCATGAAATAACTACTAAATATGTCAAACATTGTTTAGCCAAGTACTAGAGTTTATATGACAGCATTCAGAATTATATCTTATACAATCCCGGGCATTCTTCTGTTACCAATGGTTAAATATTAACTAAGATTGGAGGGCCTCTCTGGCAAACACCATTAGCACTATCTGTACTCTAGTCCCAGACCAAGTGTCCACTAAACCATTGTGTGGATACCTACAGCACCATCAGTAAACATCACCAGGGCTTGTCATCCACAACCAGCAGGTTTTATGTACCTACACCCTGCCATATAAATGTCATAATTCTGATCCATTGGGCTGCACACTGCATCTGAGGTTCTCTAGGGAGACCTGTTAGTTGCACCACTCTGCATAATGGTGTCTTCATATCAGGGCATTATAATACACATGTTTTATTCCCTGCCTCTCACAAGCAGTTTTTGTCTCTGCAATATTAACTTAATAACTAAAACATAGTTTAGTGGATGAGTCTTGTGAAGGGAGCAGTATACAACTCTGCATTTTGAACTCTGCAGCTATGTATTCTTACCTACTTGTTCTACGGTGTTGCAGGCATGAAGCTGCCTCAATGTTAAGGTTATGTCAACAGCTCAGTCCTTGCAGACTCATAAAGGACCAATAAATGCTGTACATGGCTGGGTGTGGTGTGCATACAGTGGACACTGGTTGTTCATGCCCTGGAGAACCAACATGGAATTTTCACACTCTGTTACTATTTCTTTTTTTCAGTGACTCATCATTAATTGCAGGACTGGAATCTATTTGATCAAAACAATTGACTACATTAATTAGATGTCGATGCTACTAGTAATCCAGCCTATTTTGCTAAATGCAATTGTACCAAAAGTATCCATCATGTTCAGAAGAATGAACGGGCCACAAGCATTATATACAAAACATGTCTGATTTAGATCTTGTATGCATAAATCCATGTCAATGGACATTGCATGGTATCCTGTTACATTGGCATGGTGGTACAGTGCAGGTTTCCTGTCTAACTGCACTCACACATCAGGCTGTATTTATTGCTGACAGTTCATGTGGAACATGAGACACATCACATTGCTATACAATATGCAGTACCACTGTCAGTATCAGATAATTGAGTACTAAAGAAGGGTGGTATCCAACATTATAGGCTTCTCTGATCGTTTTTTCACGGAGTTCTCGGTCTAGAATGTTTAAATATGTATATTAGAGTATATACAAGTATAGGTATAACAATGCTACCTTCATATAAGCCTGGGTTTTTAGTGTAGGTAGTGTCCCCAAGAAGAGCCTCCTCCATGGTATGTTTCAACATGGTACATCCCCCTGAGGCATTGTCTTAGATCTGAGGCACGTCTAAGTACCATCGCGAACCCCTACATGACACATTTAAAGGAAGGACGCATGTCTGAGTAGTTTTTGTTTTTCTCAAAGCTGCAAACTTGCTTTATCTACTCAACCTTTACCGTGACTTTGTAGAGATTCTGTTTCTAAAGCTGTGCATGTACTTAGTGCACAGTAGCCTATATCTACTTTTCATATCAAACACTGCTTTAGGAGTGCACTTATATACCCACTGAGCCCTTTGGTGGTGTATCAGCATCACAGGGTGAAGGAAAGCCTCAACATGTTATTATTGTCCACAATGTGCCTAGAGAAAACACAAGGCATGGGG
The DNA here is from genome assembly GCA_947462335.1 of Harmothoe impar. Lineage (NCBI taxonomy): Eukaryota > Metazoa > Annelida > Polychaeta > Phyllodocida > Polynoidae > Harmothoe > Harmothoe impar. Next base: position 69,310,267 of record OX381714.1, read on the forward strand.
CTCTCTGGCAGCAGCGAGTGCAATATAGAATCAATTTATCCAACTTCCTTTTTATTTTATTTTTAAATTCCAGCATCCTCCGAGAGGCTGTTTCATATTCTGACTGTATTAAAATGCATTGATTTTTAGCTTTCCCATCACATTCTGAAGATACACTAGCATCCTGTTTTTTAATGAACACAATTTGATCAGGTTTCCTTGCTGCATCAGAAGGAAATCCCTGGCAGCCGAATCGATTGAATTAGGAATGGTTGCATTACATAGTAAATACACATTGTTCCTTGGTTATTATGTTAATGGTTCTACCTTGCCCTTACCATTTACCCCCTTGGACATTTATCACCTAGGACATCTACCCCATGGGATTTTTATCCCCTTAAGGCTTTTTCTGCATAGGACAGCCAACCCCTAATATGCCATTAGTTTTTTATTATATATTGGTATTGGGTACTGTATTGCTAGGATAGGTTGTAAGAAATGACAAAACCTGATATATCAAGCCTAGTGTTTAGGGAGGAGGATATTGGTACCATCTATATCCAGTCATCTATGTTATCTTTGGTGCAGATAAAGGAAGTGATCTATGATTCCCAATCAGTCACTGGACATTAGTCAACCACACCGGGTCACACAGACCGTCTCAGGTCATCTACTACCAATATTAGCCCCAGGCTTCCTTCTAGCCCCTCTATCCATCTCACTCATTCAGTGGTCAGTGAGAATAATCAGAAATTATCTATGAAGAGTAAAACATCAATATAGCATCACTAAGCTAATTATAGAATATCACTCATATAACCAGTATCACCACCTCACAAGCTGGAGGGACCTACAAAGGTCAGCAGCCTGTATAATTATAAACAACCTTATGACCATTACAAATTAATGAATACTTTCATTATAAGTTGAACACCTTATTATCTTACTGCCTGCTCCTGACTGAATTACTCACTATATTACCTGCTTGATTGCCCGGCGCCAGCTGTGGGCTCCAACATTTTCCACATAGGGCACTGAGAGCCAATTATTTACAGGAAAAGCCATGTCTGGCTTTACACCGCAGCTGCAGTAATTCACTAAGTTCACCTACTCTGTATGATAAGGGTGGTGTATGCAATGTTAGCTCTGAAGTTGCTGTGCTTCATAATTGTATCTACAGTGGTCATACATTTGTTCATGTTTTATCAGTACGTTGACCTTCACACAGTAGCTCTGTGAAAGCAGACACAGAGTACAGACTAAGCAACCATGCAGCTCCTCAACTGATATGGTTCCTTAGCTATGGTTCCTTAGCTTACAGGTGACCATGTCCATTCTGTCATATGGAAATGTCAGACTACAAATGTTGATATCTGTTATTCTCAAAAGCATAGAGAAAGCTTACTGATGAAACATTTAAAGAGTAATACCTGTAATTGAGTTCCTCCATAATCCTGTGATAATAGTTAACAAACACAGGAAGTTGTGTCTTCTAGATTTGCAACCTTTGTCTTTTGTGAGGCCAACAACTGCCGGTGTTACAAAAGGCTAGATGGGACTACTCTGCAGCAATATACATGTACATTTGAATAGCTAAGCAATTCCCTCTAGGTTAAGTGGCCCAAGTCCCAGAATACTTTCCCCCTATATGGTTTATGACTAAATTCTGAAGCAGTGCTGGAGCCTGGACTGGAGGAGGTACTCCCTGCAGTAAAGGCTTAGTGGTCACACTTTATCATACCCTGGAGGGTGTTTGGCGCCAGGAGGTGTGAGGCCGCCGTATCCTGGAGGCAGCCTCCCTCCCCGGGGGTCAACAGACCACCTGCTGTCTATACAATATACAGGTTTGGGTGTCTCCCCCTCCTCCTTACTTCCTATATCTAACAGCTTAATATTATAACACTATTTGTATGCAGCTCTGTGACTCGTTACATTTTGCAGACGTCAGACGTCAATTGCTGACAATAACATTTGCATTCATAGTATTGGTGCTAGACCCTCTGAGGGCTTAAGCTGCCATTCCAGCTGTATGAATATCTCACAGAATCATCTCTCTCTATTGCTCTCTCTTTGTGTAGGGGGCAGCTGTTGACATTATATCATTAATGCCCATCAAATATTGGTAAGTTGCTAATGTTTTTAGTCCAGGTTGTTACACTCATCAAGAAAAGGGGCTGCAGTGTCCACGGCACATAAACCAGAAGCAACAATGTAAATAAAGCATAATGACTGAATGAACTGATTTGTATGACAGTTTTCTGTAAAGTAAAATCACCAACAAAGCACAATATTGCATCCCCACTCTGGTATAACACCATTGGCACTATCGGGACTCTAGTCCGAGACCAAATATCTACTATTCCATTAAGTGAATACCCACGGCACCATCTGTAAATACAATTAGGCCTGGCCTAAAAAAACATCAGGCTTCATGTTTCTGCAACCTGCCATCTGAGTACAAGTACCCTGATCCGTGGGGATGCATTTATGTAGCATTCTCTAGGGAGGCCTATTTGATGCTGTGCATATGCATGCTTTTTTATCTGACTGACGATACTCGTGTATGTTACTCGACCGTGATCAAACTACTGAAGGCCATTAATGTCCACAAGTCTAGTGGTGTAGACGATATTAGTGCTACGGTACTTAAGGATGCCTTATTGATATTGGCTCCTCAACTTACTGAATTAATTAATATGTGTTTACATAAAGTTTCATTCCCGGAAAAGTGGGCGTCGGCAACAGTCATCCCCCTACCGAAGGGTGGCAATGATGGAGATATTGGTAACTGGCGACCGATCTCCCTGCTCCCGATGCCCAGTAAAATATTAGAGCGCATAGTTTATCAGGAATTGTATAATAGATTAGAGTCTAACAACTTATTGTCTAATAGTCAATACGGCTTCCGCGCGTCCAGGGGAACAAATGATGCAGTTTTTCGTTTAGTCAACGACGTTTATAAGGCATACGACAATAGGTGCCCCCTGGTGGCGTGTTTCCTGGACGTGCGGAAAGCTTTCGATTGTATACACCACGGTGAGCTTATAAACCGCATGCGAGCTTTAAATCTACCAAATATTTATTGTGACTGGTTGTGCGCCTATCTAGGACACAGAACCCAGCGAGTTCTATGTAACAATAGTAAATCGGGCCTTGCCAATATTAATTTCGGGGTACCCCAGGGTTCCATCCTCGGCCCCCTACTGTTTATTTGTTTTATTAGCTCGTTGCCAAATGTGTTAAAAAATTGCCGTATTTTAATGTATGCGGACGATGTTGTATTCTACCTAAGCAGAGACAGACTAGAAACTGCTAGTCAGCTTTTACAGGCTGACGCCACTGCTGTATATGATTGGTTTACTACCAGCGGTTTAAGTATTAACACTGATAAAACCAAAGTTATTGTTTTCACCCATGAGAAACCGAGTGAACCTCATGCTCTAAATATTAAGATGGGTGACAGCACTCTAATTACTTGTAGTCAATATGAATACCTAGGTGTAATTATGGATAATTTACTCAATTTTGAGCAGACTGTAAGCAAAAGTGTGAGTACCTCATCATATAGAGGAGTTATGCTAAGAAAAATGAGGGGCAGAACGTCCACTCCCACTGCCACTGTAGTATACAAACAAACAATTCTGCCTGTATTAGATTATGCTGGATATTTATTCAATGGTATAACAGATGTGCAACACAAAAGACTACAGCTTGTTCAAAATAGATGTCTCCGGACTAGTCTAAATGTCAGACTGAAATACCATGTTAGTGACTTGCATAAAGACACCAACACTGACTACCTATCAGTACGCTATGATATGCAATTGCTGTTGTTAATCTATAAGTACATATATTGTGATAAGCATAACAACAATGAACTGGGTCTGGTGCTGCAGCGGGCCCCTGCTTGTGGCCGGGTGATGCGGTCAACGGGCACTTGGCTACTGGAGTGGCCAGACTCGAACCTACTAGGCTACCGCAAAAGCCCGCTGTACAGGGGTATAGCCTTATGGAATGCATTAGACCCTGTCTGCCGCATGGCAAAAACCAAAGAGACTTTCAAGACACTAGCTAAGCTAACTATCCTTAGGCTAGCGGCTGAAAAGCTGCGTACGCGCGGTCGTATACAACGATAGAAATGACTTTATTATATAACATATCATGAACCCGTCTCCAATATAATGGTGACATAATGTCACATTTTGAAATGTAATTGTATTTTTTTGAAAATCATTTAATGAATAAAATACATTTATAAACTCAAATCAACATGTCTAATTCCCCTTTATGCATCCAGCTATCCTCCTTTATTATTAAAGTGATATCATTACAATCTATGATGGAAGACACAATGACTGAAGTACAATGTATAAGATGGCAAGTTAATTTAGAACAATCAGATCACAATGTTTTGCCAAAGTTGGCTTTAATAGGTCAGCTAAATTAAGAGATTAACCAGTTTATTGCTTCAGGATTTTACTTTGTTTCATCAGGCTTTCCCTACTGTTATAAATATATATTTTAATGCAAACCATGTAATGTTTCACTTACCTATATTGTTCATGCAGGGATTATTGACCTGGACCCCCTGGTTACATCTATTGGCTTCAGACAGACTGGGGATGGGCCCACACTCCAAGGTAAACTCAATTTACCCTAATTGATATTCAGCACACCAACTCACAGTGACACGTAGCAGTGAGTCCCCAGGCAGTACTCTTACACTGACCTCACCCCTCCTCATCTGTCCTGGTCCATGATCCTCCTTTGCCCCATAGTTCTCCATTCTCTCCCCTCCCTTCTCTGGGTGTACTCACTAATCTCCCTATTTCCCTCATTCTGTATATAAAATGTATTCCTGAACCTAGCTCTTTTATTACTAGACTAGAATAAAGCCCCTCCTGCCCTCCCCCCCCCCTCCTCTATGCATCTAACTGTGCATGGAGCGAGTTAAAAATGCTCATGAGGCACCATGTTTAACCTTGGAGTCACTCTTTATTCTGCACCATCCCCCAACCCTGGGACCTGCAGGGAGGGAGGCAGGGGTGGGCTTTACTGAGATTACATTGGATGTTTTTCCTGGTATGTGCAAATACAGCCTGATTTGAGGCTAAGATTCTGTTATATAAACAACGGGATATATTTCAACTCTCCCTACAGTACTCAAGATTTATATTTGTAGCCAGTAGCTAGTGGTATCTATACAGTGATACATTTGGTGACAGGTATGCACAGTCCCATTCTCTGTGTACTACATACAACTTTGTGATAGATACAGGGTAGACTAAACAATGGGACTATGGCTGTCTAGTTCACTTCATACAATGAAAAGGTGTCAGTTAACCTATCAGGAGGGTTTTTCTCTTTTTAAAACGATTGGCTTAAAGAAGTTCCTTTGCCATTTCCTATTTCTGGGCTAGAAAAGAAAAATACTTTGGTTCAAAAGAAATCGTTTCTAGGAATTGTACAAAAATTGTTCCAAGCAAATGACAATAGCATTTCTGAAGGGGCTTGTGCAAATCATTTCTGAAGGGGCCTGTGCAAATCATTTTCAGGGATTTACTTTCAGTAAAGAATTTCTTTTGACACCCATTATCTATTTCTAAAACCCTACTAAGTAGGAGCCTGGGAGGTGCTACTAACTACAAAATCAACATATTACACACTGTTGTATATAATTTCTATTATCTATTTTGAAGAATAACACATTCTTTGGCATACTTTATCATGCTGTGGATTCCTTTTTTGGTTTACAATTTATTAATATAAAACCTACACTAGTCCATCCTCTGTATTCTCGTGGTGTGGTCGTTTATAACTGGTGCAAACATGTTTTATGCTTGCATTATACAATGGGTTCCAGAGTTTAGGTAAAGGTTACCCTACAGGGACCAGGGGGTATATGAAAATAACCATGACAGACTGACTCATGCCCTCATAGGGCATTTCTTCTCCAGGTCAAAACGAAAATTGTGACGTCACTAAGGGAATCCCCTGGGTGTTTTCCGGAATGTAGACTGATTTCTGAATATTTTCGTGATTAGGCCAGGTGCAAAACGAAATTCCTATACTGCCAAGTTTAAACGAATTCCCTGAGAGAATAATTATACAATCCTTTTTCTTTATTTTTGTTTGATGATTAAGAAACGAAAACAAACGATATTCCCATTAGAAATGCAATATTGTAATTTATGAAACGATTTCCTTTACTAGTCCCAAAGTATTTTCTTTGACTAAAGAGTTCGTGGGAAAAAGAGAAAAACCCTCCAGATCATCTACCAGGGATACAGCCTCGCACTATATTAGTGGCAAAGGGCAAATTGCAGTAAGTAATCAGTCTTGCTCGTGGCCTTAGAATCACAACAATGTGTGGTGAGCCAAGGCAGATCCTACTCCCACACATTGAGCACCCTTTCTGTATAGCTGCCTACATACACTGCCTATATAACCCATATGTAAAGTACTTTATTACACGACCTAACGCTATAAGTACGATTCTCTATTTGTTTAATCATTAAAAAACGTACCACCCCGGGGTGTGGTACGTTTTTGCATACCACCCGGGTGTGTGGTACGTTTTTTTGGTGCTCTAGACCAATCAGAAGGCAGCGTTTGATCACGTGTTTCAACTGACCAATGAGGTGAGGGCGCAGTAATACATGAACAAAAAGACGTAAACAAAAACGTAAACAAACGTAGTTCCGGCACGTCGTCGTCTGCTAGTAATCTGCTAGTGATTTGCTAGTGAAAATGGCGAGTTCTGACGGGAAAAAGAAAGATAAAAGTAAAAGAGACATACCTAACGACATCGTGATACTTGCGGGAGTGATCACAGAAGGAATTCATGATGCAGCAGAGAGCATATTTGGAGAGTTGCTCGAGGAGCAGTATCAGGAAAGTCTAATGGAGTTGCTGCTTGGTGATGATCTAGAGCCGTTTATGAGCCAAGAAAAAGTTCAGGCAAGTGATGGGCAGGCAAGTGATGTGCAGGCAAGTGATGGGCAGGCAAGTCAGTCTAAGTTGCAATTGGTGCCTGACGTTGAGTTTGGGCCAGAGGGTCAGGCAGGGGCCCCCGTGTTTGCGGATTCAGTGCTTGAGAAGCCCGAGGCAGTGCCTGAGAAGCCCGAGGCAGTGCCTGAGAAGCCCTCGGGCTGGTACGTCCCATACGTGAACCAACCATACAATACTGTCTATATATACAAAGTGGGACTGAGAGGATTTGGCTATTTATCAAAGCTTTTATATTGGGTGACAGATTGAACACTGAAAGGATACAGAAGAAGAAAAAATGCTGAAAGAGGAAGAACTGATGGGGCGCTCAGAGATATTGAAGCCCATTAGCAAGCTGTCAATATTTTAGTTATTTAGTTACATTGCACAGTCAGCAAAATCTAATCTCCTTCCTTAGTTCGTTGCAGAAGCATGTCAGCCATTGTTTAGCTGCATCATCATTGACAGGCTGGTACAATAGAAATTTAAAAAAAAGCTGTACCCTTAAGGAATTACACCAAATGCCTATATATATACATCCCCTTTAAATTATTGCAAAATGCTGATTATTGTTTGTTGAATGAGACCTGGTCGGGCATTGAACCTGGAATTAAGCAATGTATTTAGTTAGATAGTTGCAGCGTGTGTGGGCGTTTGTAAATTGTAAAAGTTTGTCTTTGTCATAAGGATTCAAAAAAGTACCTCTCCAAGAATATTATGTGAAGAGACCTATATAAAAACATATCAGTTAATGTTCAGGAGAGAATTATTAAATCCTTATTACTATAAATGATATCCATTTTACGGATTATCTGAATCATATTTTGGATTTAAAATGTCATTATGGGTTCTGATTACACAGTGTTCTTCATGCATCATCCTTAGTCATCACTGCCTTAACAAAGCTCCCCTCATGCTGCTGACTGGGCAGGAAGTGGGATGTAGGATGCTGAATTCATCAGTGATTTAGCCAACTTTAGTGTGTGAAGATTATTCAGTTCAGATGGGTTTGCGTGTTAGAGTGTCACACTTTATGAAGCCATGGAGTGAGGCCATATTCTACTGAAGGCGGCCTCCCTCCGTGAGGACTGGCTATACAAGTTCTATGCAGTCACTCTGATTCTCCTCGCACAGTTTCAAAGTTCTAGAATGTGAGACATACCAATATACAACCAGCTGCACGCCCAACAGCCATGGGAGGATCGAGGACTGTAGGGCTGACAAATTGCAACAGGCTTTGCAAAATGGCAAATAGCAGGTTTGGAAAAGGTGGTTTGCAAGTCTGCCCTGTAAGAACAGCAAGATTTGAAAATAATAAATGACACAGTCAATATGAAAATGCCATTTTTTGCTATTCCCTTGGAGTACACATTTTTTTAAAAAGGTAGATAAATTATGTGATTGATATGTTAACTAAACTTTAACTAAATCTCAGCAATTTATGATTTCCTGCTATCCTGCATACAACAAAAAAGAAATTTCACCGATGTTGCTCGGACGCTGTCCACCTCACCACTGCCCGCGGTCTCTCACCAGCAGGCAGAGGTTCAATCTATACCCACTAGGGGGCAGCACCTCTTACTCACAGTCCAACATGAGGTTTAGCGCGTCGATCCATTTTATAGTCACATAGACTATGAGAGTCTATCTGCACAATAAACTGTTCTGTCCTTATAATGATGATACATACATATACTAGATAATAAACCACAAGACGCAGACTAGGTTTGGGCGTGTTTTATTCAGGTGACCATCTCCTGAACGTCCTGCCACCCACGCCAAACCGAAGGATAAGTCTGTTATGTAAATGCGTCAGGGTTCTGGAATATACCACACACAATCCTGCGGTCCAATTTGATCTTGGACTCCAGAGTCCTTGTGAGATAGAATAGGACACTCATGCTTCTCCAGTCCCCTAAGTTCTTAATGTCCACAAGTGAAATGCCGTTCTCAGCCAGCAAGCTGGCCCCTCCACGTCTCATGGAATGTGACGACATCTTCTCCAGACCACACACAATGCACAGGTTTGACAGTTTCTTTGAATACCATGAATACGAGCCCCGTACATATCTCCCCGCCTGCATGTAACCCACTAATTGTGAATCTAACTGAGGATAGTCCACACACCCCCACAATAACCTAAGGTAATAACACACACAAAATATAGATCCTGGAATGGGAACAAAGGGTATAAACAACTCTTTCAAGAAATTTCACCGATGTTGCTCGGACGCTGTCCACCTCACCACTGCCCGCGGTCTCTCACCAGCAGGCAGAGGTTCAATCTATACCCACTAGGGGGCAGCACCTCTTACTCACAGTCCAACATGAGGTTTAGCGCGTCGATCCATTTTATAGTCACATAGACTATGAGAGTCTATCTGCACAATTGGTAACTTTTCCTTCTGTGTCATTGATGCCCTTCGATGCTTGAAAGGCTGTTGATCAAATCCCTGCATGATACAAGAACTGTTGTGTAATGAGTAAAAATGAGTTTTATTGGGTTGAATAATAACAATTACATAAAATGAAATGAAATTGAAATTAACCTAGCACATGTGCATTGCTTCATTCAAAATACTGTGTTTCTCTATAAATGCAATGAGTGGAAATGTGAAAGGCTTATTGAAAGAAGAAGTTATTTTACCAGTGATGAATTTGAAGCCAGTTACATTTTCTGGGTGAATAATTAAAAAATGAATACAGATTGAACATGGCAGCTCCACTCTCCCTTTGAGGGAAATTCATGAGTTCTCTTGATAATAAAATGCATTCATATTAATGTGACTCTTCCCTAGAATAGAATGCAAATAAGACTGTGCTACCATGTAAATATGTACAAACATATTTTACAAGGCTGTTTACCACCATAAACAAGGGAAGCAAACTGTTGTTATTTTGTATCTATAAACAAAAATGTCTACCTGATGATGAGAGATTAACTCAGTGACCTCTGCTACAAGTTACCACCAGAGGTGGCAGCACCAGTGACTTCCTGACAGGTGCTGCGTGTGAGTCGTGATCTCTGCCTTTCCTCTCCTACCTTATGACACTCCTTAGACTCAGCATTAATGGCTGCCTGTCTGCACTGACACAGTCTACAATATGAGGCACACCTTATGGCATGGCAGCTTGTCCTGATACCTAATGGCCGCCATTCTGCACTGACTCAGTCTACAGTATGAGGCACACCTTATGGCATGGTTGCTTTTACTGGATGCCTGTCTGCTCTGAAACAGCATTGGTCAAACATAAAGACTGCCCCATGGTATATTAATGTAGGTTTTAGCCGCTTCTTATATTTTCTTATCAGAAATGAAGCACCAAACACATTTCACTCATGTTTGACAATTCTCAAGATCACACAGAGGCACTCATAAATCAGATAAAATTTGACTTAAGGACTTGTATATATATATATATGTCCATGAGGACCTAAATCTATGTTAGCAGGCCATGATGCCAGTTAGGTAAAGGACCTTGAATGGCTTCTCACTTTGGTTCTGAACAGGGCCCTACTCCCTTGGTGAGTGCTCTTATGGGTTTGGGGCCACTATCTTTCACCATTCAGACAGTGCTATCTCATTGACCTCAATGAATACAGATTACCTGCTTTTCAGCAGTAAGGCTGATCATCCATTAAGATTACTGCAATGGTCCTTGTGCCAGAGCTTAAAGGTCACCAAACAACAATGAGAGGACTTCAGGGGCTTGGATAACAGTGAACCGCTAGGTGATTGATCTGAAGGGTCAGGGGAAACTATTGCCCATGATCAAGATAGTGATCTCATATATCATCAACCTTAAGAATACAGATTACCGGCTTTCCAGCAATATGGCTAATCATCCATTAGGATTACTACAATGACTAAGAAGGGCTTCCCACTTTGGCTGTGAATAGGACCTACAGGCTGGTTGAGTCTAACTCTAAGGGGTGAGTCTATTTGTTCTGACTGGACAATAACTGCATATTTAGTCTGGGAGGATTGTAGACAGCCACCAGATTTAATGACTAAACTCAATGTCTATTTGCATATGTCTAATATAGTCTACTTTACTGTAATATAAGAGGAATATTAACCATCAGAAGTCTACAGCAACCAATAGGAAGTAAAGGAATGTGACTCAGTGCCTCTCAGGAAGGCTGATGTAGTCAATATGTGCTCAGGCTGATGGAGAATGAGCAGACCTTGTTATAACTGAGGAAGCACAGACTCCACCTTCTTACAACACTTTACCATCAGGGGATATAACACAGATCTGGGGGAATTGGAAAAGTCTGTGGAGGAGAAAATGATGGAGGGATGGCATCTTTGACTGATAGCCACACTTCAGTAATGTTAGAGGTCTATTGAAGTAAGCCACAGGACTTAGTCTGTGACAACATCCTCTCTAATGTCTAATGTAGTCTACTTTACTGCAATATAAGAGGAACGTTAGATCAAAAGTCTACAGCAACTAATATAAGGTAAAGGAACATTAATCAGTGCCTCTCAGGAAGGTCGATGTAGTCAACATGTCCTTAGGCTGATGGAGAATGACCATGTTATAACTGAGGAAGCACAGACTCCACCTTCTTACAGCACTTTACCATCAGGGGATATAACACAGATCTGGGGGTAATTAGAAAAGTCTGTGGAGGAGAAAATGATGGGAGGATCGGAATCTTAGATTTATAGCGACACTTGTGTAATGTCAGAGATCTTTTGAAGTAAGCCGAGACACTTAGTCTATGACAGCATCCTTGCTAGATGATATGAGATGCTGTAAATGAACTAATGTATTTCGGCAGAGAACCTATCACCTACCCTTAGAGAACCAGCAATCAATTTCTTCATTTTTATTCTTTTTAATGCTTTTAAGGAGCAATATCACCACTTGCGCAGCTACCACATAGCAGACTAAAACAGTACTAGAATTATGAATTGGACAAGCTTAGTGATTATGTCGCTTTAACTATGGAGCCTGTTTGTAAGGTTGTAGACTGAATGTTGATTGATATATTTTATCATGAGCAGGAGGCATTCACACATGATTCTCACCTCCTTCATCTGCAGATTTTTATTTCTGCAGATTTTTATTTTATACCCAACTTGAACATTTTAGCGATATGATGATACTGTATACCTCAGTATACCAAGAATTGAATATACATGTACATATATGAAGATGGTGAATTGATTAGAAACACTTCCTTACCAAGCAGCTCCAAGCACTGTGTGGAAAGGGATGAGAGGGGCTTTATATTGATTGCATTTTTAGCAGCTAATTAGTCAAGCTTAATTCAGAGTGCCAGCCATCTGACCCTAATCAACAGTGTCATAACTTAGTCTGCACTGACATAAAACCAGAGCCGCTCCTCAATGCAAACCACACTTAATCAAGAAGGCTCATCAGGGGCAGAAGCAGTTTTGCTGAAAACAAAAGAATGCTGGAATGTGGAATATGGTGGGTATGAACTATGTTGAATTTGATTGTGGTTCTTGAATAGGGTTCACTGCCGGTAAGAACACTAGATTATTATATGCATTTCAATATTGTGCCATTTTCCATAAAATGGTTCTCTGTGATCTGGGTAGTCCAAGGGAAAACAGAACATGGAAAGCAAACCTTAATGCTTTATTTGTATTAACAGCTCTCAGACATGAAAGAAAGCCTGTAGTGAACCTTAATACAATAGTTGGCCTCAGAAACAAAGTTAAATAGTAGATCCAACTGATGAGTTTTATGAATGGAACACCAGAAGTCCCCCCAAAAATCCCAAAAATCTCCAGTGGAATCCTGTGACCAACATTATACTGAGCAATCTTTTCTAAGATGCCTGGACAGGAATCCCAAGAACTCTGAGGTCTGTAGGAAGGAGTATGTTGACAGGAAGAGTGAATCCCCTCATTGTGCGAACGCCGTGGACGAGGCCAATGATTTGATCGCCAAAAGGGAGGCACTGGAGGCCGAAACCAAGAACAAGGAGGTCCAAAAGGAGAGCCCGCCTAGCCTACTTTGGTAAAGCTTGCTAAGTCTATGCAAGCCATGAGTACGGGCATGCAAAACCCTGCTTAGATTAGCCCTGTGTCAAGAGAAGGGGAGATTGATATCATCTTTATCCAGTCATCTGTGCTATTCATAGTGCAGTAGGGAGAGCTATCTGTGGTTGCCAATCAGTAGGGATATCAGTCTATCACACATGGTCATATATCCTATCTCAGGTTATCTGCTTCCAATATCAGCCCCAACCACCCTACTAACATCTCAGCAATAGACAGTGTGGCACTCGAGAAAACAGTTGTTTTTTGTCTTAGAATAATCAAAATCATCCATGAGGGGGAAAATATAAGTTCAAACATCCTTAAGCTAATTATCAATGAAATGTTGACACCAATATCAATATTTCACCATTATATTGTACCTCAACACCAGTCGTAGCATATTGGTGTCTTACCTGTTTGATAAGGCCCGGCATGATCCTAATTCTCATGCTCCATAGTTTTCTATAGACACACTAGTCTGCAGAGGTCAGCAGTTTGTACACATGTAAACTCATCTCATTTCTGAACTAACCGATTGCATAGCTCAGTTACAACTATTACCATTTCTATTTGATAAATACTTTTATACTATCGGCAAAACACAGTGTACCTCCCCCTTTGCCCCCACTGACTGAATTACGTGCTACATCAGCTGCCTTATTGGCCTGTGCTAGATGTGGGCCCCGATCCGCTCCCCTTAGTGTATTTAAGGCATGAACTGCCGTTTCTGCTGCAGCCTCATTAATTCCCTGACCTCCATGTGATGAGGATGATGTATACTCTCTGATTCAGAAAACAGCCCTGATGTTGTGGTATCTCATATCTATACATGTCTCTGTAGAGTGCCTTTATGTGTGCTCACAGTAAACCTTCTGATCTGTACTTGGATATATACAGAGTAGTTCTGATAAAGCAGGATCCCCCAAAGACAACAACTATCCAATCAATACAAATATGTCCATAGCTCCTCAGTTGATATGAACCCTCAGCTTGCAAACAATTATGTCCACTCCCTGTTGTAAGGACATGTTTTACAACCAAACATTTGCATAGCCCATCTTCAAGTAGAAGTACTATCTGGTGAATTGAATTTTATGTGTTTAGCTATGTAGAAGGCTTGGAGCATTGGGTGGACCCTTGCCTTGGGAAGGTAGTCCCTGCAGTACAGAACTGGGGAGGAGAGGGAGGGTGTCACACTTTATCATGCCTAGGAGGTGTCGGGCCACCTTCCCCTGCCTGCGGGTGGCTCACCCCAGGGGACCCACAGACCAGGTGCTGTCTATACAATATAAAGGCAGAGTGTCTCCCCCATTTGCATCACTCCTTACCTGCTGTTTACATAGACTAAGGTCTGAGAGTCAGCCCCTCCTCCTTACATCTTCCAGTAGCATAGTATAACAACAGCTATTTGTATGCAGCTCTTTGACACATTTTGCAAAGAAGTTCTCCCATGAATACTGTCACACTGTATCGTGCACTGGAGGGGGTTTGTCCCCAGGAGGTGTGAGGCCATCTTCTCCTGGAGGCCAACTCCCTCCCAGGTGACCCACAGACCACCTGCTCGCTATATAATATACAGGCTGGGTGTCTCCCCCAGCCTCCTTACTCTATACCTCTGCCAGTGCTGAACTTTAGGCATTAGGGCTATGGTGATGTAGCTGTTGTACTTGGTACAGCAGCACTTCATTGACTGAACTGATATTACACATCACTATAGGGGCTCCAGAACATTAGAGTAGGTTTGGCAAAAATGTGCTCCAGATTATAAAAGCAAGATTAAGATGAGGGAATAAACAGAAAAGAAACAAACTTCAAATAATGTTGAACAAATACAAAGATCTAAGCCGAGATTAATTGACACCAAGAAAAACCATTAGGCTAAGAAGCTTAACAATATTGGAAATGTGCAATTGCTCAGTCAAAATAATTTCTTCCTTATGCTATGCACTAGGGGACAAAGCCTGGAAACATTTATTGCCAAAAGAATTTACTTTATCAGGGAGGAATAAACAAGCAGTGACTAATTCGTTTTCTGGAAAGGAATTATTTAAAGATGGATATTGATTAAAATCGGCAACCCCTTTCCATTTGAGAAGGCTTCTCGAGTTCTCTGCAAGATTCAAGAATTCACATTTCTCATCCTCATTAATAAATCATCCTTGCTGTGACATAGACTGAATACAGACTGAGAAAGGGGGCTTCAGTACGAGGGTATCAAATGAGCTTTGCAAGGCCACTATATATCCATAGCAAGGCAAACTAAAATGCAACTGGGTAGTGATGTTAACCCTATCTGATAAGGTTTTTATTCTGATTAAAACTCCACATATACCCTGCATCATACACAGGGTTGATGCAAGTATGCATCGAGGCAGGACTAGAGGCTAGTCTCTGTAGCTAAATTGGTGCTTTTCATAAGGAGAAACAAGCCTGAGGATATAAAATATCTTGCTTCACTTAAATTCAAAGCTGGCTAAATATCAACACAGCGTGTAGGATGATCATTACTAGACATTTTTTTATCTGAAAGAGCACAGACAAAAGATAAGGATAAACAAATCACAGATGGTTACCAAATTAGAATGGTCTAGAGAGGATGAGATGATGGGAGGAGTGTGACATTTAGTTACAGCTACACTACACTGGTGTAATCATCGAGGCCTGTTTTGTACACTCTGACAGACATCACTCCTAATAACTTGTGCGTTATGAGTGGATTACAATGTGACAGGAGATGAGAGTAGAAAACAAAGTAGGGCAGGTGTTTATTTACCTCAGATAATCCATTTCTGTGGGTTCTTTTCTGATTCACCAAAGTAAAAGGTCACTTCATCTGGGTCTATACCATATACTGTGTAGGTTGTATTATGGTACATTTGCGTCTCTTCGACCTTAGTCTTTACAGTTGAATATCCATGCAGCTACTGTTGACATTTATAGTAAATCATCCAACTGTTGAGGATTCTCTAAAATGTGATAGATATATCTAATATTATTCACTTGTAGCTGTAACAATTTCACAGACACAATGAATGAAATTAGCATAGGTGGTAGTATTTGTGTGACTCTAATCATGATACATTTGTGTCTCTACCTTAGTATGTACAGTTGAATAGTTATGCAGCTACTATTGACATTTATAATAAAGCATTCAGCTATTAAAGGGGTGTATCTGTCTTCCTTAATCTTAGAAATCTCCACTAGGCTTGTTGAGTTTATGTAACACCTCAGTTAAATTTAGAATCACACAAGCACAGTCCCTGAGAGCCAGGCACGTCCTGTAGGATTGTATTCCCTAGCAAAATACCCCCCCCCCCCCCCGCCCAAAAAAAAAATACTCAGGCAACCAAGAAATAGGATGCATTGTTTATCCCTAGAACCTAATTTAATGATTAGTTTTAGGAGGTTATGATGGTTTTATAGGATTTTTCATACCAATTCAAGCCTGATTCATTGTTCCCCTACCAATTTCACCTGACCAGGCCGGGTCAACTATACTCAACTGGTTCAAAGTATTTATAACCACACTAGCGGCTAGTGCAGACCACTACTACTATACTACAGACTGCTAGTGGCACAGTTAGGAACTACATGATGCACTCTCCTCTAGTCTCATATATGCCGGGCCCTTTAAGGATTGTGTAAAATGTGATGCATGTATCTAATAAGGTTCAGTTGTAGGTGTCACACTTTCACAGAAACAAGAAATGAATGCAACAAAAGCAATAGTATTCTTTTAGATGCTTATCCTGTCTTGAGATAAAATAATATGACAAGCCACTATCTCTCTCTTCTGCCAGGATGTAGAATTTAATCATACACTTCATTTTCTTATTATTTCTACAAACTCCATGCTCAACACTGCAAGGCACTCTCTCATATTAATATTCCAACTGTGTAATTAAATATCATTCTCAGGCAGTTCCAACCATCCTCAATGTATCCACGGTAATAATGTTTTTAGCTCAAAGCAGTTTAATTGGATTCCCTTGCTAAAAAAATACACCCTAATGAACTTGGATGCATTTTTGGATGCTGCTACACATTGTTTCCCTCTCATTATAGCAGTACCTCTATACGGATTATGTTTGACCCAATTTCTAAGAAAATGGGATACAGGGATGTAGCCGAGGATGGACCATTTATGCCACATTAAGGGGACTGTAAAAGCACTGCATTATTCACAGAGTCTGCAATATCAAATTAGTGCTGCCTGTGGGTTGTAAAGCTGTAAGCGATGGGTCTGTTTTGTTGTAGTTAAGGTGCTGAAGGTTAAGGGAACACAATATAGTGTGATAGATGTGTGAGTGGTGTATTTAGGGATTGTTTAAATATACACATACAGTCCCGTATGTGGGAAAAGAGCATACATTGTTTGATCTGTCAAAGACATCAACTTAATGTTACATAATGGAGATGGAGACTAAAGCGGTACAATTTGGCTGCAGCGTGACTAATTTTTTACAGACCCTTCATTATGAATTACATCCCAAGGTCCTTATTTAGTTGTAGAAGATCATAAGGGTCTTCACAGCAAGTGTCTGCATTTTATACCCACTATAAACTCCTAGTGTTTATGGATCTTGTATGACAGTATCAAGCACTTCAAGGTCCTTGGAAAAAAAGAATCCTGATTCACTAAAATATTCAGGAAGGTTTTATCTTGTATATCTGGTCATCTATGTTATCTATCTTGCAGCAAGGCGGCATGTTATCTATTGTGCAGCTAGGTGGAGTTATCTACATTTTCCAATAAGCAATAAGCACACAGGGTCTTACAGGTTATCTTCTTCCTATATCAGCCCCATGCAGCCTTCTAGCAGCTCTATTGGGCTTCATCTTGCAGAAGTGTTGCGCACATAGTACACTGAGAATAATCTACTAAAGATCATCAATGATTCAAGATAGATATCAGCAGCATTGTTTTTATTTTTGCATGAGGCCCGGTATCTCAACAATTTATTATTTGAATCAAATTTATTTTTTTCCACCCTTGTCTCCTAAAGGGGTCTGTAGAGGCCCGCAGTCTGTAAACCTACCTCATTCCTCAACAAACTCATTCCATGGCTCAGCTACCAGTATGGCCATTACCATTCAACATGGGTGCCAATATATCCAGTACCTAAATTGAGACCTTACACCACCCCTGCTTCCCCCCTAGACTATTACCCATGTAATATGTAAAGGTCCCACTAGAATTACTTGTTGGTGTGTCAACCATCCTACAGCTTTAACAATTTTGGAACAAACCCGGACTCATTGCTAGTCTAATCTAGGCTGCACATTGATCACTTAAGAGGAAACAGGGGGGTGAGAGAGGGTGGCACTTGTGTGATGAGGGTGTTCAATATTTAACCTGCTCTCCAGTGTTTATGTAGCAAGCAGGAGGCCACCTACTGCTCACTTTTACAACCCTCTTGCAGCTATACTAGTCACCTCCTGAGGAATCTTATTCTTATTCAAACCAGTGAACCCAGTTCCTAAACACCCTTACATATGGCCTTATACTGGCCTGGGAATTGATTCAGGAGAAAGTTAATGTCAATATATCCAGTACCTAAACTGAGACCCACCACACCCTGCAGGGGCTGCATCCATCAAAAGCTGGGACACCACTACCCGATTTGTTAGGCAATTCTCACGAGCCGATTATACAGGTCTATATAGTTTGCTCGAGCATAAACAAAGGCCTACAGAAATCTGTATGGCCGATTAAGCAATTCATTCCATGTATAAATTGTGCATAAATCGGCCTGCAGATCAGGCTATTTAAATCAAACAGGTTTGATATGAGATCGGGGGCCAGAATCAGCCTCAGATGCAAAATCGGGACCAAAATCGAGGCATAGCCTTGGCAATTCTATTTTCCACTTGAACATGGAGTATTTATAAACAAAGACATATTTGTAAACATAACCCTATGACAGAGTCTGGAGAACCTCCCTGTCTAAGGTATACAGATAATTGATTGTTTGGTTTGAGCCCGATTTGTGAGAATAGTACCGATTTGAGGACAAAACAGGTTAGTGGAGCCTTACCTTAAAACATGTAATATGTAATGGTTCCACTAGGTGTGCCCAACTATATGTTGACACACATACTGTGTTTGAACAGGCCTGGGCTCTGTGCTAGTCTATTCTAGGCCACACATTTGTCACTTAGGAGACACAAGTAGGTGAGGGGGAAGGGGTGAGGGTGGTTAATATTTAATGTCGGGTCCTCCCCTCCTGCCCTGTCAGGTGAGCAGTGAGCAGAGGGCTCCTACACCAACATGCCCCCAATACACAGACCTACAGCTGACTACTACAACCCTCTTACAGCTTTACTAGTCACCTCCTGAGGAATCCTGTTGGTATTCAAACCAGTTCCCTTTGGATGTTTTATATGTAATAAGAGGTAATTAAGTAAGAGAGGCTGAATAGAAAAGGGTAAAATGAACAAGATATCTATCTTTAAAGTAGGAGGAATAGAGACAAATTATGTTTGACTCGAGAACCAAAATAACACATTCTTTAGGATTCCTTTTATTGAAACATGTACTACTCTTACTCACTTGTCCTGCTATTTAGCAGCAAAGCTGGTAAAGCATTAAAATGACTAGAATGCTTGTAGGAGAAGTTATGAGAGGGCACCTACTGCCCTGAGGGCCTTAATGACAGTAAAAGGCCCTGTAAAGGTCATGAAGCCATCAGGTGAAGGGGCTGTAAGGGCTTCCCATGTGGGTTGTGAGTGGGTCCTTACCCGCTGGGTGACTAACCTATCTAGTGTATAGGAGAGTGGGCGGTGAGCTACTCCATATATGTCTTACCTGAAGGGATGGAGCTATCAGATGTATGAGAGAGTCTGCGGGTAGCTACCGCATGAATATGGAGGCATGGCACATGTATTCTTTCTTTTGTGTATGGTCTTATATCTACACAGTTTTAAAATCCTAGTAGATCCATAGCTTTATAGTGTGCATCATGCTGTACATCTGTGCCTCATGGTACAAAATATGATTTTAAAACAGTTGTTATATAGCCTCAGAGAGATTTTGCATGTTGATCTTAGAGGCAGTCTCAACAGGCAGGTTCCTTCTCCTTTCTGTAAACAGAGTTTGATTGAGACTGAGCAGAGCCTGTTACACAGGCCAGACTCCTACATCAGGGGGGTACAAGGCAGATCTGTGGGTAATTGGATGTGTCTGGCAAGGAGCAAAAGATGAGAGTAAGGTGTCTATTACTCATAGGCCTGTTGAAGTAAATGAGGCTGGTGGGGAACGGTGTCCCTGCTGAATGATTGAAGACAGGTGATGTTAGACCTGGCAAGTGTGACAGAGACCTTTCACACTGAGTGTAAGATAGTAGAGTGGGGATTGTGCCCTGCAGAGTGATGTGAATCAATCAGTTGGTGAGCTAAACAATTGGATCCAATACAGATACCAATATCATCATGGAGAGATGCATATGATGACATATTCATAGACAAGCTATTCAAGAATGTCTAAGTATGTGTTGTACCATTAATTTGTATGAGAGGTCACCAGGCTATAGAGGGTAGATATCAGCCTGGTAAGATTCAAATGTCCAGGGAGGATGAGATTGGTATATAGTAATCTATGTTATCTTTGGCTATCATCATCTGAATGATATCAGTTTATCACAGAGGGTCCTGCAACCTACCACAGGTTAGCAAGGTCCCATACTGGCAGAGCTTACGACAATCTGCTATCTCCTTCCTGTGAGACCTTTCTTAACATAAAAAACCTTGTTTTGTGTACTTAGTTTTTCTACTTATATCCAAGTGGTTGCCAGTCTGTCTACCAGTAGATCTTGTATCAAAATGACCCTCAACTCCCTCCTTACACTTAAGCCTGTACTAAATGATTAAATATATACAGCCAATACTATTAGAATGAATAAACAATATGCTGGGACTAGGAGGATGTAGACAAAGACAGGTTCAATCTTTTTTCTTAGGCTACTACAATCATTGTCTGGATTTCACAATACCTAAATTGGTCTATGAGGTTCAGAATAACTCAGGATTAAACCTTTGCTCATGGAGGTAAGGCTAACAGCATTCATATTGTTTTCTTAGGCAGTGCACAGTCAGCATTATCTTATTGTGGCAGGAGCTGTCCTGCCTGGATGACAGACAGCCAACTGGGAAATGGGGCCGTTGAATGGAAGATGGCAGTCAGAAGTATGAGACGGAAAATCAAATAACAGTTGCATTATGCAGTTTTTATGTAATGCCTCTAATAATAATGACTCTCCCAGACATTTCTAACAGGCATTTAGTATAAAGAGGACCACTAGACCTTTTAGTCATCTAAATCCGCTTTTACATTTAAAGGCTATCAGGTTTGTTTAGCTTATGAATTAAAACTGCCTAAACAAAGACCCTCTCATAATGATAATCTACCAATGTTATGATATTATTGGTGAGAGTAGTATTTCCTCATAGAAGAAAGAGGTCAGAGAATTTATCAATTAGTCATTTTACATATAATAGGGCAGGAGTATTAGGTGCATAACTCCATGTTTCAGCATTACCTGATATAATGCGTCAGGCAACACATATCAGGGGTCAATACTAACAAGCCACCAGGGCCCATAGCTTCAATATGGTATGGGCCTACATAAATATGGTTTGGCTCCTGGACTAGCGTTAGTGTCTACGCATGACATAGATAGCTATCATGCACTTACTTTGCTGGCCGTATGGAACTGTATTACAACTGTTTCTATTTTAAAGCTTTGGGGACGTACAGTATCAGAAGTGGGCCCTGCAGTACCTTCATCCTAAACAGGTTATGGCTGAGACTGTGAGTGAAGTGCTAGGGAGGATCTCATATCTTAACATACCCCAGAGGAGGTTTGAGAGGGGGTGTGAGGCCACCTGCAGCCTTTATACTGTCAAGGTTGGTATTGGTGTTTACGTGTCGGGGTGCTGTAGTAAGAGTCGTAAAACAGTACAAAAACGATGTATCCGAATTCTCTCATATCATGTCTAAAGGATCAACACATTTAAAAGCTAATATCAATTTATTTACTGGCTATTAATATCCAATCAGATTTTTAATGTTTAGATAACATTGTAAGCTTTGCAGAGATAGCAATGAAATACAGAAGTTTAGATGTTCACTTTATAGGTATCGTTTTGTATATTTTTATTGCAGTTTTTCTAAACCATAAATATCTGCAAGTGACAAGACAGTAGTGCTTAAAAATGTATTAGTTGCAGTGGTTTGTAACCTCAGGAATACTTTCCACCCACTGCACCTTCTGACTCAGAGCCTCTACCCTGCATTAGCTTGCTGGTCCTGTGCTAATGTCTTCTTCATCTCACCTCATAGATCCAGGATAGACTGCACCCCTCTAGGTCCCTCTACTTATTTCACACCCCTGAGGGCTGCTTTGCATTGTTGAACCCTGATACTGTCCACCCTCCCAGACATTGTGTCCCCCTATAGGGATGTTGTGGGTTAAACACAGGTATGTCTTATTCATGGTTACAGTTGCTAAGCCAGAAACCAGTATGTAGTCAGCATCTTTGATGTTTCACCACAAGTGACCTCTTACTAATTACTCCCTGCATATATATGCATTAAAATTGGGAAACAAGACACTGTCGAGGGAGACAAGATGGCAGACTTTATACGTGGACTTTGTAGTTCCCTATCCCAGCAGGAAGCATACTTATTGTAGCACCCGAACCAGGCTGGTGTCAAAAGAAACAAAAGGGATTGTCTTTGTTGCTATGGAAACCGTTATACTGGTTCCTTTGATGTCATAGCAGCCAAGGCTTTTGTTTTGAGAATATGAGAAGAATGGGTGATGAAGGGGTGTACTCTATAGACTCCCTATTTTTGCCATGGGTTTTTTGAGTGACTTGCTCAAATGAAAAACAACTATTGTTGTTGGAAGAGTTGGATTATACTGAAGCAAAGAGTATTTTTTATCATTCATGTACACACCCTCCAGCACAGACTAGCTACAGTATAAGCACCAACAGTTTGGTAAGAGTGGACCACAGCTGGCCTGAATCAGTGTGTATGTGTATCCTGGTTACCCCTGGTCAGGCGACCGGCTGTTAATGCCCTGTTGACATTTTATCACCAATCGGTGACCTTTATGGGCAACTGTGGGGCTAAGGTTTGTGCCTCCCCCTCCCCTACCTACAGCCTTTACCCTCCACCAACAACCCCCAACACTGCTATTGTGATAAGCAAATTGACATGTTTGACCCTGACTGCCGTTGAGACTGGAGTACCTCAGTTGAGACTCAAGAGCAGGAATGGCTTCCTATCTTTGGATTCAAAAGTTTCTCTTAAGTAAAGCCATTTCAATGCATTAGGATGTCTGGACTTTCCCCCGTTAAATTCAAAGTTCCATGGGCCAGACAAGTACAACCAATGTCAGTGCTGATACTTAGTCCTACCGCTGAAGGAGCAGTTTCAGCTACATTAGGGTGATCCTGACAAGGAAGGCAATGAATTAATGTTGGAGATCTTAGTGAATTAACTGTACATAGACAGCCCTTACTCCATCAGACATGTGCAGGTTCTGTCTGTAAGTAAAGAGCCCTGCACACCCAGGATAATCAGCCCCTAATTGAGCACCACAGGCCTGATGAGTTGCTACCTAAAATTAAGGCACTGTAGGGAGGTTCGATGATTAGTCAGCACTGTGTGAGTGGACTAGATATGATGGAGAGCCTCATTAGTAGATATGGCATGCCTTCTAACAGGAGGATGCTCCAAAAGGACGTAGTTAAGCTAAGGTGCTAAAACGGTTTTTGAGTTGTTCTACTCAAAATTTGCTCTTTGGCAAATCCTCCCCTGGCCATAATGAGAATTGTGCAAGACCTGACATACTCCTGGTCAAGAGTCTCTGTACAGCAAGCAAGGTCTGAGGATGACAGCAATATCTTTGTCTTTGAATCATATTTTAGCTATTTGATTTTATATAATAAGTGTTGTGTTGCTATTTCTCAGATGTCTTTTATAACTGTAAGAGAATAAAAATTTAAAAAAAGGTCATTATAAATTTGTTTCATGTCCTAGCCTGAACACATTTTGTCTTTCACACCTTTGTGCACAAATACTCTTCAAATATAAAATTGCCAAACACTTCGCTAGGAATCTGTTGCATCATACAAACTTTCCCTGTGGGTACCATATCAGTTCAAAATTCCACTTCTGAACACTGCTTTTGCTGATATTGTACATTTTAGCTGATCAGAACTGTTGATGAATGCTATGATGTCTTGTAACAGGACATTGATTGATCACTGAACTATTGCTTATTCCTATTGTGCTGTGACATTGTGCTTCTACAAAAGTGTGTTGGCCTGTAAAGGAGTCAGAGTAATACACAAGGTGACATATGGGCACTCATATTGCCTGCGGCGGCCATGTGAAAGCCTCCTCGTAGAACATGTACTGAGTTGCCTCCTCACAATGTCCCTCCACTCCCTTCTAAGACTAGGCCAGGCACCACTCTAGCTATATTATTATTCTATTTGTTCTGTGTCCCTGCATCCTCCGGATACCCTGACACAAGTCTCACTGAGCAGACCTTTGTGCGGTGAGGTCATAGAGAGATGCCACTACAGGGCAATCTGCAGCAAGTGATTAGTTCCTGCTCAGCACAAAACCTCATTGATGAGGGAGATTGGAACCGCCATGCAGACATTATCTGATTGGGAGCATGTTCCATAATAACCAGCAGGGCTGAAAGGATCCGGCAAGGGACTGTTCTTTACTTATTTTCTGTTGCAATATCCTTCAGAGCATCCATAAGTGGAAATTTGGGAAGACACCAGCCTACATCAGCACAGGCAGACATTGGACTGAATAAGGCTTATCAAGCAGGTTATATTGGGTATGGTTTCTCAGGGTCTCCATAGTCAGCAATATCTAATTCCTTCCCCTTCCAGTCGATTTGTTGTAGCAGCACGTCTGCCTGCTGCCTGAATGACTGAACAGCAACTGGGAAATGAAGGCACTGAATAGAAATTGGCTGGTTGTAGAACTAAAGAGAAAAATCAAATAGCAGTCTCACTATCCTATTCTCATGTAATGCTTCTGATAAAGCTCTCAGAAACTGTTGAGTCAAAAGACCCTGTGACTGCACATAATTCCTGTGTTTACAGGAATGCAAAGTAACCTGTTAAGGGAACCCAGTGCAGGAAATTTCATGTTTAAATACAACTCTTTGCGCTCAGTTGGATATTTAAATTCAATTTCAAGAAGAACTAACAAGTGTATCCCATGCATCTTATAACCAGCCCGGAGTTCAGCCTGTAAAGCATATGGGTTAGGGTCGGGGCAATGGATGTCCCCTGTGCTGGTATAGAAGAGGAAGTATATCAAACTTTATCATGCCCTGGAGGGGGTTTGGCACCAGGAGGTGTAAGACCATCTTCTCGTGGAGACATTCTAGGGGACCCACAGAGCTACTGTAACCTATACCATGCTCCCATTCCTCCTCACCCAATGCTGACTTGTGGGACACACATTTATACGGCCCCTAGTGTTAGCCCCACCCACCTCACCCAATGCTGACTTGTGGGACACACATGTATACAGCCCCAAGTGTTAGCCTCACCCACCTCACCCAATGCTGACTTGTGGGACACACATGTATGCAGCCCCTAGTGTTGGCCCCACCCACCTCACCCAATGCTGACTTGTGGGACACACATGTATACAGCCCCAAGTGTTAGCCTCACCCACCTCACCCAATGCTGACTTGTGGGACACACATGTATGCAGCCCCTAGTGTTAGCCCCACCCACCTCACCCAATGCTGACCTATGGGACACACTTGTATACAACCCCTAGTGTTAGCCCCTCCCACCTCACCCAATGCTGACTTGTGGGACACACATGTATACAGCCCCTAGTGTTAGCCCCACCCACCTCACCCAATGCTGACCTGTGGGACACACATGTATACAGCCCCTAGTGTTAGCCCCTCCCACCTCACCCAATGCTGACTTGTGGGACACACATGTAAACAGCCCCTAGTGTTAGCCCCTCCCACCTCACCCAATGCTGACTTGTGGGACACACGTGTATACAGCCCCTAGTGTTAGCCCCACCCACCTCACCCAATGCTGACTTGTGGGACACACATCTATACAGCCCCTAGTGTTAGCCCCTCCCACCTCACCCAATGCTGACTTGTGGGACACACATGTATACAGCCTCAGCCCCTAGTGTTAGCCCCTCCCACCTCACCCAATGCTGACTTGTGGGACACACATGTATACAGCCCCTAGTGTTAGCCCCTCCCACCTCACCCAATGCTGACTTTCACTGACTTCCATTGCCACACAACAACACTGAATTCACAGGTTTATATTTGAAATGATAATGATCCTCAACAGATTAAGGTGTTTGCTATTTTATCTAACTAGATACCATTTGTTCAAATCAAGCGGTTTAATACGAAAAAAGGACCCCTCATACTACCGTAAATTCCCGCGTACTACCCGCTGGTTGTAGGCAAGTCAACCCCAGCTTTCATTTGATACCAAACATGCCTATATAGGGTGCGGGTTGTACGAGGGTTTTTATTACTATGGGACAGTACTAAAATTGAGATTTTCATATCCAAAAACGGGTTATAGGATTCTCCTGAGTTAGGGGTGTGGGTTATACCTGAGATGCGGGTAATATGTGGGAATTTAAGGTACCATTGAATCTTGTACACCATTGTTCTAGGTTGATTAAAACAATATGAACACTTTCTTTATTTGATAGAGTTCAAATTCAACCTGTATCAGCTCCCTTTACCTACACGACTAACCCAGGCTTTAAGCTGCCTTTGTTTGTGTCTGTGTGAAATAAAAAAGCTACTTGACGGGCCATTTACCCCAGTAAGACACACAACTCTCTTATCTCTATCTTCTATACAATTCCATCGTCAGATTCCTTCATTCGCCAATTTCCTGTTGGCAAACTATTGCAGAAGGCTATTCTAACCCAGTGGGCACAGTTCCACGTTGAATTAATGTTGAATCAATATTGAATGAACATTGACAACCAGTTTTCAACGGTGATTCAATGTCCTGTGCCCACTGGGAAGGAGGGAAGCAGATCAATGATTTTTGACCACCTTGTTCAGCTTCATAACTGATAAAATACGATCTGACAAACGAATTTGTGGAGAGAGCAGAGATTTGACTTGGTAAAGATTTATTATACTGTAGATCAATAAAGGTCTTTCATTGCAGACGTTTTATATAAAGGAATCAAGAAAGTACACAAGAATATGCAAAGCCCTTGGGGAGACAAATAAAAACTCAATTGTTCGGGCAGAATATTGAGATGTAACTGTATTCAAGTATTTGATGCATAAAAAGATTGCACACCTACATGGTTTGAACAGGAAGATCACTAACATAATGAAAAACTGTCAAAATGAAGAACAAGGTAAAGTATTTCATAAATCTATGTAGTATTCTCATGTAACTGTGCCTGGGCCATATTTCCATGTGACAGGAGGATATAAGTAAACATCTTTGAAATGCTTTCTTGCAAGTGCACAAGCTTTGTATGTTCCTACATCATGAATTCTCTTTCATCAGATGTGGCTGATGTGTGAGACGTGTGTGAGCTGCCAATGAACCACACAAGTGAAACATCAAAGGCAACATGATCCTATGTGTGTAGTCCACAGTGAAATTAATGAATAGGCAGCTGACACCTTTGAAGGATAATCTGTGTTTAATTGGCTGGTGGGATGAACGTCAACAATGGCTTTTAATGTTACTAGACACACAGAAGTGTAAAGGGAGTAGGTTAGATTTACCGGACATCCATTTTATATTAGGTCTCCTTACAACAGTACCCCCAGGGATTAATCATATACACCGCCTTCTTTCAAAAGCTTTTTTTGGTCTGTACTTGGTGCAATTCTTAGTCGTACTTTGAAATCATATAGTATTTTACCCAATTCTGATTATAAATAGGATGGATTAGTCTGTATGAGCCATCAATATAACTTTGGTACTGCAGCCTTCATATCATTGTAATTTATATTGTCCCCATTGTACTATTTCACTCAGCTGTTACCAAGCTAAAATCCTAAACACAGCATACCAGAAGCAACAGCACCAATATATCATCCTTGAACCACATCTCACTTGGTTTCCATGGTTACCCTTAAAACATGGGTCTAGATCTATTGCAGGTTTCAGTAAGAGCTATAGCTGCCTGGATCTAACCTAATAATGACCTGCTATATGCAGGAGTGAGACCATCTCCTGCTCCTAAACCCCCTTAAGTATGGCCTTATATTGGTCTGGAAAGTGATTCAGGAGAATGTTAGTGCCAATATATCCAGTACCTAAACTGAGACCTCACATCAACCCTGCTTTCCTTCTAGACTATTACCCACTTATGTAATATGTAAAGGTCTGACTAGAATTGCTTATGTGAACCCCTCCTACAGCTCCAACGATTCAGTGCCAGTCTATTATAGGCTGTGCATGAATCACTTAGGAGGAAACAGGGCGGTGAGAGTGGGTGGCACTTTTGCTGGGAAGTAAGAAAAGGGTGGTTAATATAAGTTTAGTCTGCTCTCATAAGCCTGGCCTGTCCGAATCTAGAGTATGAGGCTTCAACACCAATATCCTCCTGACCCTAGGTATACCTACTGCCCACTGGTACAACCTTCTTACAGCTTTACACGTCAACTGCTGAGGATTGCTATTCTTATTCAAACCCATGACCTCTGGATGTTAATTGTGAAATAAGGAATCATGTTATGTAAGACATGGAAAATAGCCAAGGGTGAGGTGGATAAGGAATATGATAATTAACAAGTAGCAGGACGAGAGACAACTTTAGGTTAAGAGAAATAAGATGAAAGAATGTTACTTCTACATGAGCAGCTCTCCCTCTGTTGTTCTGCTATTTAGCAGTAAAGCTATTAAGACTAGAAGGAGCTTGTATCAGCAGAGTTCTGAAGGGGTACCTGCTGCACTGAGGGCTTGTAGATGTCCCTGAGGTCCTTAATGACAGTAAAAGGCCCTGTAAGGGTCATGAAGCCATAAGGTGAAGGGGCTTCTTACCTGGGATGTGAATAGGTCCGTGCCCACTGGGTGACTGAGGTAAAGGGGCAAAACTATCAGGCAGGGAGTTACTCCATTAACATGGAGGGACAGCACATCTTCTATTTGTACATGGTCTCTTATATACAGGGTTTCAAACTCTAGTACAGCCATCACTTTATAACATTTATACCACAGCAGCACGGAGAACAAAGCAGTTCACACCTATAAGGCTCCTTCACAGTATTTCGCGTCCTATAACTACTACGTATCATGCCACACTATAAGGTACCAAATAGAATTACAAAATAGTCATTATAGCCTCAGAGAGACTAGAGAATGTTTGTGCAGATCCTAATAGTACAATAGCTTATGGAATACAATAATGTATTGGTCTTTACATAAATATAATTACTCTTAAATGATATGATCTGGAAAGTTAGGGATTCTCAATGCCACTCAACATGAAATTGATGATAAAACCTACTGCTGGTACAGACAAATCTGGATTTTGTTCCTCTTAAATATTGTAGTTGTATGGAATGTTTTGATAAGATTAGAGTTAAAGAAGACAGCCATACTCCCCTAGATAGACTCCTTCATAACATAAAAATACATTCATGCATTGTAGAATGACCATGTCTCAACATGGAGAGATTCCTTGTCTTTTCTGTAAACAGAACCTGATAAAACTGAGCAGAGGCTTTTATAGCTGACAGAGCACAGACCACTGCATCAGGGGGATATAAGGCTGTATATCTGTGGGTAATTGGATGTGTCTGAGGAGGAGGGAACGATGGGAGGAAGGTGTTATCTACTCACAGGCCTGTTGAAGTTATCGTTGCTTCTTTGGGAATGGCATCCGTGCTGGATGATTTAAGATAGGTAATGTCAAACCTGGCTAGCAATGAGTGTAAGATAGAAGAGCAGACATTCCATGTATGATGTGAATCCATCAGTTGGTGAGCTTTATTGTGCTCCAAATAATGATAGGATAAAGTCTGATGTAACATAAATAATGTTGTTTTGTGTCCTTAGTTTTTATTTTTGCTAGCTGTTGCCAGTTTGACAACCAGTAGATCTTGAAAGTCTCGAAATGACCCTCCACTCCAGCCTGTACTAAATGTTTAGAGAAATATACAGCCAATACTATTAGGATAAATTAAAGAGGGTCTAAATGTGGACAGGGTTAATCCATTTTTTTTAGTTTACTACAATCATTGTCTGGATTTCACAATGCCTAAATGATCTATGAGATGCAATATAACCCTGCTTTAAACCTTCTCTCACAGACGTGTCATCAATAGCACATCATTCATATTGGAGCTGTTTTCTTAGGCAGTGCACAGTCAGCATTATGTTATTGTTACATGAGCTGTCCTGACTGGTGACAGAAAGCCAACTGGGAAATGAGGCCACTAAATGGAAGATGGCAGTCAGTAGTGGGAGAGGAAATAACAGTATAGCTATCCTGTTCTGCCTTTGATAATAATTAAGCTCCAAGACATAGCTAATGACAGGCAAGAAACTCATCTAAGAGGAATAGATGTTTAAAGATATAAGATGACACCATGAGTACTAACAGCCTTAAAAATGATGCATCAGTGGCATGGCTTTAGCAGGGGTAGACACTAACGCTGGCCCGGGAGCCAATGGCCCGTAATGTTGAGTCCGGGCCCGTAGTTTTCTTCAGAATTACCTTCCCATGGGCCTGGGTAGCCTACAGGGAATTTTGCAAGATATTTGATGGGAATATGACGGATCAGTATAGACATGTAATATGCCGTTGGAAAGAGAAATATGTGAGGAAATTAAGCAATTTGGTGTCATTTTAACATTGCTAAATCAGGAATTTATATGATTTTCTCTTTGAAAAAAAGTAAAATGTATTCCCTGGCCCACAGCTAAAAGTCCGGGCCCATAGATTTTTGAAGCTACGGGCCCCGGTGGCCCACAGCTGAAAAAGTTAGTGTCTACCCCTGTTTAGTGATAAGAAAACATTGACAATTGATTCATCTTCCAATGGAAAGAGTAGGGCGCCTTGGTGTGTTTATTTGTTAGGGTGCTAAAGCAAGGTTTATAAAGTAGTACAGAACTGATGCATCCAAATTCTCTAATATCCTATGTTAAGGGGAACACACATTCAAAAGCGTGGATATTGTTTATATTAATATCCATTTGACTTTTAATATTTAGATAACATTGCAGTACTTTATAATTTCAGGAATAGCTTCCACCCACTGCACCTTCAGACTCAGAGCCTCTATCCTGCATTATTTGGCTGGTCCGGTGCTATTGTCATATTCATCTCACCTCATAGACCGAGAATAGAAGACACCCCCATGCCCCTCTACTTTCTTCACACCCCTGAGGGCTGCTTGTTTTATGGAGCCCTGATACTGTCAATGCCCACAAATAGTGTGTCCCCTATAGGGATGTTGCAGGTTAAGCACCAGAATGTCCTAGCCAGAGTAATAGTTGCTAAGCCAGAAACCAGTATGTAGCCAGTATCTTTGATGTTCCCCACAACTGATCTCTTTCTAATTACTCACTGCATGTAGGCATTCAAAATGGGAAACAAGACACTCTCAAGGGAGACAAGATGGCAGACTTTATAAGTGGACTCTGTAGTTCCCTATCCCAGCACTCCCTGCAGGTAGCACACGTGGGGAAGCACTGCAACCAGGCTGGTTTCAACAGAAACAATAGGGATTGCCTTTGTTGCTATGGAAACCTTTATACTAGTTCTTTTGATGTCATAGCAGTCAAGGCTTTTGTTTTGAGTAAATAAAAAGAATGGGTGATGAAGGGGTGGACTCTATAGACTCCTTTTATTTTCTATGGGTTTTTTGAGTGACTTGCTCAGATGAAAAACAATCATTATTGTTTGATGAGTTGGGTTATACTGAAGCAAAGAGTATTTTTATAATATTTTATACAAAACTTTTTTTTATCATTATGTACACTCCTATCCAGCACAGACTAGGCTACAGTATAGGCACCAGTTTGGTGGGAATGGACCAGAGATGGCCTGAATCAGTGTGCATGTGTACTCTGGTTACACCTGGTCAGGTGACCGGCTGTTAATGCCCTGTTGACATTTCGGCATCAATAGGTGACCTCCATGAGCCCCCCCCCCCTGCAGCCTCTGCCTTCTACCAAAAACCCTCACGCTGCTGCAGTACTCAGTCAATGGGCACTGAATGGCCCTGACTGCCCTCAAGACTGGAGTAACTCAATTTAGACTCAATAGCAGAAAATGAATGGCTTCCTATCTTTGCATTCAAAACCCTTGTCTGCCTCTCCCAAGTAAGGCCATTTTAATACATTGATATATTGGGGCTTTCCTCTGATATATGTGAACGTACAGTAAAGTGTGAAGGTGTGTTGGTAGTACTAAACAGGATAACAAGATAAACCTGTTCTATCCCCCAGGTCACTTGACCCCTCCTTGTTTCTAGCCTACCATCACCACACACACACACACAGAGATTGACTCTGGTTGATGCCAAGATGTAATGCTTATTTCTGTTTCCTGTTTAAAAAAAGTTTAAACAAAAAAGGGACTGTGACATTTAGTCGCATCTTGCCCAAATCTGAATCCACGAATGCCTGGACCTTTGTATTATTTACCCTAAGGCCAGATGAGTACAACCAATGTCATTGATAATACCTAGTTCTACTGCTGGAGCAGTTTCAGCTAAATTATGGTAAACCTGACCTGGAAGGCAATGCATTAATATCAGAGACCAAGTGAATTATAACTATGCACAGCCATTCCTTACTGCATCATTCATACACGAGCTCTGTTTGTTATTAAAGAGTTGTAAGTACCTGGGAAAATTAGCCCCTAATTCGGTACACCAGGCCTAATGAGTTGCTACCTTTGCCGTGCATTAAGGTGCTGCACGGAGGTTTGATAATTAGTCAGCACTGTGTGAGTGGAATAGGAGGACCTCAGTAGTAGATATGTCATCTTACAGAAGGATGCTAATGTTTTTGAAATTGCTACATTTGCTTTTTTGGCAAAACAACTAAATAATACTTAATGTGTAAAGTAGTCAAATACAGTCATACAGTCACAATATATAGCTTCTTATGGGTTTTGTATGTAGTAGGCTTTGTATTATGTAGGATCATAGTCAAATCAATGAGGAATGCTGCATTGACCCTGAGAACTGAAAACCTTCCGTTTTCACACCAACTAATGACCTTGAGATAAGAAAGCATTGACAAAGTTCTAGAAAAAGGTTAAGTGTTCCCTGCCGTCTGGTTTTATGATCTCAGCAATTAATTCATGTCAGTTTAATTGGCACTCAGGCCAAGCACTCTGATTCGATTTTCAATCAATAAAAGAAGTACATTTCTCCACATGAATTCTTTTATTGTGCAATACTTTTGTTTTCTTAATGACATGATTTTACAATAAAACATGATTTTAGGGTTATCTTGTCCACAATTAGATTTAAAGTTGCTGATGACGTTGGTTATCCACAAGCAATGAGGTTATTGTATGACCCTTACCAGCGATTAAATGTGATGTGAATCACTGAGTCAATTTCTATCAAATAACCGTAGATCAATCAAAAAGCTGAGAACATGCATGACAATATATGAAAAAAAAGAGTTATATTAGTTGAACGTAAATGCTTTACTTGCCATGGGAAAAAGGAAATCATACTTTTAGTATATGAGGTTAAAATATGCAGGAAGCCATTAGATAGTGCATTGACTGCCTTTCTACAAAATAGTTAAACTTAATCAACTGAGCCAGTCATTTGACCCTGATTAAGCAGTGTGATGAATCATCCCCTGGCTGTGAGGAGAATTGTACAAGACCTGACACGCTACTGATCAAGAGGCCCTACAGAGCAAGGGAGATCTGAGGATGAGAGCAGCGTCTTTGTCTTTGCTATATTTTATAGCTATTTGATTTCATAACAGTTGAGCTACTAGTTCTTTTATAACTGGAAGAGAATATACAATGATAAAGGCCTCAGTATATTTATATTTTGTTCTAGCCTGGGCTAACTTTTGTACACAAATTCTCTTCAAATCAAAAATGCCAGACTCTTGGCAAAGGATAAGTTGTTTCATACAAAAGATCCCTTCGGGTAACATTTTAGTCTGAATTCCAGGCCTAGACACTGCTTTTGCTAATTTTGTACATCTAAGGTGATAAGAACTGTTATTTTGAATGTTTGTAACAGAATATGGATTGATCAGTAAAATCTTGTTCATTCCTACTGTGTTGTGACATTGTGTTCCTGCATAAGTGTGTTGGCCTGTAATTAATACAGATTAATACACAATATCACATATGGGCACCCATATTGCCTGCAGGAGCCGTCTGTAAGGATGTCTACAGAACCTGTACTGAATGTCTAAGACTGCCTGCTCACAAGGTCAGCCACTCCCTTAGACTGGACCCAGCATCCTTATATTGGTATCATAATCCTATTTGTACTGTGTCTCTGCATCTTCCACATACCCCATACAAGTCCCACTGTATAGGTCTTTGTGCAGTGTTGCTATAGGGAGATGCCACTACGGGCAATCTGCAGCAAGTGATTTGTTCATGCTCAGCACAGAACCTCATTGATAAGGGAGATAGGGAGCAGCCTTGCAGCCATTATCTGATTAGGAGCATGCCACATAATGATAAGCAGGGCAGGGGTTGTTTGTTACTTATATTAAGCTGCAATACCCTTCAGAACATTCATAAGTGGAAGTTTGGTAAGATGCAGGACTAAATCAGCACTCACAGACATTGGACCAAATAAGTCTTATCATCATGCAAGCTATATTGGGTAGAGCTTCTTATTGACTCCATAGACAGCAATATCCAATTCCTTCCTCTTTCAGATTGTTTTAAGAACTGCGCCGCCTCAATGACAGAAAACCAACTGGGAAATGAAACCACTGAGTAGTAAATGGCTTGCATCCTATTCTCATGTAAGCGCCATTATTTCACTTCTTTGTGATATTGTGCCCAACAGAGGGCAAAGGGTATCCTGTGTCCTGGATTCAAACTTAGGCCAGAGGTGTAAGCAATACATGTCAAGATTATTCAATGCATGTCTAATCATTGCTCATAGGACTGAGTTGAATATCTAGTGCAGAATTAACATGAGCAGACTACACCCGCCAGCCATTGCCCCTAACTAGTTTATCGGTAAGGGTCATAGCATTGAAAAGGCCCTGTGGCAAGTGCTTGTTGGTGAAGAGCCCCTCCCAGGGGAACCGCAGACCACCTGCTGTCTATACATCTTAAGGGCTTGGTGTCTGCCACTCCTCCTTGCTGTTTACATCTACCAATGCCATATTCCAACGTAGCCAGCCTCCCTGAAGCCCCCCTGACCTCTAGATTGTATAGGTTTCAGCATTACTACCCTGTTAAGTGTATGGTGACTCCCCCATCGGTGGCCAGGCCCTCTTTGGGGAGGGGAGGAGATGTGTCACTTGTTATTCTGTCCTGGAATATGAGGTGAGAGGTGATTCCCTCCTTGAGGCCACCTCAGTCCCTGGGGATTTCCTGCAATTTTATCCTCCTCAGTTCTGACACAAGGTGAATTCAAGACAAAAGTTCATTCCCAGATTTGGACTTGAAATTAAGATAATAATTAACATAATTTGTGTGTCTGCTACTAGATCTGACTTTAAGTTCAACTAGGCATCATATATGACAGAAGACCAATCTAAGGATCAAAGCATATTATTGATTTCTGACAGCCTTGCTCAGCTTCATATCTGATAAAATGGAATCTGACAAGCTCCAAAATGATGTGTCACTAGCACGACTGTGGTGTCAGGATAGGAAAATGACAATAGCATTGTTACTTTAGGTGATTCATCTTTCAGTCAGTATGGTTTGTGTGCATTATGATTTGCGCAGAGGCAAATTTTGGATCGTGCTTGTTAAAGGGAAAACAGGTACAGAACTGGCTAATAGTATATTTGAAATCAGAGAATTCATGTATCTTCTTCATGGCACATGTACAGATGCCATGCATGTCAATAGATAGACAGAAGCCTGGAGGTTGGAATTGTTGGACCATCAGTTTTTTAGCTGTTCTTACAATAGTCCCTCCATACACTAACCATATACACTGCTATTTTCCAACAGCTGTAAATTGTCTGTTTTTAATGCAAGATTTCTCATGCAGACTTTGGATGTATACTACTTTTTCCCGATTTGGATTAGACAGTCTGCCTGAGCCATTGATAAAACAAGGAAAGTTTTATACTGCAGTGCTCACCTTTCGGTCATTTCTATTGTCACCATTGTACTATTTCATTTAACTGTTACCAAGCTAAAGTCCTAAATATACCACACCAGCAGCAACAGAACCTATATATCATACTTAACCCACATCTTACTGGGTTTCCATGGTTACCCTTAAACATGGTTCTATATCTTTTGCTTAGATTCAGTAAGAGCTATAGCTGCCTGGATCTAACCTAATAATGATCTGCTATATGCAGGAGTGAGACCCCCTTACAGCTCCTATTGGTCTGGGAAGTGATTCAGGAGAATGTTAGCACCAATATATCCAGTACCTTAATTGAGGCCGCACACTACCCAGATATGTGATATGTAAAGGTCCAACTGTGCTAATCTACTATTCGCTCTGGTTTGGGCCTCAGGTTAAAAACAGGTGGGTGAGAGGTGGTTAATATTTAATCTGCTCTCCTGTGCTTGTGGCCAGTCCAACCAGCAGTGAGCAGGATGCTTCAACACCAACATGCTCCTGACGCACACTAGACCTACTACCTACTACTATAACCCTCTTACAGCTATACTAGTCACCTCCTAAGGGTTCCTATTCTTATTCAAACCAGTGAGCCCGGGGTGTTAATTGTGAAATAGAGAATCATGTTGTGGAGAGATGGGAAATAGCCAAGGGTGAGGTGGATGAGAAATGTGAAAGATAAGCAGGAGGAAGAGAAACACGATACAAGAATGGTACTTATATACTTATACATATCTGACATCTGATGTTATATTTTTACATGAGAAGCTCTCCCTCCTTTGTCTATAATTTAGCAGTAAAGCTGATAAACCACCAAGATGACCAGAAGGTGTTCTGACAGGGTACTGACTGCACTGAGGGCCAGTAGGGGTCCCCGAGGGCCTTAATGACAGTAAAAGGCCCTGTAAAGGTCATGAAGCCATCAGGTGAAGGGTCTGTAAGGGCATCTAACATTGGTGTGAATAGGTTGTTACCCACTGGGTGACCTCAGGGGTGGGACTATGGAGTTGTAGGAGAGTGGTGGAGGATTGACTGCATAAACAAAGAGGGATGTTGGACTCCAAGCCTACATTATAGGACAACAGACAGTTCAGACATAAAGAAAGAAATGTTTCAGGTAAAATGGCAAGAAAATGAAGGGTTGGTAGATCAAATCTTTTATATTTTTTTAACGGTCTTTTCACTGTATTTACCCGGCCTTTCAGAAGGCCCTAAAATTGACCAAAAAAGGAAAAATATAAGAAAATCACTGTAAAATTGCATGAAAAAACGTAGGGTCGGCCCTCTTTTAATAGGGTCAATCGGGTAACCTGAAACAAATATTCTTTTGGGAGCCTAACAGACAGAGCATAGACCACTACATCAGGGGGATATAGGGCAGATCTCTGGGTAATTGGATGTGTCACAGGACGGGGGAATGATGAGAGGAAGGTGTCTTATACTTACAGGCCTGTTGAAGTAAATGAGGCTGGTGGGGGCTGATGTCCCTGTTGGATGTTTTGAGATGGGTAATGTGAAACCTGACAAGCGTGAGAGAGTCCTGTTCACTTGAGTGTAAGATAGTGGAATGGGGATTTTCCAAGGCAGAGTGATAATCAATTGGTAAGCTCAATTGCATCAATTCCGGTAACCAATAATCAGAAAAGGTATCTCACAACAAAAAGTGATATAGGGCAAAATAATAATGTAACTAAATACATGTTTGAAAACAAATTGAAACAAAAATTGAAACAAGAAAAGGTGTTACAAATTAGATAATAAGCCTTGGTAAATATTGTTCAGATTTAGGATAAAACATGAAGCTTCTTCTTCATGAAATAATCTAAACATGGACATTTGAAAAAACCTTTATTGTTATTATCAGAGGCCCTTTATGTACTACGGATTTAGTTAAGGGGAGTCCCAGGAGTCCAGGCTCAGTTCAATAATCTAATAATTCAGATTGATTGTTACATGAAGCCGATTAGTGTGCGGGTTGTCTGGTCCCTAATCCAGGCTACCACTTTGAGGGGCATGGCTGTAATTGCTGTTAATACATCATTACTGTGAGGCCCTGCATGCCACAACTCCCACCCTACAGGCGCCAACATAGCTGTGTGTTGATGCTGATGTCCCTGGGGTGCTGGACAATCGGTCTCCTACTAGTTTATTGTTAGTGTCTGTTTCATGACTGGGTACTGGTAGGACAGGCATGGTGGTACTAGAAGTGAAGGGAGGTTACACCAGTTATTTACCTCAGAACTTTGTCTTAGGTGAGGTCACAGATAAGAAGAGCAATGCAGGTGGGGTTAGAGCATACTCTCCCTAGTATAGGCTACATACCCACGGCCACTAGCGTTGTGGATATAGGATCTTGGTGCAGGAAAAGCTCTGGTTTTGTAAAGACATTTTTCCTCGCATTCCCTTGTGCTTGATATGTTATTTATAGAGATGATACTGCATGGTTACCAGTCTTTGCAGGCAGGAAGCCTTTGCTGCATTGAAGCCACCCATCAATTGGTCTAGACATGCCTATAATTACCAGTTTGTACATTTAACCTCACCCAATTAAGGCCCCTAGTAGCATAAACAGCCACTCATAATCTGTCTTGATTGGGCTAGAAATCTACATGATTTGTAAGAATGTACACAACCAGTAGAAAATTGACCCTTCTCTCCGTAACTCTCAGACAGCCCCCTAACTCTTCCAGGTAGGCTGGGGTTAGAGTACACATTCTCAGGTAGGCTGGGTTCACCTTATTTTTTTTATTACCAGGAAGGTGACTCACATTGACCTGTACCAGAAGACAACCAGGTAACTTGAGCTCCCCTCCTGAACTCACCTGAACCTGACCTTATCAGTGTATAAAAATATTTCCTTGTCATCGGTCAAACTTGAGTCTCTGTTCCTAGCCTGTTTATGACTGTGTAAATGATGTAGGCATTCAAAC
The DNA here is from genome assembly GCA_947462335.1 of Harmothoe impar. Lineage (NCBI taxonomy): Eukaryota > Metazoa > Annelida > Polychaeta > Phyllodocida > Polynoidae > Harmothoe > Harmothoe impar. The sequence continues at coordinate 69,349,495 of OX381714.1, forward strand.
GGGTAAAAACTGGAGTGGAGTGTTGCGCGCGCTGAGCCAATTGTGATCCTGTCTGCTTCCCTCACATAGGTGGTGTTTGGGGGTTGGCGCACCGCCACATTGTCCAGCCACACCCCATTGCACTTTCTCCCCTCTTCTGCTGATGATGTTTTTGGTTGGGGTGGGGGGGGGGAGTCTAAAGCATCCCTAATGCATGGCTGCCCTTAAACACAGTAGAAACTGTTGAAATACGCTCTATTAATAACTGTGTAACTGCAGCTGGGACTAAGAGGATCTAGAGTTCTAGCCACAGACAGAAAGTTTAATTCTGTTTATCAAAGTCATTGTCTGGATTTCAGAATGTCTGAAATAATCTGTGAATTGTCTTATAATCTTAAGGAGCAGCCAACAGTAAACGTTCACTCAAAGCCACAATCATGCAATTTGTATTGGTGTTGTTTCTCAGGCAGTGAACAGGCAGCAATATCTTATTGTTGCAATATCCAATTCCATCTCTTTCTAGTAGATCATTACACACACTGTCCTGCCAAATGGGAAATAAGGTCACTAAATGGAAAATGGCAGTCAGTAGTACAAGGGGAAAACATCAAATAAGTTCAGTTCGCATGTAGAGAAAGGCCTCTAATCAAAATAAAGCGGCCAGACAGTGTTAAGAACTATTAACTGTGCAGATGTAATCACAATATCAACTTATTCTGTGAATATCTGTTTTCATTGTGCGGTGTGGAACAAATCACAAGATCGAAAAAAAAACAGGTGTAGTGGAATAGTATCCGTGGTTAGTAAATTCTTCAATGCTTTATCCTGTTTGCCAAAACAATGTAACTCAATTTAGGTAAATTCAGCTTCACCCATTGCAGTAAGGCAGGAGAGACATCAATAGTTGTTTAACCACGATGGACATACTCTGTAGGCTGTATGGAACTATACTATAAGGAAATTCAAAGTGTTTAGTTGCTTTAGATGTGCTGACATAAAATAGAGACTCAAAGCCCCTTCTACCTTCAGAGGCTATGGATGAGAAGGTGTGTCCGGTGCTAGGGAGGATGTCACATTGTATCCTACCCTGCAGGGAGTTTGACACCAAGCGGTGTGAGACCTCAGCGACCTTACGCCCACCTGCAGCCTGTACAGTGTCTGTGTTGTGTGTCACCGTTTTTCTCCTCACCCAGTGCTGACATAGGCTGAGTTCACACTACATGACTGTATATCAGTAAACCTATGGGCTAAAAATATGACACCTATAGCCAAGACAACCTTAGAGAGGATGTGGCAGTGGCAGGATTATGGAGACTCGATAGGAAAACACCTGCACTGGAGTCATCTTTCAGGGAATACAGTAGGGCTCTAAGGCCTTTGAACCAGTGTTTTAGCAAGGGTTCTTAAAGTAGCTTCCGCAAAATAACCAGGCACAATGCAATTTAACCCTTGGTTTGGGACCCAATTCCCATTCTGCTTTCCCCTCTGGGTCTCTATCCAGGATTAGCTTTCTGGTCCTCTGCTGGTGTCCTTTTCATCTCACCTCATTGACCCACGATAGAAGACACCTCATTTAGGTCATTCTAATTATTTCACACCCCTCTACTTATTTCATCACACCTCATTGGCCCACGATAGAGGTAAACCCCCTATTTGCCCCATCTTTTCATTCCCATCCCTTAGGATAGCTTTGTCTTATGGGGTCTGATGACTTCCTTCCCTGCAGAGAGTGTTTCCCCCCATAGGAATGTAGCTGGTTCACCACAACAATGTGCAAGTCGTGCTAGCAATGACAGAAGTATGGATCCAATATATTTGATCCTTCCCTATAATTGACTTTCTTTTCTAACTGCCCACTGTATATTGGCAATAAAGGTGGGTGGGTAGTAAGGGAAAAATATGACATACTCCATAGGTGGACCAATTAGTTCCTGAATCAACCGCTCCCCCCCAGGAAGCACACTTGGGGAAACACAGGATGAGGATGGCTTCCAAAGAAACACTAGGGGTTGCCTTAGTTGCCATGGAGACTTTTTGACTGGTTCCTTTGATGGCATGGCAAATAAGGTTTTTGTTTTCAGTCCTTGAGCTGGAGTGAATGCCCAAAGAAGGTCCTTCCAGTCCTGTTAGCTGCGGTTATGGCGTTAAAATCCTAGCACCACTATCACCATTTTTAGTTAAGGAGAATTATGGCCGATGTAGTTAAAATGTAGGGTTTTATAGACTGCTGTTTATGGCACTTGTGTATATGTAACATACAGTAGGAAGTGATAAGCAATAGAGGGCCTCATAATTATAACATGTTTATCTTTTTGCTTAGGAAGCATAGTAGTCTGTTGAATCTCCATCAAATTAATCAAGAATGCTTTATTGACCATTAGTATTGAAAACGTGAACATTTTACCAACTAATTACGCTAGGCTAAGAAAGCAGTGATTGAAATTCAAAAACGCGTCAAGCATTTTCATGCCAAGGTCTGGTTTTCTGATGTCAGCAATCAATTCACGTCAGTTTGATTGGCACTCAGGCAGAACATTCTTTTTGATTTCCATTGGATTGAAGAAATTTAATTCTTCAGGTGAAGTTTATCATCATACAATAGTTTGGTATTTCAACTTTCTTTCTTTACTGAATGGGAGTTACAATTGTCTACAAGTTTCTGATTGCCTTTTAGCTATCTAATCAATTTGGTTTCATCAGCTGTGCCGGCCATCTGACCTAATGAAGTACTGTGATGAATTAACCTGTGGCTGTAAGGAGAGTTGTACAAGACCTGATCAGGAGGCTAGATGGAGAAAGGTCTGGGAATGGGGGCAAGTTGCCAATCTGGTCTCTTTGTCATTGAAATATTTTGTAGCCATATGAGATCATCAATTTTGTGTTACTAGCTGTCAAATTGCAACCTGTTTATGGCAGTTGATTAACCAGTTCAGGACAATGATTGTGTTGTGCCTATTGTAAGAGGCTGCCACCACAAACTGTTCGTTTAGGGTGGCAGCTTAGGGTGGTGATCTCTCTACAGGATGCACAGTGATTCTGTATACCCTGAATTCCATTACTGCTTCTGCTGATAATGCCTTCTGGTAAAGCTGTGTTGGCTTCTCAAATAGTAAGAGTCAGGCTGGTGCCCATATTGCCTTTCGCAGACATGTGTAAAAGGCTTCAAATATATGTGTATTAAATGTCTAAGATTGCCTGATCACAATGTCCTCTACTCCCTCCTTACACTGGACCCTGTCCCACTATAACAACTTCATAATCCTATTCATACTGTGTCTCTGAGTCATACCCCATACAAGTTTCACTGCATCGATCTTTGTACAGTCAGGTCAAATGTCACTGCCACTGCGGGGCCCTCTGTGTAAAGTAATGACTTCCTCCTCAGCACAATACCTCATTGATAAGGGATATAGGGAGCAGCCAAGCATTGCCTATTTGAGCAGGAGAATGCTATGTAATAAGCGATGGGAAAGAGAGGTTTCGGACAAGGCTTGTTCAGTACTTATATTGTCATACCCCTGAGAGCATCCATAAGTGGAACTTTGGTAGGACTGAAAAGTAAATGAGCCCTCGTGGACATTGGATCCAAAGAAGCTTACTATCAAGCAGGCTACATAGTGTCTGAGGGACTCCATATTTAGTAATATCCAATTTCTTCCCCACCCAGTAGATTGTAGTACGAGCTAGTCTGCCTGGATGACAGAAAGCCAACTGGGAAATAATGCCACTGTTTAGAAATAGCTCAGAGTAGTAATGGAGATGAAAATCAAATAACAGTCTTGCTTTCCTACTCTCATGTAATTCCTCCAAAAGCTCTTATACATTGTTGAGTCCTGACATCTGTGTTATAGTATACACTCAAATCTAGTTGCACATGAACATTTTCAGTGCAGACATTGTTGGGCTTTTGTGAACAAGTAGAAGCCATATCTAACCTTTTATAAACATGATTATATAAACTGCCAAAGTAGCAATGGCACTACAATTAAATTTAGGAGAGCTGTTATGTGGGAAACTCACAGTTTATGTAAATGCTTAGTGCTGAGGAAATTCTTTTAATTCCTCCACTATAGAAATAACCCAAACTGAGTGTAAATAATATTCTTAATTATGTCTCCTGTGTATTCTGAAATGTGAAAATGGTAACAGATTTAGGGAGTAGCTGTTAAGGTTGCTCAGACAAATTTGTAATTCATGATTAGTTGAAAATTGGAATTATTCAGTACATTTAGAGTAGAACTATAAGGGTTTGCCCCTGCAACCCAACAGGAGATTACCCTGAATAGTTTATTGGTAAGGCAAATAGCACTAGGTGGGCCCTATGGGGACTGCGGTACTGGGGCAGGGGATAGTGGGTGTCACTATATCCTGCCCTGGAGGGAGTTTGTCAACTAGTGGTGTGAAGTCATCTTCTCCTGGAGGCAGCTTCCCTCCGAGGGGGACCACAGACCACCCATAGGTATAGGTTCTGGTCCTCCTCACTGAATCCAGAATTAACACTGGGCAAAATGAAGCTACAAGTATACTTGGTAGAGCAGATGTTGAAGTCAGTCTCTCTAAAAATGCTGACCATATTCTCATCATTTATGTCAGCCATTTGCATCTTTAAACGTCTCTTTTCAATGCCAGTGCCAAAGTAAAGATAAAAAAAAAAGTCGGTATGGGTGCAAATAGTAGCTTGTCTAAGGTTCTGATTTGATGTATAGTGCTGCAGCATTGGAGAGCTAGAGGCATTATTTCTGGCGACACTCATCACCAAAAAAGACTAAAGGTCACTATATACCACTGGAAAGCTCAAAATAGAAACAAGGCAATAGAACCATTGAATTCCTTGGGTCCAATTTAGGGGGGGGGGGGGGGTAGGTATGGTTGTAATCAACCTCAGGACCATGGAAAACTGTGTTGCTAGGCAGATAAACAATTAGAACAGTTGTTGTCAAGCAACCAGCTGTCTTAGAAACAAACCACTAAAACCATTGACTTCCTTGGGTCCAAATTAGGGGGGTAGGCAGTCTTGGATTTTGGCAGCCATCTTGGATTCCTCACAACCTTTTCTCAATACTCACCATATCTGAAAAGCCCATGATCAGATCTTTCCAGTGGTATATAGTGACCTATAGTCTTTTTTGGTGTTCAGCTAATTAGCCTTTAATGCTACAGCACTAGTAATTCCAATAACATTGGTCCTAAAATGAATGTCTTATACTTTAACCCTGAATTGGTTCAATACTCACAAAGGCTGCATTTATGCATCATACATCATAAATCCCAAGGAGATGATGCACGCATACACTTTGCTTTCCTTAAAGGAGTCAAAGTGCTTTAAGTCTGTGATGGGGTGATGAGGTGATTATAAGAGAGATGTTTACATTTAGTGTTACAGCCTCATACATGTATATCCATATTCAATGCCACAAACTGTGTAGTTGACATCTGGGACATGCTCATGTAATATCACTTTAACACTGAACTAAATTACACTGACAGAGCTCCACCTAGACTGGTATAAGAGGCCCACAGGGAGGGCTGAGTCTGCAGGGTATAGCAGCCACTAATGTGTTAATGCTGCACTAACATGATTATCTAAATTACCATGCAGGAGGAAGCTTCATACTGAATTAGGGAACAGTGCTCAATTAAGATAGATAAACTATCTACTCAGTGTGCTGAGGGACCTCTGCAAGTACATTAATGGGATGTTTGTCAAAGAAATGTTCTCAGTAAGAGTTTCATACTTCTATGTGGATAAGAAGCAATCCTGTTCTTCACTTTAACATAAGCCTACTTCAATGTCCAGGCTGCCCACTGAAGTAGGGGTCGCAGAAAATGCGTCCTGGACATGATATAGAGGTGTATGAGGTTGATGCAGAGTGGAGGAGTCTGTGGCCGTCTCCTCTTCTAAGGGACCTCCATCCAATGACTTAAGAATTGAACCTCTGACTTCTTCAAGCAATAAGGTCACTTGGTACACATGAAGTTAACAAGACACGCCCAACTCAACCATCATATCTTCTCTCCCTTATCAGCAAAACCTACCTGCACTGTGACTGCATTAGTCAAGGTCACACAGAAACTTATTCCATTTATTTTACCTCTTACAGAACACACGCTGCAGGAGCCACAGCAACAGGTAGAAACATCAGATGCTATTTTTTTCCTTTTTTTATAGTCACAATAGGTTACAAAACACAGATTGAATGGACAATTTTTATCTTTCTTGTCTCGTATCTAAAAGGGTTTCTATGTAAATGCCATACTAGGAGATAACAGTACAAAAAGATAGCTTGGGACAAAAAGAAAGAGCCTACATATATAGATACTCTTTGAATATATTACAAAATAGTGTTGCAATGAAACAGTACAAATAGAGGAATTCAGCTTTTTAGTTAAAGAAGGTCGATGCAACTCCTATTTGCAGCTTATTTCTACCCTGAGGCACAGATTAAATGCAGCTGGGAACTGTACACAGCAGACACAGACAAAGGGACATGAAATAGGATCTGTGTAGAGAGGGAGAGCTCGAGGGCAAAGTCTGTACATGTTCAGTTGAAATACTTACCAGGTATGGTCCACGCCTGTACATATAACGTAGCGCTATAGCGCGACGCTCTGACCCATGCTGAGTAGCTACTGCTGAGTGTGAAAGCTAGATGGGGTGAAGTGTGGGGGGGGGGGGGGGGCTGGTGGACACTTATTTACACACCTCATGACATCTGGTAGTAGGCCTACTTGTAGAAGATGGCAGGGGGGTTCTGGGTAGAGATACTTTAACCCTTCTTTTCTCCTAAATGCAACACAATATCAACCGGGTGCATCCGCAGGCATTTAGAAGGGATATCTATCTGTTAACCTATATCATTAGTTTATTTCACTAATTTGTATGACAGTTCACAAATTTGTTTTAATTTAAGCTGTTTATACATTGATTCATGCATCTCAGTATAACACTACAGTGTGACATCATGTCTGTGAGTGTATACCAAATAGCACTACGGTTCTGTATACAGCCCTGACCAGGGATTCCTGGTTAGCTGTCACCTGCTTACAGGGAGAAAGAAGGACTAGAGAATGGCTTGTGTAAGGGCTATATATATATATATACACTGTTTGCTGCTGGTCTGTTTATTGAACCCACGGGTCTGCTTATTGCAGACCTTAGAAAGCCTTGAATAAACCTAAAACGTTTTTCTCTTTTCACTTCACCTGCTGCCTGCTTTCCAAAACTTAACTTGAATCATTTCTAAACATGCAATGCTGCAAAGACCTGGCCATGAGATGAGATGAGATGTGGCAGCAGAGTCATGCTCTCATACAAAAGCTGTGATCAAAAGACTGTAGCCTTATGCACCTTATCCTGCCTTTGGTAAATACAAGGGCACCTCCCTGACTGATGCATGATGGATGAATGACTATTACTAAATGTAATGGAAGTTCTGTATTGTTAAATCTAAAATGTTCTTTTGCCCCAACCTCCAAGAGATCATTGACATGAATGTAATATGCTTTTCAGCAACTGAAATTGTTCCATATCCCTGCTTTGAATGTGTTTACATGCATCCTAACCCTATTTGTATCAAACCTCTGAGGCAGATACACCATGCAGGGCTCACTGTATAGTCATTTGTTCAATGAGGTCACATGATGCTGCCATTAGGGGGAAATCTCTGTAAAGTAATGCCTTCCTGCTCCCCACAATACCTCATTGGTAACGGATGTAGGGAGCAGCCAGTGGATATTATCTGCTTAAGAGTATGCTACATAATAACCGGCAGGGAACAAGAGGATTCTGGAAAGGAGTGTTACTTATATCATGCTGCAATGCCCCTAGAAATCAGCCATGAGTGGTAGTTTGGTAACATCCAGGACTAATTCAGCACTCACATACATTGACCCAATGAGATTTATTATCAAGCAAGCCAAATTGGCTGCTGTTCTCAAGTGACTCGATAGTCAGCGATATCTAATTCCTTCACTCTCTAGTAGATTGTTGCAGAAGCCAGTCTGTCCAGACGAAAGAAATCCAACTGCGAAATGAAGCCACTGAAAAGGAAATGGCCGGCAGTAGAACTAGAGAGAAAAATCAAATGACAATCTTGCTATCCTATTCTGGTAGCATTGAAATAGTGCAGCCACTTTTTTCAAGTGGTACACTGTAGGAGTAAACAGCAGCTCCTTCCCACGCCCAACTCACACCTCATATAATCTTGCTTAACAGCAAAGCCTGCCCACACTGTGGCTTTATTGGCGGAAGTCCCATAGAATTTGGATTTGATTTCTTACAGAACATACCCTACAGAATACTGGCACAGGTAGATTCATCAGATGAGAAATACCTATTTGCCTTCTTATTAGTGTGCTTTGATAGATTTTTTTTAAAAGTAAATGCATCTAAAATACAGATACATGTCTCAATGTAAGGTCTTAGCACTCACTGTATAGGTGTGTGTGCTGTGAGGTCACATGATGCTTCCACTAAGGGTCAATCTGTGGGAAATGATGACTTCCTGCACAGCACAATCCCTTATTGATAAAGGATACAGGCAGCAGCCAAGCAGGCATTATCTGATGAGGGGAATGCCAAGGCTAATTCAGCACTTTTATTATGTTGCCATACCCTCGAGAGCACCAATAAGTGGAAGTTTGGTAGGACTGAGAAGTAAATGAGCCCTCGCGGACATTGGACCTGAAGAGGCTTGTTATCAAGCAGGCCACATTGGTTACGGTTTCTAAGGTACTCCATATTTAGTAATATCCAATTCCTTCCCCTTCCAGTAGATTGCTGTAGGAGCTAGTCTCCCTGAATGATAAACAGCCAACTGGGAAATAATACCACTGAATAAAAGATTGCTCAGACTAGTACCAGAGAGAAAAATCAAATAACAGTCTTGCTATCCTATTCTCATGTAATGCCTCCAATAAAACACATTGTTGAGACCCAATATCTTTGTTATTGTAAACACTGAAAAACTCTGGTCGCCCATGAAGATTGTCAGTGCGGACATTGTTGGGTCTTCATTCACACGTACAAGCCATATCTTACTTTTTTAATCATGATTATATAAATTACTGATAAAGCAAACGCACATTTACATGAAATATTGTTTTTACCTCTTATTTGTTGTAAATATAATATCTATTACAGTTATATCTAGGGGAAGTGTTGTATGGGAAACTAACAATGTATGTTAGTGCTGAGTAAATCGTTAAAAAAGGAAAATCCTCCTGTGTCTCCTCATATGCGAAGTCAGTGACAGATTTAATGAGTAGCTGTTAAGGTTATTCAATGCTATCAATTTCATTATTTATCATTAGTTAAATATTAAAATCACTCAGTACATTTAGGGTAGAGCTAAAAAGGTTTGCCCCTGCAGCCCAGCAGGAGATTACCCTGAATAGATTATGGGTAAGGCACATAACACTAGGTGGGCCCTTTTGGGAGTACAGAACTGGGGCAGAGGAGAGTTTATGTGTCCCACTTTATCATGCCCTGGAGGGTGTTTGTCAACTGAAGGTGTGAAGTCGTTTTCTCCTGGAGGCAGCTTCCCTCCCCGGGGACCCACTGACCACCTGCTGTCTGCAAAGCCCCAATAACCTTTAGATGGGATAGGCTCTAGTCCTGCCCACCCAGTGCAGAGTTAACACTGGGCAAAACGATGCTACATGTATACTGGGTAGAGCAGATGTTAAAGTCAGTCTCTCTTAAAATGCTAACTATGTTCTAATCACTTATATTTATTAAAGTCAGTCTCTCTTAAAATGCTAACTATGTTCTAATCACTTATATTTGTTAACGTCAGTCTCTCTTAAAATGCTAACTATGTTCTAATCACTTATATGAGCCATTTGTATTTTTTAATGAGAGAAAATATGTCATTTATTTTTAAACCTTTTTAAATGCTTTCTTTCTAGACAGCAGACAAACCGGAAGAAGTAAGCATATTCTTGAAACCAGGCTAGGTTTATTATCTGATAGAAATAAGTTTTGACAATCTTGGAAATGATGTATCAGTGGCACAACTATGATTGCTTGATACAATTGTTATTGATCGTTATGTCAGTACATCCACTGTGTATATTATTTGAACCATTGTTCATGTATGGATCCAAAAGCATTTTTGTATGGCTGCTGGTATTAGCTTGTCTAAGACTCTGAGGTTATGTGATAAATTTAAAGGATGGGTAAGGATTGCAGGAAATGCAGCCTAGGCGTTGCATAGAGTTAAAAAAGGTAAAGAAATTTTGATGGCAAACACTTTTTTTTTATTACTGAATGAGCAACATATTGCAAACTCTGACTTCTCAAACCAATAAGGTCACTTGGTACACATGAAAGTAATGACGGATGACAGCTCCTTCCAACTCCAACCTCACATATCATCTATACTCTCCCTAATCAGCAAAACCTACCCACACTGAGACTTAATTAGAAGAAGTCCCATAGATCCATACATTTTATTTCTTAAGGAAAGCCCCCATCTGCCAACAGGTAGAGCATCAGATGAGAAAATCTCATTTGACTTTTATAATTGTCCCATGCAGCGTTTCACTTCACAGCATTCTTACATGAGACAGAGAATAGATAATGATCAATCTAGTAGCATCTTCTGCTATTCTTTTGCACTTTGCATCAAAACTTTGAACAGATGGATGCAGAGCCTTTCTAGAAAAGACTCATATATAAGCGTTTACTTTAGCTTTTTATGAAACAGTTAATTGTATATATAGGAGCCTTGGCGGTTATATGTGTATATTGTATAGTATAGGTGACCACGCCCCCTTATATGTAACGCCGCCGCGCCGGGGTCGTGGTAGTTCTCCATTCACCCTGCAGGGGCAGTTTGGTGGTCGCTAAGGACGCCACCGTTCCCACCACAGTCGGATTCAAAATTTACTGTGTTGTTATTGAATAAAAAGGGCAGGTATATCCAGCCATACGCATATTGCACCCATTATCATATTGTTGTGTCGTAAGTTCATATATATATATATTATGCCATAGTCTATATTATATATATACATCCATCGTATATGCTTGAGCAATATATAAAATAATTCAGATTTCATTGACTCCTTGTCTATTATAGCCTATTTCTACCCTGAGGTGCTGCTGTGATCTCTACACAGCAGACACAGAAGAAAGGACATCAAATCGGATCTATATGGAGAGGGAGAGGTGGGAAGCAATGTCTGTGGATATTGGGTTGAAAATAGTTGCAGAGACAAAGGAGAACTTCATAAAAAGGCTTGTACAAGGGCTATATATATATACTGCTTGCGGCTGGTCTGTCTATTGAACCTGCGGGTCTGTTTTTTGCAAACCTTAGAAAGCCTTCAATGAACCGGAAATATTTTCCTCTTTTCACTTCACCTGCTGCCTGCTTTCCTAAACTTAACTTGAATCATTTCTAAACATGAAATGCTGAAGAGAAATGGCCATGATATGCAATGTAGCAGCAGTCGTGCTCCTTATGCAGAAGTTATCAAAAGACAGTGGCCTCGTGCACCAGGTCCTGACTATGTTAAATACAAGGCCACCTACCTGAGTGCTGCACGATGGATGAATGACCAGCAATAAGTGTGACGCAATGCTGAATGTTTCCTTCTGCTGCTATCTCCAACTTCCAAGAGAAGATTGAAATTAATTTGGCCTATTACAATCGCTTACAAACTACTTTGCGGTCTTATCAATGATGTGATACAATTTTCAGCAGCAAAATACATTCCATAATTAAGCATTAAGTCCAGTTACATTTGTTTTGGTGCAATGCTGCAATATAACAGCAATGACCATGGGAAAGTTCACAATACAATTGGATCAGAGCAGAGGACAGGAGACATTGCATATTGATTTGCTTTTTGCCCCTTATCATCACTGTTATTGAAGCATTCACATATTGCATTTTCCATTTTAAGTGACCAGGGACAGCACTGGTGAATCTTGACAGCCGTTTCATTATTTTGGTGTACCCAGTTGATGAGTTTGATGAGCACTGATCACCACACTGCACTTTGCCTCAAACCATGAAACACCTTCATTTAGGAGTTACTTTTAAGCTCAGCATCTCCACTCTGACTAACTGATGGATTTATCTTACTTCCACCATGTTGGTGGCTTGCTGTACTACATGAACAAGTGTATTCGATTTACTTTTGATTAAACCAGCAGGAGTCAAAATAAATTCCAAGGAGTACCTTTTTTGTTTAAATGTTGTGTTTGAATGGGTCAGTAAAATGCCACTGTGTTTATTTGTCAGTGATTAAGACTGTGCCTGTTTTACTTTAAGAAGATAATGAATATAGTGGAAACTGAATATTTTGGTTATAACAGTGTTAGACAGCTGCATTAATATGTACTGTATGGGTCATAGTATATTGGAAATCTGGATGAAGGCAGACTTGTGAGTATGTGATAAACCCATGGACACATGTGTCATTAATTTTATGCATGGCAGCATCAACCTCAGTACTGTACTTCTATCTTATATGATGTATTAACAGAACCGCTCCAGTCTCCAGGATGTACAAAAAGGCGACCTTTGGTTTTTGTGTTGTTTACTGAACAGTCTCTGATGGGTTGTTGCTTACGAACAGGAACAGCCCCACATCCTATAAATGCTGATGTGCATATAATCATTGCTTCATAAAATGGTAGTAATACTACTTGCTGTGGAATACACAAATACTACTTGCTGTGGAATACACAATTACATTCTATAAGGATATAAGTATCTCCTCAGGATAATCAGAAATAAAAGATTTGAAAAGAGCAGAGGACGCTGCATATTGATTAGTTTTTGGTTATGCATAATGTAAGTTATAAGGTCTCTGAAGGATTGGTCCCAACTGTTTTCGAAGAAGGGCTTGTTTTATTATACATTTGAGGTAGTTCAATATTTTTGGGAACGCCAAAAGAAATCACTGTGTGTAATACAAGGTTAGTAGCAAGTTGTAACACAGTGACTTAATATAAGGAATACGAAAACTATACATGCTTTTAAGTTGCTAGACACAATGGTTCTAACATACTTACTGAGGCCATCATCTGTAACTTAAAAGAAAGCTGCCACACCCGGAAATCAACAGTGTTCCACCTGCTCCAACAATAAGTGGAGACATTTACCTGGCATCTTTATGGAAATGTCAGCTTTAAAGTTGATAACATGATAGAATTAAAGGATGTCTTTCTCCCTGTGGACTTCTGTGTGCTCTGTGATATTTGGTAAAATCTTTCAGACAAAAGCATTCCTTAAGTGGACATGATGAATCTATATCATGAATCTGCTTTCATAATGGAGTATAAAAAGCAAAAATTTCAGAGCCTCTTGGGTACAGAGTGCTGACATCCTTCTATGGAAGTGTTCACTACAGTATACATCAATAGATACATGAAAGATGAGCCATCAGGTCTGAGATATATAACAGTAGAAGAGGGACTTTCACAGTTAGGGGGCCATTAGTGCTCTCACATATAGCCTGGGAAATGATATGTCTTTGTACATGACTAGGATATGTCAATTCAATTACCCTGAATCTGGGATTTAGGAATTGCACATTTTATTTCTAGTTTATAGTGTTCCACTTCCTTGAACCAATGCAAAGGCAGTACCAGCCAGTAATGGAAACTTCAAGTTTATCAATGCAAATGTCACATAAAAGATGATTAATGAGGCTAGATATTTTTAAAGGGTGCTTGCCTTCCTGTAGACCCTATAGTCATCTGTGAAATCTGCATTAACTTCAAAGATATAATAATGTTAAAAAATCTAAGCAGGAACTTGGTGGTTCAGTAGGTGCAAATGTTGATTATATATATTGCTAATGTAAAAGAGTTTATTGATCTGATTTAGTTACATAATTATACCTAACTGTATGTTGCAACACAGCATAACAGTATAACGTAGAAGTAAAACACCATTCCCTAGAGGATGGGGGTCTTGTCATAACAAATTAAGGGGATTGTACAGCACTGAATTATTCACTGAATCCACAATATCAAATTATCCCTGCCCAGCCTCCTGTGGATGGTAAAACAGTCAGTGTTGGGCGTGTGTCCACACGGGGACCAGGTCTGTGGGTAGAGTAAACAGGGACAGGATCCTGAATGCTGATAATATATGTACATTAATTTGGGAAAGATGCATTCAGGGGCATATATATATACATCTACCACCATAAACAATGTAGGGCTAGTGGCCCCAATGCCGCTTTCAGTGCCCATTATATTTGGTCTTAGATTAAAGTGAAAACTCAAACATGTATAACTGTGATCCAGTGTTTCCTAACTTCCAATCCAAACTCACTTTGCCTCTTTAATCCCATTGTAATGTTACCTTCAACTGTCAGATGCTTTACATATCTTAGCTTGGTATTAAAGTATATTTCTTTTTGTAGTAATAGAGAATTCTATGACCTATCCATCATGTTTAATCTATCAAGGTCCTAATGCGCTGCCTCTGCTCCATGTACAGTACTGTCTGCGGATAGAATGAAGCGGTCAAAATGGTAGGTTTATGTTTCCCCTAAGTTATACATTAGGTTATTCATTGTGATTATTCATACATGAAATCGCAACACCCTTCAGCATCTCCCGAGAACCAACCATTATTTTCATATCGGCATTCAACATATTCATTACATTCACAGACTTAAGACTATGAGGCAACACGCAATAACTGGACATAAAAGATACCTCCCTGATGTCTGTATGAGCTATAGAACTGCTGGAAATAATACGCATATTCAGTTGTGGATCGTGCTTCGAAGTGTCCTTAAAAATCATATATGCTGAATTAACATCAGTATCAAAGACCGTTTCATAACATTCCGTAGACTGCCTATTTGAGTGACATCTGGGCTTTCAGTAAATGTTCTATGAGAAAGGCAGCTATGGTTCATTAAAGACAGCCTAGGAAAAGAGAAGACAGCTGTTGCTGAGGAATACAGGCACCTAGACAGTGACAAGTTATTTGCTACTGTTTCACAATTACTGAAGCCTGATGTGGACGCTAGACATGTATTGATTCACATTGTACAATGTGTGAATTAAAGCCATCACAAGTTGCCAGAAGTGTTTTAGTGTTTGCTCATTGAATGACTTACATCGGGACACTGAGAACAGCCCTTTGAGTTTGAAAACGGTAACACCTTGTTCAACATTCTGCCACTTCTACCTGTTGATGAAACTACATCGATAAACAGATGTACTTATATATTATTACGGTCATTTACGAGAAAGGAATATATACGACTTGCTGTACCAATCATAATACAGGAATTTTTTTCCTGATTGATGCAGTTGAAATAAAAATCTTTGAATTGAATTGAATTGAATTGAACTTGTTTTGTATCGTTTAGGGAGTGGTCATTTTTTAACAATGGGGGAGGGGGCTCGGTGCATTTCCATACAAGGGGGGAGTTCAAGTTCCTGTGGTCTCCCTGCTTGTGGGGCCCATGCAGGTAGGTTAAAAATTAAACGTGGCCTACCACTTTGATCCATAGTAATGCTTCAGCTTTTGACTGAAAATGACTACTTCCTCATAAAATGTGCTGTACGCAAGATACATCACTGTCCTATTTCTGCAGGCAAACACTTGTTGCTGGGAAATGAATCAAATGCAGACTAAGAAAATGCTGAACAACTCTGACTTTTACTAAAGTTACATTTAATTCATTAGTGCAGCTCAGTAAGAGTATTGCCTTTTCATCAACTGGAGGTAAAAAGCTATCACACATACTAGTAATGTTATCATGTATTACTTAAGTATTGGCATGTACATTCACTATAATAAAATATGGAAGGAGCTGAAGATGGAAGGAGTATTTAGAAACCAGAGGGCAGCACAACCACTTGATGCCTCAGCCAGGTTACTTTCGGTGGCCAGTGAATATCCATTCTATATGTCATATATATAGGAGTCCATGGTTACTTAGGCTATGAAAAAAAATGACAGAGTCACCCAAAAACGGACAATAGAGTTCGCGAGGCAATACAAATTAAACCTCTAGGGTTAGAGATCAATAACTTTCTGATTTGTCCTTCGTCAGCCCCAAACCTGCATAACATGGGAGTTTGAGCCAAATATATTATTCTGTGGTTTATACTCTCCATTCTTCCCTAGCTGCAGAGTTATATGAAAGATATCAGAAACATGAAGCCCACCCATGACACCCTTTCCTAGCTCTATCCCGGCTTAGCATTCTGATCCTGCTCTTGTGCTTTTGTCATCTCTCCTCATTGGCCCATAATAGAAGTCGGGACTGTGCTCTACATAGACAAGCCCCCAATGGACCCCTGCCTCCTGAAGCACTTCCTCCTCACCCTAGGGGATCTCCTTATGTTGCAGCCTTTCTCCTCTCACTCTCAGTATTCTGGTCACTTTGCCAATGTATTTTTCATCTCCACATTATTGGCCTCCAATACTAGACGGTATAGTACCCCACGCCAACCCTTTTCCCGTCTTTTTCTCTACTTCTACCTCCGCCCTTATAAGGCTGCTCCTTATGCATTATGGAGCCCTGATGATATCCCTTATTGTACCCATAGATGCATGCAGCCAGTCATATAGTAGGCCCAGTAACAGCTGCTCTGAAGGTAACACAAACACTAGAAATATTGCTGGCAATTGTAAGAGGAGAATCTTGGCCAAGTTTTTAATAGGGTTCATTCAATGTAGTTGATGGTTTTACTAACAGCAGCCAACTAAATGAATCTATTTTTGGCAAGATCAGATCACTTCATTAAGCCTGACAATAGATTGAAATGCAGATGATTTTTAAAACTGTAAAGATGCGATTATTTGCTTTTGTGTATGTTTAGATCCGTCAATCCTTGGATCATTATTAAGGACAGCTGTGCTTGTTATTTCATTTTAATTGCCCATTTATAGGCTGATGGCTTTTTAAATATTCCACTTTGATAAGTAATTGAATATTTTTTCCTTACGGAATTCACACAAGTAAAGTGACAGCTAGGGGCCGATAGGCTAGGCCATCTATGACCGAGGCAGTCTTAGGAACATAAGTATAGTACATTGCTCCTACATGTGGTACACCTCTGGGGTATCTTCTTTCATTGACCTTCAACAAGTGGATTAGGACATACTAAGTTTATCCCATGTGCACACCTACCCATCCAATCCCGCTTCCAACCATAAAGCCCACTAACCTGCCAGAAAGACATTTTAACTGACCCCCCATGCTCACACATTCAATTCATAACAATTATTACTGAGTGTGCACTTACCTCATCAGAAACCCTTCAGTAACCATGGCAACAGGTGGAAACAAGTCACTTTTCATAAAAGATATTAGAAAAGATGTATATGATAAAACGGAACTGAGACAAAATTTCATCTGCCTTTTCATTTCATGCTCTGATAGTCATAATTAGCATATTGGATCCATTTTTAATTTTTCGTGCGATGGTTATTCCACTCATTATCCAGACACAGCTCCAGTGAACTCTGAATGGCAGTCACTGACATTGTTTTGCAGTACCCAGTTAATGAATTGCATTAACTGCCGTCACTGCTCACCACTCTGCCCCACAATGCTGCACCCTCACTAACACAGGCACTCTCCTAACAGAGATGAGTGTACTTTATTTAAATTAATGATCTGTATCTCTGATCTAACCAACCTGTTCAATTTCTGAAGGAATGATTAAAACATTTTTGTATTGTGATACCTAGAAAGAGCATTAGTTGTTATTATGATATTTGAAGTCAAATTGACACCTTACTACAGAGCGTGCTGCACACGAATTTTTGATGGTTTCATAAAGGTCATAAAGCAGACTTGATTGTTTCATTAAAGCATGTCTTATATCATGTTGAGCCTTGGAACATTTAAGGCATTGCCACAGGCGGTTACCTATATCATTACCATTAATGCATAGTCCTAAACCTGTATGGATCCTTATATATAGTTCACTTAATCTGCTTGCTCCCTTTAGCAGGGATTAGAGTTATATTAATTTAGATATTTCCAAAGGTTATGCTGCAGCCTTAGCCTGGGAGTCCTGCAGTGTTTTGCTACTCGGTCATGTCTCAATTAGTGCACACTGAATCTAATCTGCTTACTGAGAACGAGATTTAATCTCTCACCATGGAGTGCTACATGGGAGTGTCCTTGTTGTTGGATGTCTGCTGTCCTGTGTTGCTCAGTCCAGTTGTTGGTTTACCTGTTCCGTGATTGAATTATCTGCAAAATGGTACATCATGCTCTGCTAGATTTAAATTTGAATACAAGCTGATACTTTTTTCATTAATGAAAGAGGTGTCAGTTCTAAAAGAGTGCCATGTGGCTGGACACATTGAGTTTGATCAGATAAATGGAACACCCAACCATAGATCTTTATGATATAAGGAGCTGGTGTCAAAAGCCATGATCTATGTCCTAGCAGCTTCCTGTTTTATACACAATGACATAGAATAACATGCTATAGCGTTCATACACATGGCCTTGGACTGATTTTGTGTAGGATGTAAAAAGCTGTTGATCTCAGCTACATGTGCTGTCTTGAAAAATGCCACAAAATATAGCAATTTCATTCCCGGTACCAGTAGTGTACGAACAATCATGGATATTACCTAGCAACACTTTTTTTTACAATAATGACTGCACCATAGAAGGGTGTCAGTTGTCAGGATGGAAAAAGTGAGTTTCATTCTGATGAGAAGTACACTCTAGCAGGGCAAAGATTACCTTTATGTAAGGAAGCTGGTGCGGATAGTTATGATGCAAGTCCCGCCTCCTTATATTGCAAATGATAGGGCTGTGAGAATATTCTGAAGGACAAGGACTTTGTTTATCCCCCATAATATCTAGTGGGGTTATGGTCCTTTGCAGCCATCATACTTAATGCTGGCATCAAGCCCCCGCCCACACCTAGGTCTTAATCTATCAAACACCACAAATAGAAACATCCGTCCTTGGCTTCACCTATGTGTACTTGGATTTTACTTCAAAACAGTTTCTGAGGTGGTTGTCCTCTGAAGACGCAGCTGCCAAACTGAATGCTGGCATTGAGATCCCGCCCACGCTCCTAGTCTTGATGTATTTTGATACCTAACAATGCCGCGCACCCTTCTATGGCTTCGCCCTTGGACTGCTTTTGCACAGGATATAAGTAGTCATACAAAGGGAGAGAATCAAGCATTGTTGTACAGAGGGGTATGTAGGTGGAACTCATTGCATCTGTTGTTAAGGATAATTTGATGGATAGAGGTTGTACTTTTTTTTGAGTTACCTTAATACAAGATGGATTCCCTATCTCTATGTAATGTTTTAAAATCCATATTCCTCAACGTTTTATTCATGCTTTATCAGGGCCAGGCATGTTGCACCACTTCGTGCAACCTTAAGCCTTTAACCTTGTGAACATCCATGGCCGTTGTTTCGATGGAGCTGCCCTCCATGCGTAGACAGGTGGGCAGATCCAACTCCAACTATGTGCTTTACAAATGTTCTTATACTATGCAATGGGAACATGATAGAAGAATATTTTGCAATGCGAGTATGATATAATATGATCATGATTTTTCAGGAATGAGATGCACATACAATTCAACCTATGAATAAGTCTCACCTAGTGAATAATTCAGTGTAATAAATGCATTATTAAAAATGTTAATAAGAAT
This sequence comes from Harmothoe impar, assembly GCA_947462335.1. NCBI lineage: Eukaryota > Metazoa > Annelida > Polychaeta > Phyllodocida > Polynoidae > Harmothoe > Harmothoe impar. The sequence goes on from OX381714.1 coordinate 69,369,114, forward strand.
TATATTATATGAGAAAAGCTTTTACTTAAAATGTCGAGATTTAATTAAGAAGTTTCCATTCAGCCCTACACATACATCACCACTAACTTTACTACGGTCTGCAACACAAAGGTCAGGATATTTACTGAAATATTCTGTTCCAATTTTCAGTTCATTAAGCCTTACATGAATTCAACTCGACCTGTTCAAATTAAAGTAACCATACAAAGGGAGCAACCTAGTCAGTCAGCTAGTCATACTGCATAGAATAACAAGTAATCTAATTTTTCATTTGAATACTGTGATAGACATGTTTAGGAAATTGGATCCAATTTTAGCCACCGTTGTTGGTAAGATGGTTTATTCCAGTAATTTATCTAGAAACAACCCTCAGAGTGACAGACACTCAGGACACTTACAAAAAATGTTGAAGTCAGGTTACTTCTTGTAGTAATCATCGTGTGTGTAAGGCAAATGGAAAATTTAGTCAAGCATATGTGACAACTGATGCAGAAAGGCATGATCATGTTTTACTTAAGGCAACCTTTCTGTGCAGCTGCAAACACCACCTTAGGGTTAGGGTTAGGGTTTCAGTCTGGCACGGAGTGTAAATTGGAGCTTGAGGAGGAAAATGTCACAATGCACTAGTATCTAACTCAAACCAAAACCCTACATACCAAGTACAGAGCACCTGTTAATCCTCATTATCACATCAGAAACATGCAACAATCAATAACACCTCAGGGAGCCTGTGACAACAAGTATACTGGCTATAATTTGCAGCTCCCACCTGCAGCGCACATACACAACAGGGCACAGTTAGTATTGACATATTGATTATCTGCAACACCCAGGGCATGAACAAGATGCACAATACAGACAGGATCTAATATGGTTATTGACATCACTTGTGTAATGTGATTTGTATTGGTGAGGTAGCTGGTGGTAAATCTCATATATTCACTCTGAACTAAGATTCTGTGAAATAAATTGTGTTTATTCCCGATATGCACTGCAGCCCTGCATATTCGGAAATTCGAAACTTTATTAATATATCTCTGTGTGATATTGCAATAGCTAATTATATACTTCACTATCTCTGTTGAGCTTGAGCTTGAGTAACCAATGTTACGTGTCAGTATTCCTTTATTCAGGGGGAATAATGAAGGTTTAGTGTAAGGCAAAGGAAACGGGTGAAAATGTGGTACAGTCAAATAAGGCAATTGGATATCATTAATAATGGATCACCTGAAAGTCACATGTCCTAAAATCTGAATCTCTATCTCCTATACACCTCTCACCCTTCCTTGTCTCCTCTAGTTTCCTTGACCCTGAGCCAGCTTTCAGGCTCCAATGTGAAACCCTTCTTAATCCTGATTAAACCAGGAATGCATCATGCTGATCAGGTACATCAAAGTCATCTTAAATCTAATCCGTCCTCTGTATTTATTATGACAATTCACCCTCAAATAGGGGGCTGTTAATACACATTCATGGTGATGGGATAGATCCAATTAAAAATATGAGTGGGAGCTGTATGCTTTTGTGTACATACTAAAGTAACAATGCGTTAGTGTTTTCCTGATAGGTACCTGGCTGCTATCAGGTAGAAAAGTCATCTTCCTAGAATGACAAATAGCTTGTACATGCGCACTTAGTAATGTAACCCAGTGACAGCTCCCGCTGTATCGTTAATGTTTACCATCCTTCCCATATTTCTGTCCCCAGATGACCAGTCGTTTAACCATTGTGACAGGGGACTATTTCTTGAAATTGGCAAGAGGCTTGGCCAGAGGGAATAAGATGTATTTCCTAGATTGTTGGTATTTCTTAAAATCAACAAATGGTCCAGCAACCCTACGTAAGATATATCAGTGCTATTCAGCTATCCTCTGCCCGTCCCACACTCAGTGTCAATACCAGACTGCAGACAGCAGACTGCTAGACCATTCTCCTTGGTATCCAGGCCTCGTGTTTTAACAGACCCCTGAGGCAACTCTGTGTGTGTGTGTATATATATATATATATATTTATTATACGATTGAACGACTCATCGTGCTTTTAAGGTGATATTCCCGTGCTGATATCTAGTGATATCGGCACCCTTCCGGTGGATATCATGCCATTTCCAGTGGTCCTGAGCAATTCCGAAGTTTATTCACCCATCAAATCCGAGGTTTCATGGTGATTCGAACACGCTACCCCAGGTTAGTAACCAAAACGGCAGGCGGTGACGCGGGAGTACAGTCGTATTCCTTAGGCTGGCGAAAGCAGCTAACAAAATAATGACCGGTCCCCGCGCCTAGCTTCTGCTTCCTCACCTCCGCTTCTGAAGAGTTCCACAACATGGCGCCCACCTTGCTTGATCTAGTCTACCTACATATCCTTCAAAATGGCCAAATTAGGACGAATCTAAGGTAATTAATCACATTTGAGTTGAAAAATCGTATAATAAACCTAATATAGTATGGCTAACGGGCTCACTCGGGGTTGTATCACTCGTTGTAGCACTCGTGCCAATATTGAGTGATACAACCCCTCGTGAGCCAGTTAGCCATAGTGTATTGGTTAAATATATATATATATATACATATAAATATGTATATATATGTATATATATATATATATATATATATATATATATTTATATATATATATACTCTGGCTTCCATATTTTCCTTTTATTGGCATTATACTTAAACAGCCTTATTATAATTGCACAAAGTGCACTACATTGTATCAGACTCTGCTGCAGCCTCCAGCCTGCAGTCCCCAGTACAGGAAGGTGGCCATTGGTTTTTGTGTTCTCTACACTCGATCTGATGCCAGGCGACAGGTGGTGCTCCTTTTTTTTCACTGAACTGGTATTTTCATTGAGGTAACCACCTACCGGTTATTCACCCTCATAACATATTAACATCACACAGGTGACTGATAGTACACATGGACAGACATTAGGATTGATCAAATGAAAGGGACCTATCAAGAAACTCTGACATCATATTGTCAAGATGCATTAGTGTTCTCCTGATAAGAAAAAGGCTACTATATGGGTAGCAAATTCATCTCCCTAGGCGACCACCTGCCGGTTATTCACCCCTATAGTGTATACACATCACAGAGGGGACTGATAGTACACATACATGTTGATGGTATCGATTTCATAAAGATGATCTGTGAGGAAGGGGAGCTGTATACTCTACTGCCATGCTGCATTAGTGTTTTCCTGATAAGTACCTGCCTGCTATCGGATAGCACAGTCACCTTCCCAGAAGAACGACTAGCTGGTACATGCATACTTAGTTACCCAATGTACGTTTCCCCCATGTCTGTAGCTTTTTACTATATGAAAACCAAGCCTATTTCTAAATACATATTTATAATTTCTTTATATTTTTTGCGGTAAAATGTGTGTTGCATAGGTTTGCACACAAAAGGGAATACTATGTAATCCATGTTCTATAGTAAATGGCTTTCAATTGATTGGCCTTATCTTGTGCCTGTAAGAGCTGAGCTCCAAGCCCTGAGAGACCTCTTGTGAATCAAAACTGAACTATATCCAAAAGTGCTTTTGGCCTCACTTCAACCATGACGGTCAAGCTTTAAATCAATACCATCAATGTGTATGTTTTCTATCAGTCCCCTCTGTGATACTATAGGGATGAATAACTGGTAGGTGGGTACCATGATGAAACATACTTGAAATGAAAGTTTCACATCAAGTTACAGGTTCATATTTGACACAACAATGTTCACAAGGGATTTAGAATTTGTGTAGGTGTCATGTATCACAAAAGCAGTCAATAGAGAATGTGAAGTTCAACATAGATATCGCAATATCCCATAGAGATGTATTACTACTTTCATATATGCAAGGCTGCAATGCATATTGCAAATAAACTGAATTTACCTCACCAACCTTGGTTTATACAGCTGAGAGCACAGTGAAGATATGAGATTTACCACCAGCCCCCTCACCAATACAAATCACATTACACACGTGATGTCAATAACCATATTCAATCTTGTCCGTATTGTGTATCATGTTCATGCCCTAGGAATGGCACATAATCAATATGGACGTCAACTGTGCCCTATTGTGTATCTGATCTATGGATTGGGGTTGCGAACTGTAGCCAATATACTTGTTATAAAAGGCTCACTGCGATGGATTGTTGCATGTTCCCAGTGTAATAGTGAGAATTAACAAGTGGTCCGTACCCACTTTGTTAGGGTCAGACAGTACTGTATGTAACATCAACATCCTCTACCTCCAATAAACACTCTGAACAAGACTATGAATAATATGTTTAAGGCAGAGTGTATGTATACATGATCTTCTATCTATGGTTTGATTAGCAACATCTGACATACCCACAAGTAACATCAGCAGGACAAAGCACACTGGGAGAGAGTGACGCTACAAGAGACTAATCATGTGGCCAGCCATAACTATGAGTATGCAAATACAATTCATTTTTTATAATGCAACACATAGGGTAGGGGAGAGAGGGGCACGTTAAACCACTTCTGCACATTTATTTTTTTCCTGACCATATCAAGGTCATGTGAACTTTGATGTTGCATCTAGCAGCTACCTTATATCGTTGTGCTATATGCCGACCTATGGCAGAGCAAGTATGGTAATTTTTTGTATTTCTTTTGATTTTTGAAAATTAAATCTTTGGGTGGTTCAATGTGCCCCATGCCCTGGGCAGGTTGACCCACCCACTGAGGCACATTGAACCACTCATATTAAATAGTTCAAACAATCAGTAATATGGATAAATTATTGAAAGTTTAGGTGGAATTATTTGCTGTTGATACTTTTGCATAGGACTGAATGTAAAAAAAAACACACTTATCTAATGCACTCAAGTCAGTCAATTATAGTTTCAAGAGTAGTGACCGGGTTGGTGCATTACAGGTTTCCCTTTAGGTCAATATAAACCATCTTAAGAGGATTGCTGTTATTTGCAAGGTCTATATAGATCTTTGATTATATTCTTCTATGATGTAACAGGCTGTCCTGCTTCTGAAAAATGATACATCTAGGAAAAAAGACACTATGAATATGCTACAAAAGAATCTATTACCAGATTCAGCAAATTATGTATTTTATCATAACTGTAGAGTCAAATTGTAACTTCTTTGAATGTGTTTCTCTGTGAGCCCTAATTATGATTAACTATGGGTTTATAAATATGAGGGCCCACTTGTTAGGTTATGCTATGGTAGACCCAGAGGTTGAACTAAGTAATATCTTCTCATCTCTCACCTACAAGCTGACAAGGTTAGGCTGCCCTCTGGTGAGGAGCAGTGATACCTTGTCCCTCTATGCACTGCAATGATCAGGTGCATTGTGTTAAATAATGGAACTAGTCCTTCAAGGCAGAAGTTGGGGCACCTTGAGCATGGTTCAAGGTGCCCCAATTTTTGTGGTTCAATGTACCCCATGCCGAAGATTGTAGATAAGGTTGATGTAATTCAGATTACATAACACACTCAGGAGTAAAATCAGGTTCTACTCAAGCATTGAGATGTATAATTTGACCTGTATATAGATCTTAGGCCAGCTATGTTTTTCTATGACATGAGAACAAAAGTTCAACAATTGCAAATATCTACTTTCAAGGGCATAAATCCTTTAATGTTGTCCAGTTTTCCCCCCGGCATTCCAAACCAAACATGATGCTGCTGCTCTGAACTGTCTATAAAATGGGGTGATGTGGTAAGAAAACTGCAGGAAAATATCCAAAGGAACAGCGAAGAGAGGGAGTGGTTCAATGTGCCCAGGTGGTCAACGTACCCCTCTCTCCCCTACTTAGTGAGATTAATTCCCTAAATGTACAATGGAATTCCAAAGACACATATATATGTACATTGGGCCACGGAAGGGTGTGTTGAGATAAGAATAGATCAATGCAGGGTGTGTGAGCGGGGCTCAGTGTCAGTGTTTTAGCTGGTAGCTCCACCTTCAGAATCCTTGTCCCCCAGAATGATCTCACAGACCATTTTGTTCACAGCAAAACAACACATAAAGCGGAGGTCAACGGCTATTTTAATTCAACACAAATGCAAACCCAAGGCCAATGCTTTATAGAAGCCTGAGTCCTTCTATGGCATTGTGTATGAGACATAAAGCAGATCAGATATAAACCATGAATTGACTTGACTTCAAATATCATAATAAGAACTGATGTACTAAGTGCCAAAATACAAGTTCCAATCATAGGCTTAGAAATTATACAGGTCGGTTAGATCAGAGATGCAGATCATCACATAAAACAAACTACTCTTACATCTGTTAGGAGAGTGCTTCAGTCAGTGGGGGCAGTGAGGACATAATTCATTAACTGGGTACTGCAAAATAATGCAATGTCAGCAACTGCCATTCAAAATTCACCGGAGCTGTCTCTGGATAAATGAATGGAATGAACTTTTGAATGAAAAATGAAAATTTGATCCCATTCGCTAAACATGACTATCAGTGCATGAAAGGAAATGCTGAATGAGATTTTGTCTCAGTTCTGTGTTTTCACATACATCTGTTCTCATGGGTTGTATGAACAGAGACTTGTTCCCATCTGTTGCCATAGTTACTATAAGGTTGATGATGAAAAATAAACAGCTTAAGTATGAATGAAATGTGAGTCTTTATAATTTTGAATGTTAGAGTGGGGAGGTTGGTTGATATTCCTACCGGAAGATTAGTGGTATTTTGGTTGAAGGAAGGATGAGCAAGTGGGTAAGTAGCTTGGATTTGAGTGTGTGGGTGCATTTTGTAAGATATGGGTGTGTGTGTGTGTGCCGATGGTCTGATTGGCTGTTAGGTGGGTAGGTAAGTTCACATCCTTTCACACAGGAGGAGGTGGTGTGAGTGCAAGAAGCTGTCACTTCTTGTAACCTTTATGAGACAAGTGACTTTGCTCAAAACTTTGCTACCCTGTGAATGGACAATTATCAAACATGAAATGTACACGTGGATGCAAGCTGCATTTATCTTATCCTTTCTTAAATGTACTGAAAGTTGGTGTCCTCCACATTAAGAGACTCCATCAAATACCCTCACCAACTAATATCTATGTGGCCCAAAGTTCTACTCAATACATCTCTGGACACTTTTATTACAGTAGGGTTGATAAAAGGTTGCATCAATCTAAGATATATTAAAGCTGAATCAAGGACATGAAGCAATAGTGCACTTTGGGGCCCTTACAGCATTCATGTACTAGTATGGCTTACTCTGCACCCCCTGCAGGCTGATGCAACAGCTACGGGGGTCAACACACAGGGTGAAGTGGATTAGGCTATGTAATCTATAATCGTATCAATCTCTTCACCCGCAAATGTACCTGACCTTCATCAATAGCATTATACTATCCCCGAAATGCTAGAATCAAAATTGCCTGAGTATCAGATAGGGATGTGTAGGTATGTTCCAGGGTAGGATTATATAATGGCATATCAGCTTTTCCATTTTCATTTCATTTAAATGTTTCTGTTAAAGAAACTACAGAAATGAATTCAGATGTGTTTCTACCTGTTGCTAGGGGTCCTCTATTGTGTCTACTGTAAGTAATACATTGAGCTAATTGAGTCACTGTCGGCCCCACAGTGACAAGGGCGACTTGTGCTTACCTAGTAGGTAGCTGGTAGTATATTGGTGGGTAAGATGGTCTTTGGGAGTCTATGTCACGGCATCATGTGGGTGTGCATTGATTTATGTTTGGAAGACGCTGTCAACTCTTTTTACCCTCACCTGTGACGAATGACCTTATTCATGCTGGTTTGAGCCAATATGTTTGTAATGTACTAACTGTATGTTTACTCCCCTACGTGGAGACTGCCATAAACAATATCAGATTTTCCAATTGTATATTTGCTCCAATTGTATATTTGCTCCAATTGTATATTTGCTGTGAGCAGCATGCATGCATCATGATGGAAACTCGGGGTGTCTCATACACAACACAGCCAAAAATAATTTTCTTACCCTAAGAAAATACTAGAATCAAGATTAAATCTTCTCGATTCAAGGAATAAATTCATTCTGAGTTTTTACGTTTATCTTGTTTTCAGAAAGGGGAAGCTAAAGAAAAAATCTTATATTTTTCTAGTATTCTTCTAGAAACAAGTATTCAAGATTATTTTTCTTTAGAAATTTTCTTAAAACTGGTAATTTGTGCACCCAACAAGATTATATCTTATATTCCTGAAATAAGAAAGTTCTATTTCTAGATTTAAGATTGCTATGTCTTAAAAACCAGAAACCATGAATCCAAAGTGTCAATTAGGGCGAAAAAATATGCAAGTATACAATATATAATATGTGATGGTTATGACCATGCTTAATGCCTTCATCAAATTTCTCACTATCATTGCATCATGCATGATGAGTTATTTACCGCTAAGAGAGAAGTAAAGGTGTCAACCGTGTCTCCCACGTCTCTCTCGTAAAATAGAGAGTCAAACAGATAATGACTCTGCTTATATGAAGGGTTAACTTGGATTGACTCTCTACAATCAGTGTCAACTTGAGTTGACTCTCTACTATCAGTGTCTATAGCAGAGTCAATAGCTGTTTTACACTACATTTTTGCCAGAGCCACGTCGGAGACATAGTTGACACCTTTACTTTTTTGTGTGCAGGGTTGCATCATGAGGGCAAAAATGATTGATGCCCTAAATCAGCTAAAGGGAATAAAAGTACACGAAGACTGTATGTCCTATTTAATGGTGAAGTTTTGTCTGCTAACAGATACAACTCTATCAAAGGGGGCATGGACAGGTCTACAGCAGTAATACTATGGAAGGCCAACTCAATTGACGAAGAGTATTTAGGTACTGAGATGGCAATATATCATGTGGAGGAATGCAAAGTCAGATAATTAGGACAGTATAAGAATGCAAGCGGAATGGGCTAATAAATAGGAGAAATAGTGAATAAGGTATTGATGCTGGCATTAAAAGTACACTGAAATGCTAATCCTGTTCCAGCTGAGTGAACAGGTGGCCTCTTCTTCCTGACATCAGACTCATTACACAACACAAAAAAAGGAATCGCTTATGCGTGCACAGAAAATAAAGAATTCCTACTTTTCGAATTTGCTCATGAAGCCAAAACTTTGGCTTCAACAGCCATACATTTTTGACTAGATGTACAACGCTACCAGTGCTTCCCTACCTTTTTGTGGTTCTCATAAAAAGAAAAACGCATCTAAGTGAGATTGATTCCCTCTATAGCACAACCGTTGTTACCAGCCACAAAAGCTGTGTAGAGACTCAGTCACCCTCTATTTGAGCTCTATATACATGCTCTCAGAGCTTCCTCTATAGAAGGGTGTGTGGGGCAGGAAAGGGGGCATGCATCATGTCATTATACAATGCCCTTACCTCTCATACATCAGGGTGATTTATTCTGTGGTACTACTCATGCCAATCACACCCAACTGGCACATCCACCTTGAACTGTCTGGGGAGCTGTACCATTGTATGTGTGATAGATATCTAGAAGCACTGTGTTTAAGTAGGCACCACTGATATTTGTTTTTACTTAATTCTGCTTCATGGAGTGAAAGTATGATAAGAGGGATGCACCCTAGATATATCATTTTATTGTGATAGGCTGGTGAGCACCCTAGGATAGGATAGGAGGTGAACACCAACAGTGTCAACCTCAATACGTCTTTCATGAATTCACGTTGACTGTTCTGCCATGCATGGGACACTGCCTAGGACTAATTCAATCTTGCAGATCCAATGAATATTTCAGTGCTTTTAACGCCTTGTTGATTTGCAAGTTGGCCACTATAGTCCCTAGAGATTAATATTTGATCTCATTGCAGATGTTGGTTAAAATCTGATAAACCATACTTTTAGACTCCAGCACTCTAGGAGCACGTCTCCTGGCAGTAAGAGGCATTGGGTTGAAGATATACCAGCGCATTGTGTAGTGTTGTCAGACATCTGATATTTATGCACCTAAAATGCTCCCCTTCATTAAATCTGCAGAACTATGAGAGAAAAACTTTGTTAACTGCATCTCCTTATAAACCAGTGTCAATTTCTAATCGTTTTTATTGTACAAATGCCAACAATCTAGAACAATACTTTATACAGAAATCACATATCTTTATATAAATCAACACGTGTTGAGAATGCATCTCCCAATGCAGTCAGATAAAAAAGTAAGAAGTCTTGACTGTCACTGACTTTATAAATGTGGACAGGATCTCACAACTGCGACATTGTGTTGACAGTAGTTGTACAGCTCATGCAGTAGCCAATATCCCCAAGGACAGTACTTTGTATTAATGTACAGTTAACACTCATTGCTTCAGAGTCTTAGCCCTTGGTCATCATGATGCATGAATGCAGCCCTGACAAGTAACATGCCAGTGCAGCATTCAAGTATTACGCTGACTTTATGGGGTTGAGTCATTCCCTAAGGATTGGCATGCACCGATGCAGCACTGGCGAGTTACTCACCAGGGCTGCACTGGTGCATCGTGATGATAAATGACATCTTTTATTGACATGCATCCTTAAAGAGTTAAGTTGGTGGAGGGAACAAATACCACAAATACTGATATGAGATTTGAAAGAACACTGTATGAGGTACTGCAAGGCGTTACACACTGGCTTATGAATAACGACAGTGGATAACATAATGCATAATGTAGAGGGAACATGAACTTAACAATGTCCTTGTTTATATATGCTACAGTCTATCTGCAGACATGTACACTAATGTGCAGGTGAAGGGTTATATGGAATATAATTATGTTATTTTATATATTGGTCCCAGCTAGTACAGGCCTAATGTGCTGAGCTCTGAAGTCTGCTTTCATGTTACAATTGGGAAATAAAATTAAGATATGTTATCAATGGAAAGTGACCAAGAGTTTTTCAGCTTGTCATCAAATTGAGACTTATTACAGTGGGTATTGTGAAGTATAAAATTAGATATTGCAATATCGCACAGAGTTCTATTACTACAGTGTAACCTGCGGGGCTGCAGTGTGTATTGCCAATAAACATTTACTTCACCAATCTTTGTTCATACAGCTGCGTACACAGTGAATATATGAGATTTACCACCAGCCCTCTGACCAACACAAATCACATTACACAAGTGATGTCAATAACCATATTCAATCCTGTCTGTATTGTGCATAATGTTTATGCCCCTAGGAATGGCAGATAATCAATATGGATCAATACTAACTATGCCCTGCTGTGTATAATTACTTTTTTTTTCTTTTTTTGTTTAAAGCAAATTCTATTCATTTTCATGATATTCGATAAAATTTGTGTCTTCAAGTATACAGGTTGTCTCCAGGCGTTAATATCTGAATGTATGCTTATTTAAATGATATAGGAATTATAATTAATTACAGTAAATGTAATGTGTATTTGGACATGTGTCCTTATTTTTAAAGTCTTTACTTATTAGAGTTCTTTGTAGAATAATCTACGCCTTATGGTAAGCTATATACGCCACTAGCTCAACCATGCTGATGATTCCGCATGATTTCAGGGTGAATGATGATGGATGTAGGATGATCGATGATAGACTCAGTGTTAGGGTATGGCTTACTCAGCCTTAGAGGGCAGGGACGGGAAAATATCAAGCTTCAGTCCAGGCTATCATGATGTGGCTATTACTCCTTTTCATCTAAGATGTGGATCAAATGGTGCAGTTATCTGCCACATACTGGATAGTAAGGATAGATAGCTCTCTTCAAACCACTTCCTTAACTATGTATACTCATTACAGCTGGCCCGACTAGGGCCTTAGATGGGCTATGAAAATACCTATGAAAATACCTATATTCATCTCCTGTTCAATGTCTTTCGACAGGGTCTAGGGGGGTCTTGCTATATAACATTTTATAGGACGGCACAGTGGGCGCTTTTTGGACTTCAGGTTTTATTCTGTTCCACAGCTTTATCCCTCTGGCATGTGGTCCTTTCTTGTACTTTTGGAGGATTGCTCTACGGGTTGGGAATTTTATCTTCTGGTCCCCTCTTGTTCTAGGGTTAGGGATGGGTTTCAGGCCTAGCCTAGTTGCTTCTTTGTACATGAGTAGTGCTAATTGATACTCACGCCTTTTCTCTAGAAGTTCTATGTCACATAGAGTATGCAGCTGGTGGGTACGGAACTCAATGTCATACCTGTGCGTGCATATCCTTAAGGCCCTGTTTTGTAGTGTTTGGAGCATTTTTACCTTACACTTTTTACCACCTTCAACCAGGAAGCTGCAGTAGTCAAAATGCGGCAGTATTGTCTGCTTGTAAATGAGAATAGCTGTATCTTGATCCATCATTTCTCTCAGGAATTTTAACTTGAAGATTTTTTGCCTCGATTGAGTAGCAGTATTTGTCAAGTGTGTTTCAAATTTCAATTCACTGTCTACCACAACTCCAAGATATTTGTACTCAGACGGGCTCTCCAAGGGGGCATTTCCAATTGTGACTGCCTCCTCCTTGGCGGTTCTGACCCTGTCTTGGTTTCCATACCACACTACTTGGGTTTTCTTAGCATTGATGCTTAAACCATTTGCCGTACACCAGTTAACCAACCTGTTTAGGTCCTGTTGTAAAAGTGACCTAGCTGTGTCAGCGTCCCGGTCGCTCATTGTTAAAACAATGTCGTCAGCGTACAGAAGCATTTCAGAGTTTCTTGTGGTGTTGGTGACCCCATTGACATATAGTATAAAAAGCAGTGGCCCCAGGATAGAACCCTGGGGCACTCCAAACAGGACCTTCTTATTTACCTTTTTCACATTGTTCAAGAGAACTGCTTGCTTCCTGTTTTGCAGGTAGCTTGCTACCCACTCTAACAGCATGCCATCTAGGCCAATGTCAGCTAGTTTCTGGATCAGCAGGGAGTGGTGGATCGAGTCAAAGGCTTTACTGAAGTCAACATAACATGCGCATGTAACCTCAGATTTGTCCCTCCTTTCATATAGTTTACTAACTAGTTCCTTCACTGCCTCTGCTGTCCCTTTACCTTTCACAAACCCATGCTGCTTTGGTGAGATTAGACCAAGGTCTTTGGCTTTATTTGTAATAAATGAGTGTATGACCTTCTCTATCATCTTACCTGGTGCACGTAACAGACTTACCGGCCTCCAATTGGCCACTTGGGTGAGCGTCCCTGATTTGGGAATAGGTACAACTGTGGCCTTGGCCCAGGATTCTGGGAAAGTCCCCTGGCTTATACTTTTGTCAAACATGTCACATAGATGGGGGATTAGGTATAGGAAGGCATCCTTTAATACTCTAGCAGATATGCCTTCTAGTACTGAGGACTTGTCAGTGTTGATGTTATTTACCAACTGTAGCATATCATCATATTGTACCTTTGGGATCTCGGCTCTATGTGCATTAACACCTTGATTCTGGATCATGCTATTGTAGTGGGTCGCCGCTGTACTATTTCTAGGGAACCAGTTGGAGTTATATTTGGTATATGTGTTGTCGTGTATCCAGGCCGCACTCCTGTCTACTGCCGAGTATAAGGTTATATAAGCCCACCTGAGGAATGGTGGAGCGCGGCCTGGTTATGTGCATTGAGCCGTGACCGCCACGTGTCACCCGACATATCTCGGGTACAGTGTCGGCTCGGATGCACCGGCGCGTGGTTACCCGGAGTTCCTCGGGAACTCAAGTGTTTACGAGTAATGGAGAGAATTACATAACGACCAGTACATAAGACCTGGAGTTCTGCTAATCGAGGACCCAGTCTTGCTGCGCACTTCGGCCAGCTTGGCTGCTCCACAACAGAGCTTCCCCGAACTCTGTTGTACCTTTTAGGCCTAGTCCTGTCGCTGCTTCCACCTTGGTCACCCTGCGTCTCTCTCTGTTCTACCCTCTGGGGGAACTAGAGGAGATAGACGCACTGGTGTACAACTCCGGGTACAGAACTCCCTACGGGGGAGTCTGTCCCAAGAGGAGTTAACCAAGATGGAAGAGAGCATTGGAACTCGGGAACTATGTACTAGACCGTGGGCGTATACCTCCTGTATGTTCATATGACCACTGGTGTTCAGAAGCCTATTTGATTATTGCTATCCGTCTGTATGATTACGAGCCGTATGTCAGAATGAATAAAGTGTAATTTCTGAACAACCTATTTTCGAATCTGGAGTTTTTCATAGCCGATGTCTATCTTAGAATAGCCAACAGCTACACTGGTGCCGTGACCACTTTGGGTAAGTATTGATTTACATTTATTTTGTTATTTTTCTTTCTGAAATTGAGAGGTAAGCTCTTATATGTTTGAACCAGAATTGGTAGGTTTCAAGGATAGCTATTACAGGTTGCTTTTGTGTGGTGAAGATATGTCAGATACAGAGGTACCTCCCCCGTCGGTTACTAACCAAGGGGAGGGGATGCGTCCTAGATTACGATCTAGGGTGAGGTTTAATGCTAGGCAGAAGGTGCATACGTTCAATCAGAGTAGGGAAATTGGACATGGAGGGGAAGATAGCGCCCATGAAGTGAGATCTGAGGATTCACTAGGGGACCCTCCAGCGAAACGTCCAGCTCTGGAGCCAGATAGGGAAATGGTAGGCCGGGTCCAGGAACTGCTTGGACCGGTAACCATAGAAGATATTGGAGAGGATAGTGACTCTAGTATACCTAGTCTGGAGGGTACAGTAGATGTACCAGTGAGATGGGAACTTAGACCGGTACCCACTGTGGAAGCAGTGGAAGGGACTAGAGTGGTGGTCCCGGTCAGTCAGGAAGGAGTTGAGGTAGTCAAAAGAGACGACCTAACAGAAACTCCTGAGGAAGGGGAAGAGACAGCTGAGGTGATCTCCAGGGGAGATAAGCTGTTCCCAGATCCTTTTAGGCTGACGATACCAGGTCTAGAGGTTCCACCTTATGAACCCAGGGAGAGGTTGAGCCTGGATGACATAAGGACGCTCAGATTGAGAAATGAGCATGAGCATATGAAAGAAGGGATAAGACTAGAGGAGGAATCCCTTAGAAAGCTGAAGGAGGAAAGGGAAGCTTTCGAAAAGAGTTTTTTGGCAAAGAGGTCGGGAAACATTGGGGAACATGCAGCTCAGATAAAACATCTGGAACAAATTTCAGTCAATGTAGGTCTACTTGAGGGAACTGAAGTCAGATTGAAGTCTGAAACAGAAAAGCTAGTGGTGCGGAATAAAGAAATTAGTTCCGAGATACTGGCAAGACAGTTACAAGTAGCGGAGTATGATGAGTTGTTGAAGAAACAGGATAGTAAGTTAGGAGAGTTGGAAGCACTAGCTCAACAAGCTGAGAATCACATGGTAAAGAAACTGGAACCAGAAGTGACTAAGGTGCAAAGGGACTCAGTGGGGACAGCACAAGAAGTGTCTAAAGATGAGACCTTTGTGACTGCCGACGAGCCCTCAGTATTTATAGTCAATACAGGGGAAGAGGTGGTGAAACCACCTGCCACTGAGGATCTAGATGGTTCCATGGTGATACATACAGCTGACATGTTATCCAGTGTGAGTGGACACTCATCCATGCATGGCAGTAAGTTTGATAAGAATGAGGAGTTCATGTTGGAACTGTGTGGTAGAGTTGAAAAGCTGTTTCAGGAGAAGTTAGATTGCTTTCTTGAGGAAACAGAGTCAGTGAGTGTGGAGAATGACACCAAGGGAGTAAAAGAAGACGTTCCGGTAGCCCAGGCTACAGGGAATAAGCCTCCTGTGGGACCAGGTAACACTGCTCCAGCTCCAGGTGCTCATTCTACTCCAGCTCCGGGAACAAGGCAGGTTCCTACAGGTCCGGTAAACGTGTCTACAGTGAGTAGACCAGGTTTGCCCAAGGGGGTAAACATGAATGCTCGGCCGCCAGGTCAAGGGAATCTGGCAGGGCCTAACACCTCCTATGGGGGGTGGAGTAATGTTGGCCCGGATAACTGTTATGGGAACGCAAGACCTATGTTCAATTTACCACCTCCCCCATTGCCTGGCAGTCATGTAACTCCAGGAAGCATGAATACACCAAGGACAGGAGGTACTATTCAAAGTGGGACACCCTACCAACATAGGGCAAATATGTCTATGGAGGATGAGGTAGTGTTCCAAAACAATCCAGCAATTAGAAGATTGGGGATTGATGCGGTACCGAATGACGTGGGGAACTTTAAAGCAGTGGACTATGCTTTGAGTCAGACTGATATACCGTTGAGAACGGGGATGACACCTGTGAGAAAGCAGGCTATCAAGATGAAGCAGTATGACGGCACAGTTCCATGGAGAAAATGGTTCACACGATTTTCAGCAGATATGAGACATAATGGTTGGGAGGGCGATGAATGCCTTGCAGCTTTGTCATGGTGTCTGCGGGATGGTCCTGGTGATCCCGCTCTAACAAGCTTTGAGTTAAGCGGGGGTAGAACGTACAAGGGATTAGTGGAAACAGCTTCTTGGGCTTTAGGTTCCACATCCGGTGCAGATCCCGCGTCTGAGCTAGAAGCAAGAGTTCAGAAGCCCGGTGAAGGGCACAGACAGTTTGGAATGGCTCTCAGAGTGCTAGCAGCAGAAGCATTTGCATCTATGAGTCCAAGTGATCCATGGCTGGTAAGGAAATTGTCCAGCCTGTATATAGATGGACTTAAGGACGAAAGATTGTCGAGCGAGATTGCTTCACAGTGGAAGACCACTATGTCACTAGCAGATATCTTCGAGCTTACGGAAGATGCTCTGAGAAAGAGGAAGCTGTTGAAAACTGTAGAGGCAGCCCCTGTAGCAGTGATAGAAATGCCCGTAGAAGAGGTTGAACTGACTACAGAGGGAGTGCAAGAGGTGGCAGCAATAGATCCTAAATGGAAAGGACGTCGTTCTTTTTATGTAAGACGAAGGATTCCAGGATCAGACGCTCAGGCGCCAGAGGAGGGTGCATTGAAGACCATGATCGGAAAAGTCATGGAGGAGCGTAGTAAGGCTGAGAAGGCTGAGAAGGTCGCATCTCGTGGTCGCGGTAAGGGGAAACCCAACAAAGACACGAAATGTTATAATTGTGGGAAGAAGGGTCACTTTGCAAGGACATGTTGGTCCAAGGATACTAAGAATGTATCATCGGTCGAGAAACAAAAAGACGGACCCTCTTCTGACCAAAGCCCACCACCGACGGAAAACTAATAGGGGTTGTTGTCGATGACAAGATAACAACCCCACCTGTGATTGTCAAAGGTACTGTTAGGGGAGAATCAAAAGATTCCACTTCATGGGAACCGCTGGGGTTAGCCGCACCTGAGTCTGATCCGCCAGGTGGAGATGGGCCCCAGGGAACGGACGAGAATGGTGTTGAAGATTTAGCTCATCTGGACACCGTCCGCAGAATTGAGTTGGCGGAAGAAGTAGAAAGGTTTTGTGCTTCGCGACTCAAACCCGATGATCCTATAGTTAAGTTTCTCAACTCGAGGGGATATGACTTGGGCGGTGAAGCTGGAATCCAGAGATTTGCCTTGCAACCTTCCCCTTTACAAGGGAAGAGATGGTACTTGCCTGTGCAGATTCAGGGCTGCTTGGGGGAATTTCTGATTGATACTGGAGCTAGTCACTCCATGATGGGTCACCATTTCTTCAAGAAGCTCGCAGGTCTGTCGACTAACCCTGTGGGGTCTGGGTCGGTCAGAAGTGCTGATGGGTCTCATATGCGGACACATGGCAGACAGGTGATACCCTTTTGGGTGAATCAACATTCATTTGTTGTTTCAACAACTGTGGCTGAATTGACGGATGAGGGAATCTTGGGAGTAGATTTTTGTTCTCTGTATGGGGCGGTATTGGATAGTGTGACAGGGGAACTCACTCTTCGATATCCACAAGAGATGAAAGTCCAGTGTGTACTCCGCCGGATTTCAGGCGTCTCGTCTGTCTCTCAGACAGTGCGAATTCCTCCCCGCCATGTGTGCAATGTAGTTGTATACTGCCGGGAAATGGAATTTGACCGCATGGGGGTGGTGGAACCGAATCAGCAGCATTTGAGTAAGCTGGGATTGGTTTCCACCAGTGCCTTAGTGCAAAGTTCAAGACGAACAGTAGTACCAGTCAGTAATATGACTTTTCAGGATGTGTACCTGGAAAAGGGGACGACCTTTGGGGACGTAACATATGCCGACGTGGTAGGAAGGGCTGACTCACCAGAAGTGGAGTTAGCAGTAAAGAGGGCAGTGGAAATAGGAGCTTTGGATCCATCCGCTATGCCAGTGGTATTGCAAGACACTGGAGAGCAGGATAGGAAGGAAGGATATGGTTTGCCACTGCATCTTTTACCATTGGTGACAGATAGCCACTTGGAGACGGAGGAGGACAAACGGAGTCTAGCTCAGCTATTATGCGAGAATGCAGACTTGTTCTCCGCTCCAGGGGAGCAATTGGGTAGAACTGACCGAGTAACTCATCGGATAGACACCGGTTCTAGCCCACCATTGCGCTTGCCATACCGGCGCCTCCCGTTGTCTAAGAAACAGGCATTGGAGGATGAGGTGGACAAGATGTTAGGGGAAGGGATAATAAGGCCCTCAGATAGTCCATGGGCTAGTCCGGTGGTAATGGTTACCAAAAAGGATGGCACCTGTCGGTTCTGTATAGATTACAGGAGACTGAATGGGATTACGAGGAAGAATGCCTACCCCTTGCCACGCATTGACGAAAGTCTGGATTCCTTGGGAGGCAATCACTGGTTTAGTACCTTAGATCTCCAGTCAGGATACTGGCAGATTGGGATGCACCCAGAGGATAAGGAAAAGACAGCATTCACAACCCACCGGGGGTTGTTTGAGTTCAATGTAATGCCATTTGGCTTATGCAATGCTCCGGCTACTTTCGAGAATATGATGGAGACAATGCTAAGGGGATTGTTGTGGAAAAACTGTCTAGTTTATCTGGACGACATCATAGTTTTCGGGAAAACTCGGGAGGAGTGTCTATCAAATCTGAACAAGGTGATGGATCGATTGAGATCCTACAACCTTAGACTGAAAGCTAAGAAATGCAAGTTCTTCAGGCAATCAGTGGAATATCTGGGCCGAATAGTCAGTGGCACGGGTATTTCGGCGGATCCAGGGAAATTAGAGGCTGTAGCTAATTGGGCAACGCCAAAAGACCAGAAAGAAGTGAGGTCATTTTTGGGTTTCTGCTCGTACTACCGCGATTTCATTCCCGGATTTGCTGAGGTGTCAGCTCCATTACAGGCGCTGGTAGTAGGAAAAAGGAAGGGAATGTTGAAGCTACCACCGTTTATTTGGACGGAATTAGCTGGACAGGCTTTTCAGAAGCTGAAGGAGTTATTCACGGTAACTCCTGTGCTGAGCTATCCTACTGAGGGTGATCAGTTCATCCTGGACACCGACGCTAGCAACGATAGCATAGGCGCTGTCTTATCCCAAGTGCAGGAAGGTAGAGAAGTGCCCTTGGCATTTGCTAGCAACAGCTTGAGTAAAACTCAACGCAATTA
Source organism: Harmothoe impar (assembly GCA_947462335.1). Lineage (NCBI taxonomy): Eukaryota > Metazoa > Annelida > Polychaeta > Phyllodocida > Polynoidae > Harmothoe > Harmothoe impar. The sequence goes on from OX381714.1 coordinate 69,388,566, forward strand.
TTGCACCACCAAGAGAGAGTTGTTGGCCATAGTAGTTTACACAAAGAAATTCCGCCATTATTTGTATGGTGGGAATTTTATTCTACGAACAGACCATTCATCCTTGAGATGGCTCCTTAATTTCAAGGAAGCAGATGGGATGATGGGTAGATGGATCTCCGCGTTGTCTGAACTAGGGATAGAGAATACCCAGATTCAGCATCGGAGCGGAGTGAAGCACGTAAATGCGGATTGTTTGTCTAGGAGACCAATCCGAAGATGTGCAAGAATGGACTGTGAAGACTGTGGCATACATAACGCGTTGGTGGCTCCAATAATGAATTTTGATCCGGCCTGGGAAGAGAACTTGGTGTTTTGGTCGGCGGAGTCCATACTTGAAGCTCAGCAGGATGACGATGGTATCAATATGATACGGAATCTGATCCTGGAGAGAGCTGCTCGTCCCGTCAGACCTGCTCTGTCATTGGAATGTGTGGAAGTAAGGAACTTAGTGGGCCAATGGTCGCAGCTGGTAGTGCGAGACGGCCTATTGTGTAGATGGAAAACTCTTGAAGGCAAAGCCAGGAGGAGGCTACAGATAGTCTTGCCAGCTTCTCTGAGATGGGAAGTATTCGAGTTTTTCCATGGTCATCAGACTTCCGCTCATTTTGGCAGGAAACGGACTTTGGACAAACTCGCGAGGAGATATTACTGGCCTGGGATGTCTAAGGACGTAATACGTTGGTTGAGTGAATGCCCAACGTGTTGCCTGGTGAAGCCGGGCCCTGGGAAAGGTAAAACATCTCTCAGACAGGAACTGTTCGGAGTCAGATTTGCGAGGATAGCCATTGACATAATCACTGGCTTCCAGACAACTCCAAACTCCAACGTGTGCATGATGGTGGTACAAGACTACTATTCAAAGTACGTGAAGGTGATCCCAATGAAGGATCACACGGCATTAACTTGCGCACAAGCTTTGGTTGAGGAGTGGGTACTAACATTTGGCGCACCTCTCATGTTACATTCAGACCAGGGTAGGGAGTTTGAATCGCGTCTCTTTCAGGGGATGCTGGAAGAATTAGCCATAGTTAAGACACGCACTAATCCGTACCGACCGCAGTCGGATGGGATGGTTGAGAGATTCAACCGCACGTTGATCCAGGGGCTGACCACGCTGGTTAATTCTAATCAGGATGACTGGGATACGTTTTCCCAGTATGTGGCTCATGCATACAACGGTACGGTGCATGCTTCAACTGGCTGCACTCCTAACAGCCTGGTATTTGGATCTGAGATCATAATGCCTGCAGATTTGGTCTTTGGCAGTGTACTGCGGAGAAAGGATGTCCCATGCCGAGTGGCATTTGCGGAATCCCTGCGCAGAGAATTGCGGGAAGGCTATGCATTGGTGAGAGGCCATTTGAAAAAAGCGGCCGTCCATCAGAAAGTAGGGTATGATACAGGCTTGAGAGAGAGGAAGTATGTAGTTGGACAAAAGGTGGTGAGATTGAAACCACCTGTACATGGAAAAATCTCGAAGGGTTGGGATGGGCCATTTGAAGTGACAAAAGTAATATCGGATGTTACTGTGTTATTGAAAAATGTGAAAGGCAAGATAGTTGCAGGCCATGTAGATCGCCTGAAGCCTTGGCTAGGTCGCCGGCCTGGCGATGAGAATGAGCCTTTGGTAGAAGTGCCAATGCCCCAACCCAGGTGGGTGCGTAAAACACAGGTTACAGCACCCCCGCCTACAAAGAAGACTAGAAAAGCAACGCCAGCTAGGAAAGTCGATGGTAGGAAGAAGAAGAAGAAGGTAGTTACTGAAAAGGAAACTAGAGAGGTTCCTACAGTAATTGAGAAGAAGAAACCCCAAGGACCCATACGTAGAAGTGCTCGTATAGCGGGTCGAGGTGCTGTTACGTAAGAGCGGCGGGGCTGGGTTTGTTTGTTGTGGTTACCCGAAATAGTTCGGGTCTCCAAGGACTTACCCGGTAAACCCCGGGAAGTTGCGTAACTGGTGCTGATTGTCAAAAACACAACGAGAAATACCGGATTTTATTCTTTAGTCTTTGTGACGGGAATAATGGTGAAATTGACCAGTAGATGGCATTGGGGTACCCAACGTTCTGCTTTACTAAAGTTAGTTTTGAATGTTTACATGCTATGGTCTGTGAGTTGGTTTCCCATTTAGTACTTGTCGTGATGGTTTCGGATTAGAATCCAATCAAACCTAGTCAGTAATTTTTCTAAGGATAATATGAGGATCCTAATACGAAATATTATGTGGAAAGTACGGGTGGAAAACTCGTTACAACAATATGAGAAAAGGTACTCATACGTATTCCGAATTTGTTCGGACAACCAAAGAAATTTACTTTGACACGTATTTTTTTATAATGTTTGTTTAAAACAGCGTTCTGAAAGTTCATAAGCTATAAATGAGACAGCCGTGACGAACTGAAGAATTGCTATTACTTGAAATGATGTGCAAAAATACAATCCGAGAAAACCCGGCGAAGATTGCAACTACTACGCAGTTAACTCCGCCACCCGGTTTTCTTCGGATAATACCGGATAACTTCTTCGGGAAGGGCTATCCGGTACCCGTGATCCTTTGCGCTTGGGTGCGCACGCATGCTGGTTTGGCGCGGAAAGCGTCAGTCCTGCACATACCGTTGGAGAGGGTGGATGCGAAGGCACCTCTCTCCGCGTATGTAACACCGGTTAGAACATCTACATGTGAGGGAGAGAGGAGACACTAAAGTGAGGTAGTACAGGAGGACACATTTGTAACAATTTTCCTGATTTTACTACTCATTTAAGCTCATTTTAAGAGTGGGCTCCTCTGGGCCGCCCTCTGTGTAGTTATCATGGCGGATAACTATCCGTCGGGAGACTCCCATAGAAGGAGTCACTCGACGGAAGTTTCCCCTCTGTCGCAGGAACAGAGAGAGTTGTTAGCTTTGGGGGACCTGGAGTCAACAGCTCCGGTCGAGTATGATCTTCCAAAACGATTTCGGGAGGCAGATTTACCTAAATTTGTGTATCATCCACCAGCTAAGATGAAGAATAGGGGTGTGAAACGCCGAAATCACAGTAATATCTCGGAGATAAGGAGAGCTGAAAAGGTAAAAACCACACAGTATCTCCTAGCTCGGGGAGAACATGTTAAGAAACTGATAGATATGGGTTTATCAGTGGCGCAAGCTAGGGGGTTCGTGTCAGGGCCGGGGTTAAAAGGACTCGAGGCCGGGGGATTTCCCTTGTTCCAGGTTGGGAATATTGCGTCACCACCTACTTCGGGAGTGACCCGGACTGACCCGAATATGCCCGGGATACCGGTGTACCCGGTCAGTGACATGCCAGTGGGTGCTCCGTGGGGTGCTATGTCGTATGACCGTGCGGATGGTTTACATCCGGTGCATGGTAACTTTGTACCCGATTGGGATGCCCCTGCACAGTCAACTCCGGAACGTATTCCAACTATGGCAGTGATGCAGTTAGCAGCAAAATTTGAGAAATTTAAGCCAGATGACGTGATTCCCGGGAGTAAGATATGCAGGGGGGCATATATCCAACAGTTGGACAAATTCAACGAGAGGAAATGTACTAAACTATTCAGACCTCCTTCCGATAATTCCAAGTCCAGACCCTATACAGGGGAGGTTACTGGGGAGATGGGGAGCCGAGCTAGGCTACCATCCTACGAAGATACGGAAAGGGATTTGGAGTGGTGGTTAGAATATACTAGTTCAGCAGCACATCAAGCTTACAAGTTCTGGGATGAGGTTATAAAGCAAAGTATGGGGACATACAGGGCTGCCGACCTCTCCAACGAAGATAGAGACCGGTTGAAATGGGCGTGGATGACATTTGTCCCGCCAGGTATGCCTACTTATAAACCTGGTAGAGGTTGGAGAATAGGTTCGGGGCAATGCCCATTCAATGAGTGTATGGATAGAAATCTAATAGCTGAGTATCTGGACCTGTACCAGTTCGCACGACATCTAGTGGAGTTCCACGCGCACTCCAAAATGATGTGGCAGTGCCGGGCCAGGCCTAATCGCTCAGTTAAATGTATGAAAGATGGTGAACCTTTCAGCACATCTAGAAAGGGTTGTATGGTAAGGCATTTAGTGGATGTACACCATATGAAGGCTGAAACTGCCATGTCCAATCTAGACATTCTCGAGAATAGCCCGGAGGCCTTAGGACTCACGGACAGAGAAAAGTGTGTGAGGGTACCACAGGGGTTGGCATACACCTTAGTGTTTAACCATAACCCGAGAAGGTTGTGGTTGAATCGAAAGGCGTGGCCATACTACCTTCAGGACTTTCCAGAGAAAGCCTCTGATTATCGTAGTAAAATGGAATTGGCCACTCCGCCTAAAGGTAAAATGCTGTCTGAAGGTAAAACTGTGGACCATGGAGTGTACACTCCTGTCTCGGTTACCTTAGGAGAGATGCGGACCACAGGTTCAGAGGAGTCCTCAGCTTCTGCTGAGTTGGACTCATCACCTGACGGCCGATCTACCCCAACCAAAAGACGTGCTCCGGGGTCTTCCTGTGGGTTTAGTAGGAACACTACTGAATCCAACAAGGAGGGCTCTGGCGGAACATTACCGAGGGTTGCTGTTAGCCCAAGGCTAGCCTTAGAAGAGAAAATGGTAAATGACCTGTTGGCTTCTCCTGTAGAGGAGGAGGATGACTGTGCATTTGTGGGAGAGGAGGTAATACCTCCTACCACAATCTCTGAAGCTAGAGGGAACCCGGGAGTGTCAAGGAAGATATTAAAAACAGAAAATACTTCTACTGATAGTCAAGGGTATGTAACAGGGAAGATAGAGTCAGTAAGTGGGAAAGAGGATTCCAAATCTAAAATGATCTACAGAACGATTGATTTTCAATCTGAGGGAGATGATTGGGTGGACCAGAAATTCACCCCACCCACAGGCAGGGTTCAATCAAGTAAAACAGAGATGAGGAAGGAACAGGAGATTGGTCGCAGACTATCCTCCGTTCCATCACCATCTACCTGTATGGGGGGTCTCTCACTAAACTCTCCATCACCTGGAGTGGGTGAGGAAGATATCTCTTTGGAGTCGGTCCCCCTGCCTAAGCTGACTGGTGATATTGATCACCCTGAGAATGTAAGTATCAGGAATCTTCTGAAAGAACAGTATGTCACTGGACTGAAAAGTTCATTTGACACACTGGATCTCGCTTGTCAACTAGCTCTGCAAGGAGCTAGGGCTCAAGCTGAGCAATTGGTAAAAGAAAGTCGTTTGGCCGAATTAGAGAAAGTGGAGACTGCTAAAGCAGAACTCCTATCTAAAATGTCCAAAATGACTGAGGAGAATGAAGCCCTCAAAAGACAGTTGGGACAACGAGATGACATGGTAGCAACCTCTAGCAGAATAGTAGATGATTTGAGATTGAACATTGAAAAATCTCGTATGGAAAGTCAATTTTTAATTGATGATCTCAAAGTCAAGTTGGATCGCAGTAAGGATATGGTCAGTTCTGCTGAACATAAGCTAACTGCTGCCAGGACTGAAATAAGTCTAAAAACCAAAATTATTCGGAAGTTGGAACACGAAATTGGTGGTCTAACAGAAGAATTTTCTAGCTATAAAAAGGAAGCTCAGCAGAACGATGACTTCTATGAAGAGTTGGCTGAGTTCTTTGAGGATTGCTATGAGATACCATTGTCAAGTTGGTACGACGAGAGTGTGTACAGGGTTGAACGGGGTTCCGCCCCTCTTCCCTTAGGATTTGACGGTGATGCATACGCACAAAGGTTGAGAGCTGACTCCAGGGCTAGTAATACCCCTAGGAGTCCTCCACCTCCATCTACAGAAGATGAGACGCACCTGGCCGACTGCAGTTACGTGGCTGCCACCTCCATGGCCTGTGGGTCATCGGAGTTGGTTCCTGTGACGTCTGTTCCTAAGACGTCCGTGGCTGTGACGTCTGTTCCGGTGTCACCTGTTCCTGTGACGTCCGTTGCTGTGGCGTCTGTTCCGGTGTCACCCGTTCCTGTGACGTCTGTGGCTGTGACGTCTGTCCCTGTGTCACCAGTCTCGGTGACACCTGTTGCTGTGACGTCTACCTCTGTGTCGTCTGATGCTAAGACGATGCAGTATACTACCATGGGGGTGGACACAACCGTGTCTTCCTTTGAGACTATGGATACTCAAGCCGGGGTGTCCGCTCTAGCGAGGATGGTGGTGAATGAACTGCAGACAGAGTTACATAACTCGACTCCTGTCTCAACACCAATACTCGACACCACCTCTTGTCAGTCACCGTACCAGATAACGGAAAGTGAGACTAGAGAGGCGGTTCAGATACTGATGGAGCTGAACGATGCAATTGCAGAGGCTGACTTACGTCTGTCTATCCGTGATGCTGAGGCGCTTATGGCTCCTGAAAACGAACTCGAACAATCCATGATGGTGGATCCTCCAATGGACCTACCTGTGACGACTGGTTCTATGTCTGGGAACCATCGTCCATCTACCCTGGACATTCCTGTATCCATGGCAAATGTAGCTATGGGTGCTCAAATGCATGGTCCTGACCCTGACGCTTCGCAGCTAGGGTTTGGGATGGACATATCCATTGAGATGAGTGACAATCGACCTAGTGAATGTATGTCTCCAGTGTCCAGAAACGAAGAACTTTTGCTGAGTGGCGAGTCATAAAAACATTCCCAGTTGCAGCATATATGGAACCTCTACCATGTGTCGTCATCAAGGTTGAACTGGTGCAGTAGTGGGGTTGTTAGTACACCACGGATCATATGATGCTTTATACTATAGACTATAAGTCACAAGATGACTAGATAGATATATATATTTATAAAAGACTGAGATGACAAGAACAGTGGATCATTATCACCTATTTATGAAAAGACTTTGATATGATCTAGGTTTGCAGTTATCGCTATATATGAAACTGTTAAAACCATCACCAAAGAGTGTTCTATATTTTTTTGCCATAAGACAGTATTTGTGAAACGGGTTCTGTTTGAGTTGATGACATATGCTATAGGTATGATTATTGTATGCCGATTGTGATACTCAGATTTAACCGTCCAATGAGTAAAGGTATGAGGGACTGGATCCTGATGATACCTACTGAGATGAAAAGTTGCTTGACTACATTCGTACTATGTGTAGATCTGTGGTAATAACATATCAATGAACCTGAAAAACGCAAAATTTATTCAGGTACTGAGAGTGGAAATTGCGTAAGTTGTTATGGAGATCTGTAGGCTCCCGTTGATTACTTTCAGAAGGAAGGTATCGAGTGCGGAGCCGGGTCATTCTATTTTTCAGCTTGCTGCGCTTTTGATCTTTGAACTAAGTGTGGAGACTAATTCTCCCTGAATCGTTGAAATATGTTACGCCAACACTAGATCTGATTGCTTACGGTATTCCTATATGGAGAATGTCACTTGTATTATTGTGTGAAGACACCCATGTGACCATGGTGCATAAGGTTTTGGAGACCTTGATTGGATTGAAAACTGCATTTACCGGATCTACGCTATATGTTCATTTATTCCAAAAATATTGATCTTTCAAACCTTACTCTGGCACGTAAAGCGAGTGAGTCTATTCATATAGACGGGTTGGGTCAAGGTTTACTATAAAGTCGACACTTGCCACCTTTTTTGTTTCCAATATGTCTTGTACTAGAACTTGGTAACTTTTAAGGAGAAGTGCTCATATTTGATCTGTATGTATACGATACCTGTTGTAACAAATCGTTTTCGATGAGACATGGTTAGTATGCGATAAATGTGTCTTGAAGGTTTTATATATTTTTTTATGATATATAGTCAAGTTTGTTTTATAGGGCTTGACTGGCTGTGTGGAGTTTATCCTCTTAGTCCCATAAATCATGACTGTTATTGAAGGATTATACTCGATTATTGTGTAACTGGATCCTGATGGTTGATATGATTGACGTTAATATCAAAAAGGATGAATACATATCTATGATACCCAAGAAATATATTAGTGGTTCTAATAGAAAGAGTTACGCTTGCCTCCACTATGTATATGTTTGGAGACAATATATTTGTTTTTTTGGGTTGTTTGGAGATAAAATTTGTCATTTGTATTAAGGTAGTATAATAATACTGCACTTAGTGCTGCTATTTAGACGCTGTGATATTGTCTGAAGGGGGGTAGTGTAGTGGGTCGCCGCTGTACTATTTCTAGGGAACCAGTTGGAGTTATATTTGGTATATGTGTTGTCGTGTATCCAGGCCGCACTCCTGTCTACTGCCGAGTATAAGGTTATATAAGCCCACCTGAGGAATGGTGGAGCGCGGCCTGGTTATGTGCATTGAGCCGTGACCGCCACGTGTCACCCGACATATCTCGGGTACAGTGTCGGCTCGGATGCACCGGCGCGTGGTTACCCGGAGTTCCTCGGGAACTCAAGTGTTTACGAGTAATGGAGAGAATTACATAACGACCAGTACATAAGACCTGGAGTTCTGCTAATCGAGGACCCAGTCTTGCTGCGCACTTCGGCCAGCTTGGCTGCTCCACAACAGAGCTTCCCCGAACTCTGTTGTACCTTTTAGGCCTAGTCCTGTCGCTGCTTCCACCTTGGTCACCCTGCGTCTCTCTCTGTTCTACCCTCTGGGGGAACTAGAGGAGATAGACGCACTGGTGTACAACTCCGGGTACAGAACTCCCTACGGGGGAGTCTGTCCCAAGAGGAGTTAACCAAGATGGAAGAGAGCATTGGAACTCGGGAACTATGTACTAGACCGTGAGCGTATACCTCCTGTATGTTCATATGACCACTGGTGTTCAGAAGCCTATTTGATTATTGCTATCCGTCTGTATGATTACGAGCCGTATGTCAGAATGAATAAAGTGTAATTTCTGAACAACCTATTTTCGAATCTGGAGTTTTTCATAGCCGATGTCTATCTTAGAATAGCCAACAGCTACACTATCTAGATGCACTTCAAGTCTCAAGTCAGCCGCCGGGAGGGTTGGGTCTTGCTCTTGTAGCTTATTGTACAACTTCTCCCCGATACCAGCAAAATATTCATTACAGTAATCACTGGCCTTTTCTCCCTCTAGCTTCTCTCCATCCACATTAAATGTGGTGACACTGACCTTGCATTTAGGTGCAATCAGCTTATTCAGCTGTCTCCAGAAGGCTTTTGGGTCTCCCTTGGCCTCTTCTAGAGTGTCCTTAACATATACCCCTTTGGCTCTATGGCAAGCCCGATTTACCTCACATCTACGCTGTTTGGCTTCAAGGTATATATCATGAATGCCTGTTTCCCTATATTCAGTGACCGTTGCTTTCCTATCAAACATAATTTCCCTAAGGTCGTTATTCATCCACTCATTGGGATTTTGTTTGTACTTTATGTCCTTCATTGGGCAATGTTTATCTAAATAGGTATTTATTCTTGCCTTTATGATTTCCCACTGGAGGGCAGGGTCCTCTTCATCATAGAAGCATTCCCAAGAGTAGTCTGCTAGTTCCTCCCTCATGTCTCCATCAGAATATTTCTTGTAAGACCTCCCTCTGAAGTTACCAGCTGGGTATTTAAATGTGATCTAAACAGCTGCCACCTTCTGGGTAGGTTATGTCATTTATTAACTGTTGAAGTCCCTTAGATGATATGAAGGTGTCCAGTAGGTCACCCCCTCTATCCCAGTCTCTTTCAATATCAATATTCAGGTCCCCCAGGATCCATATTTCAATATTGCCATCGTCTATCATCTTGAATACAGCCTTTAGATGTTCAATGAAGCCTTCAGGAGAACCATCTGGTGGTCTGTACACATTCAATATAGCTAACCTTTTATGTTTTTCTTGGTCCACCTTGACTGCTAAACATTGAATATCTTTGTCCTGAAACATAGCTGATTCTATTAGCTCAGTGTAGGGGAATATCTGCTCATCAAAGTATGTGATTAATCCCCCTCCTTTTTCTTTGTAATCAGATATTCTGTCTTGCCTATAGAACAACTTGCCCGGCCATAGCACCATATCGTCTGAATGCAGACGGTGTAGCCATGTTTCACCCAGACAACAAATGTTTAGCGGTGACAACAGCGGATGTATATCTACCTGTTTTTTCATCATACTTCTACAATTCATATGCCCTCCACACTTACCTCGACATGAAGCCCTTCATTCCCCGTGCACCTCTCCCTCCCACGCACATTGAGCTGACACTTGTAGTCCTGATGGTGATGATGAAGATGATGTTGGTGATGATGATGATGTGTGACGCATGGCTGGTCTAGCCAAGCTGCTATTGTCTCTGGTTGCCCCCCTTCACATGCTGTTGGGTGGCGCCAGGGCCGATTCAGTATCCATATCAGTCCGGTTTTTAGGCTTGCGGGTAGAAATATGATTGACATGTGTCAGGTTTGAATTAAAGCTAGGTAATTTATGCTTCGCTGAACAACAGAAATCTATTTTGTATTCATTACGCTAATCAACTACTCTGCTTAGGTGCCTGAGGCTAAAGTTGTATAATAGTACTAATTGATTTATAATTATATCAGAATTAATATTTGCTCTTTTTAAACAAACTCATGTCGTTGACAGTCTATCCAGGTGGGTGTTCACCAGTTGTATATAATATGTAAAATGAGTACTTTTGAATACTAAGTTACTAGCGCTTGTTCTTATTTATGATATCTGCTTTCAAGTGTTCTCTGGCCACTATTGTGACCTTGTATACTTGCTGTTTACCAGTCTGGTGTTATACTTCCTTGTTTGTGACCTGGCGGTGGTTGGTTTGACATCCTACAAAGACGTGGTGATTTGTTGATCTTCTCCGCGCACCCGCCTCTTGTTGAAGTGGGTTGTTCAGAGACTCAGGAATATAAAACATGTATTGAGCAACAACTCATGCAGTTCAAGGAATGTTTGGATTTCAGGAATCATTTCTATTGATTATTAAAGTTTGCCAAATTTTAATTTTGTGAGATTTGTCATCTATATTCGCCGGGTTGTAATTTGTTTCTACTTTGTAGATTAAAGGGAGGCAATTCTATTTGCAGTTACTGACTTTTAATAACTTGGTATTATCAACATCACTAAATAATACTTTCAATAGCAGGCTACAGAGTTCAGAATACACAATGTCTGTTAATGTCACTGGGTCACCACACGCTAGCGTCACGCTTGTTCTTTAGCTAGGACTTATTGGTCACCCAGCCCAGGCTAGTTTATATGACTATTAATATGACCTTGATCTATTTTTATATCCCGACACACATTGGGCTCCCAGCTGCATCTGGATTAAAATAGATACTGGAGTAAAAGTTTACCTGAGGGCAAATTGGTCTCCCAGTCCCTCTGGCGAACAACTCTTCTCATCAAGCCACCCTATTGGTCACCCATGGTGGCTTTGACATGAAGCCATTCTAGTCTACAACTATTCTAATATCTTTGCGGATATTGAGCAACTTTTCCCCATTCAGTTCCAACATAAGGTGGAGCTTGTTTGCACATTTCTTGTATGTGTCTGTGTGGGGGTGTAGTCCGTCTTTCATTACTTTGTAGTCAAATTCCCATTTGCTGGTACGTGGGTGAAAGGTGTGCATAATTTTGTCCCACCCAGGCTCTCTATATTTATCTGCGGTGTTCAAGGCATATACATAATTATTGTACTTAATGACTGCGTCATTTATAACAGGTTGAAAGGGGTGGATGCTATTTTGTTCATTGAAGATACTCAAAGACATACTCATTAATTGGCAGATTATGAACTTGGCTTTTGGAGCAATTCTCTCAGCCCTCCAGGCTGCCCATTGCACATTAGCAATCATTTCCGCGACTGCTGTCTCGCTTTCTTGGTAATGAGGTACTAGCCTACGTCTGGCTATCTTGTCAGTTAGATTGTTTATTCCAGTGGCAAAATAAATAAAGTCTATGTCAGTTTCCTGCTTTAAATATTTCTCCATTGATACGGTAGAACTTTATATGGTAGCACCACCTTCACCCAGGGATTTTGATATTCTATAAATATTAGAGGTTTTCTTCTCAAGCTGATTCATAATCCCACCTAGTCGACTGTCTCCCACCAACAACACATTAACTTTCCTGTCCATATTACTTATTTTCTTGATCACCTTGGGCTTGTTTGGGGGAAGCTGGACGGACGGTGTCGGTGCTGTCATTCCCGCTGTCACTAGCGGCCGCACTACTGTCGCTGTCACTGCTGCTCCTCCTCGCTGCTTTGACCTGCCTCTGCCTCTTTCTCTTCTGCTGCTTCGGAGTCCGTAGCCTCTCCTCCCTTTCTTCCTTCCTCTTCCTTCCTGCCTCTCTGTCCTCATCCCTTCCCGCTACCACTTCCTCCCAGCGCTGCATTTTTGCTGTTGTTGTTGTCGGCTTTCTGCGGTGATTTCCTCTCTGAGAAATTGCGCCTCGCTTTGGCCTTACCGATCGCCTGTCCTATGTTGTCTACCATACTTTGCACTGCGTCATACCGCTGCGCAGGGTGCAGTGTAGCTCCTTTGGCCGCGTTCGACCCCTCTACCTCAGTGGCGTTGGTTGGTTTCCGGGTCAGAGTAGGCACGGGTTTGATGAGTGCCGCTGCTGGATTGTTGTTGGCCGCGTTCGGGTGGGAACTGTGGTTACTCACTGCTTCAGTTATGCCTAACTCGATCATAGTTTTTTTGACATCTAGTCCCTGTCTCTCCTGCTCCTCCTTGGTAGGGGTGTTGCTGCCCCTTTGCTCCTTCTCCTCCTTCCCTCTTGCCTTCTTATCCTGGCTCGTCGTTTTCACACCCTCATCTCTCCCTCCATCTTTCTCGGCGTCTTCCTTGACTATCCTATCTCTAATTCTCATCAATATTTGACCAAATTGGTTTTCACCCAGGAGTATACCAGTGCTGTAGTCTGAGTCCCAGCCTAGACCACCCGCCCAGTAGTCATTTTTGGTCCCCTCCACTAGGGTTTTGGGTGCTGTCCTCTTCAGTGCCTCCCTGTGGTTCTCATGTTGTCTGTATTTCTCCCGATTTATGTCTTCTAGGTAGTGTACTCTGACTTCCTTCCATCCTGGCTGGATGGGTACTCTGTCTCCTATGCCCTTGATGATTGCAGGTTCGACTGTTTTCATAATTCTTTCAGCCCTGACATCATCCTTGTTCCAGACTGCTTTGATGTGTTGAAAAGCTTGTTCATTTGAAGTGTATACCTTGGCTTCCTCAGGTCTTCCCTCAATTTTGATGTTATAGTTTATAGTGGCTGGGTGGAAGTTTGATAGATATGCAGAACTTCCTTGGAAGACGACCCCTGCTGGCGTGTCCTTCACCCTCACTTCTTTCTTTGGCTTTTTGTGCTGGTCTTGGTTATGTGCGTCAGGTTTTGCTTTCCTTTTTCCTTTACCCCCCCCCCCCCCACCTGGGGGTGGGAGTAGTTCCTTTGGTATGTCTTCTGTGGAGTGTATGTCGTACACTTTGCCATTTATCTCAACTGTGTTAAACTCAATTTTTACCTTGGCTCCTGCTTCAATCTGCCTTGCTGCCATTTGCCTCAGAAGCTTCCTGGCCTTGGTGTACACTACTGGTTCATCTGGTTCAATAAAGACCCTCCTGCCTGCCTCAGTTGTCCTCAGCTTAAACTTTTTTCTCATGATGAGATTGTGTATGTGTGCGTCTGACAGACAGACCAGGACATGTGGTTCCCTGTCCTCTGAAGTTCCAACTCTGGTAACAGAGATGACGTCAGCTCTCATCATTCTGATACCAATTTCTCTGCAGATGTTGTACGGTATCATCAATAGATTTTCCCTGCGGTCAAAAGGGATTCCTGTGATAACTAGATTTCTCTCAGGGTCTGGGAGTATGTGGATGGTGTGTGTATTTTGTTGTTGTTCACCTTCCTTGAGTGCCTGTGTGTACATTTTTCTTTGTTCTAGGGGGGGGGGAATTTTCCCTTGTTGTTCCTGCCTGGGTCACTAACTGCTCTACCTTCCCTTTCAGCTGTTTCTCAGACTCCCTCTTGTGTGCTTCTAGCTCCCTTTCAAACTTGCTCGTAATTTCTTTGATCCTCCTGTCACATTCTTCCTTATACCCCTTCATTTCCTCTCTCACTTCCTCTATGCCATTTTTTGGTGCCATCTAAGTCTTCCATTTTGGTGGAGACAGACTTGTTTACGTCCCTGAGTTTTTTCTCCACTTTCCCAATTTTCTTGTTAATCTGTTTTATTGACTCCTTTTCGGCCATGTTGGACATCATTAGGTCCAGTTTCTGATCCATGGTCAGCTCCTTTCTTTTGGATTGATTTCTAGTTTGGGAGGCAGTGGGCTGGTGCCCTTCCTCAACACTCGAGTCTGAGTCACTTTCACTACTGTCCTCTCGGTCTGTGTTTTTATGTCCCGTCATGATTCTATTTTGGCTAATGTGAAATTTATATTTTCTAGTGGTAGTAAGTAGAAAAATCTTTCATAGTGTATGTGCATGCCAATACTTAAGTAATACATGATCTCGTTACTAGTATGTGTGATAAGGTTGTACTTATTGACGTTAAACCAGTTTGAGGGATTTATACGCTATATACTACTTTAGAAATGCGCACCGCCCTAACTGGGTCAGTGCCTCTTGTTTTGTTTTGAAGTTGCTATGGCGTCCACTATGGCGGACCTGTGCGTGTACCAGTTGACTCAGAGAAAGTGTAAGTCTAAACCCTTACTAACCTTACTAACTCGAAAGTTGTGATTTGATCGGATCCAGAGTCATTCCCCTACTCATTGGTCCTATTTTTGTTGTTCAGTGCTGCTTATTACTCCCAATAATCCATTAAACCTGCGGTGCGGTTTACTCGGCGCTTGCGGTCATGATGACGTCACAGAGCATTTTGATGTCCTGTAGGTGGGAGCTGCAAATTGTAGCCAAAATACTTAAAATAGGCTCAGTGAGGTGTTATTGATAATGAGGAATTAACAAGTGGTCTGTGCCCACTTGGTATGTAAGGTTTGGTTTGTGTCAAATAGTACTGTATTGTAACATGAACCACTAATCAGCACTCTGTGCCAGGGTAAAATTAAGACATAAAGAAGTTGCGACTGCACAGAAAGGTTGCCTATAGTGGGCATATGGATCATCCATTATCCTCGGCTGTTCACAATATCATTTTTGCTTTTGTCAATACTCTCAGTTTGAGCAGCCATTCAGAAAATATCTAAATGCCCCTGCTCTTTTTTTCATCACCTGCTACATTTCCTGTTTGCCTTACGCACAGTGGATTATGATATAGATAAGGGTCCCCAGACTTTCAATATTTCAATAATTGTTAACTCTTTGAATTACATTCAAGTGTTTTAGTACAAAGAGTTTCAAGTTAATCTGTAGAGAATGTGCAGATGGGTAAGATCAGAGAGGCAGACCAAAAGGCAAACATACCACAGTGGTGTTTGTAAGGAGAGTGTCTTAGTCAGTGGGTGCTGCATAGTGTTGGGCATAACTGATTGAGTAGAATTCATGTAAGGCATAATGAACTCAATATTAAAACAGAATATTTCAGTAAATATTCTGAGCAGACTGTGGAAAAGTTAGTGGTGATTAATGAGGTTACTGAATGGGAACTTCTCAAATCTTGCAATCCTTTTAATTGTACACATTTCTAACATAATCCTTATTAACACTTTAATCATTCATTGGCTGAATCGTTCACTAGCTGTGACAGGTGTAATAACCTAATTATAATAATAATAATAATAATAGCTTTCATTGACAACAAAAGGGAGGTCATTACTGACCTATGTGTCATACAGTAAGCAGGTGCAGGCAACTCCTTAAAATGACTATGCCAGCGACTTTTGAACCTGTAGTCATTTCTCACCCTGGCTTATGAAGCCATTGTGGAAAATGACCCTGCTCTTAAATCATAGTAAGTGCCTTTTTGTCATGGATATTTAAGATATTTGCCTTCACTTTTCAATTGTGAAATCATCATAAATGGAAGGAGAACTATATGTATTAGCAATTTAGTATTTCAAAATGATTTTTCTAAGTAGTATACTAAATACATGGGAGAGAGTAGCTCTCTATTCTCAGAAGAATGCAAATGTGACTGGTGTGCCAAATTTGTGACAGAAAAAAAGCACCCCATCAGAAGAACCACAATATAATTTAGTAAAATCCGGGAGAACTTTGGTACCAGAAGTATAGCAGCTTAGAAAACTGTTTTTTAAACTATATTTGTATGTGTATTCTTTACTAACACACCAGAAAGGCCTAGAGAGAGGTGTATTCAATGGGATTACATAACAAGCAGAGGGGTAAGGCAGCCCCAAAAATGAACCTGCCTTGAGCATTCACACCTTGGGAGGTGGGAGGGATGGGGGGTAATGTGGTGAGAGGCATGGAGAGAAATGGCCCCGGCTTCATAAGTCTTTGCAGCGTCATTTCCTGGTTATTGCTTAGACCTGGTAAGTTCACTACAATACACTATAAAACTATGTTCTACAAAACTAATGAGTATATGCAATCTACAGATAATGATGTTTAGCACACAGAGACAAATTCATTCACACACCTACACACACACACACACACACACATGCTTACAGAGTATCATGTAGGAACTATCTACCAAGATACATGTTTACAAAGATGGCATACATAACCAAGGCGGGTCACTCACATCTATGAAACATACATTTAAATACAGGCTATGTACAGCACGTGTCTCAAAAAAATGATAAATTGTATATATATATATGTTATATTTGATGTCATAGATTTAAAGCTGCTGCTGCCTTTGTTTGAAGGCAGAGTATACAAATTTGGCAAGAGCATTCATAATACCAGGGTCAGTTTCCTTCATAACTACAGTGAACTTGTCTAATGCTGTCTTGTCCTGGTAATTAACAATTTTTCCATCTAGATATTTTTCAAAAGTTGTTCGAAGTGTATTATGCATTTCGCACATCGTTAGAAAATGTATTTCATCATCTACAGCACCAGTAGAGCAATATAAGCAGATTCTGTCACACTCAGGTTTTGGGGGTCTACAGTGCCTCCCAGTCTCTATGCTAAGGTTTTGGGAACTTAGTCTAAATTGTGTTAATGCAGTCCTGTAATTTTGGTTACCGTAAAACCTCGCGTATAAGCCTAACTCGCGTATTAGCCGCACCCCTAACTTCCACAAATTATATAAGCCGCAGAGGGGCTCTGAGAATTCCTTATTTGGTACTGTACTATACATATAAAAACTCTCGTATAAGCCGCACCCTATATAGGCATGTTTGGTATCAAAAGAAAGCTGAGTCTGATTCGCGTACAAGCCGCGGCTTCTACCCGAGGTTTTATGGTAGTTATATTAAACAAATAGTGTTCGAGCCGAAACTCTGTTTTGAATTTATTGTATGTTCTTAGCTTCTTACCGCCCCAGCCAGTGTAATCTCATTCGTAATTTGTTTCCTATATTTAGTGTGAATAGGTTCTATTGCATTAGATATAATTTCTGGTTTTTGGAAGTTGACTGATTGGCCAAGAGTTGGCTATATTTTGCACCTAGTGAGTGTAGTAAATCTTTAATGCTTTTACACCAGTTATCCTGGCCATCTGTTTCAAGGTTGTATAGTTTCAAATAACATTTTTGTAGAATATGTGAATCTCTCAGGTTGAGCACCTATATAACCAACTCATTCTTTTGTTGTTAGATCCAGTTACCTGGTTACTTGGAGGGCAGCTCCAATATAAGCAGCCAATGATGTTTACAAGCTGACATTCTCAAGGTTGCATTGCATGAAATGATGTAACATGCATGACCCTTATAAAGCATCATAAATAATTACAGGAAGAGAAAAAGGGAATCCATCTTGAGTTTAGGTAACTCAACTAAAGTACAACTTCTCTCTGTAAAATTTAACAATAACCTTAAATCCACATCAAATGATTCCAATCACTAAGGTATTTCAATGATTGAATTCATATTAGAATTTCCGTAAATATCAAACAGGCAGCTAAATCAATAAACATTCTGGGAAGGATTTCATCGGAGAAGAAGTAGAAAAAAGCAGAGGGTATAGGTGGGTGCAAAACGTGAACTTTGAGTCCAAGGTAGAACTTATGGTGGGGCCAGCTTGGGGCGCGGTGCATCGCTGGGTAGCGACCTGTTTTACTGGTATGTGTAACAAATGCCAACGCCCACCAATAATGTCTCGTATTTCAGAAGTGGGGGCGGGGGCCATATCCCGCGAAGCCGCAGGCTGAGTGGGATACTGCCCCAGCGCCCATGAATAAAATATATCAGAGCGGTATCAATGTAATTTGCATGTGTGTTTATTTTTTTATTTGAAGCCATTTAATGAAGGAAAAACTAACTTTTCTTAGCCCATTGAATACACCCACATTGCTATTCGCCAATGCTGCATTCATGCATCATAACGACCAAGGGTATTGATGCATTAAAGCACCTGGGGTTAGAGCACCTGTTTTATGGCTTCATGATACGCCTCCCCCTGATAACATTAATGCTGCGGGGTTATTTTAGCTTCACGTTTTGTGTCAGGGAGAAAAACGGATTGGCCATCAATTAGTTTAGTGCCTGCAGGCCCAGTCAGGTGGAATATAACATCAAAATCCTGCATTCTAATGCATACTATTTGAAGGATAATTATCCTGTGAATCTCCTGATATCATATGAGATGTCTGCGAAAAACGTGAACTTGACACCTTTTCCTTGACTACTAATACAATGAGCTTTACCTACACACCCCTATGTGCTTGATTCTCTCCCTTTGTATGACTGCCTATATCTTGCACAATGGCATTCCAAGCACGCAAGGGTGTGTTGAATTGTTATGTATCAGAATACATCAAGGCTAGGTTTAGCAGCCGCGTCTTCAGACGACAACAACCTCAAACAACTTTTTTAGAGTAAAATCCAAGTACACATAGGTGAGAGCATAGAAGGATGCTTCCATTTGTGACATTTCAAGACTAGGTGTAGGTGGAGGCTCAATGCCAGTTTTAAGTGTGACAGCTGCAGAAGACAATAATCTCACCAGATACCATGGAGGGGGACTCTTTCAAAGTCAAACCCAAAGTACACTTAATTGAGTCCATTGATGTTTCAATATATCCAGGATAGGTGTGGGCGGGAGCTTGGTGCCAGTGTGCAGCATGGCAGCTGCAGAGGACAAGAAACTCACTGTTTCTCCATGGGGAATGGACATCCTTGACCCTCATGGTAATGAGAAAGCCCTTTTATTTGCAGTAAAATACACATTGAGATCAATGGCTAATTTTGTCCAACACATTAGCTAATCAAGGCCATATATTCTAAGCTGCCTTTGGAAATTCCATGGCATTGTGTATGAAAAAGGAATTCGAAGCACCAAGGACATTTACCATGACTTTTGACCAGCTGCCTTACATCATAGAGATCTATGGCCGAGTGTGTTTTCTGTTTATCGCCATCAAACTCAACGCGTCCAGCCACATGATACTTGCATTCAACACACATCCCTTTTATAATCTATGAATGAGTTATCAACCAGCATTAAAATCTGAATCAAACAGAGCATAATTTAGTATTTTGTAGAGAAGTTCAGTTTGGGAGCAGCTGAACCTTGACTGAGTTCCTCCGAACAGCAGACATCCAGCAACCAGAACAACCTGACATCACTTCCACGTGCACGCAGCAATCCATGTGGGCAGATTACATCTAGTTCTCAGTAAAGCAGATCAAATTCAGTCTGCACTGATGGAGGGAGGACCTAGTAACAGAACATTACAGGACTCGAAGGCCAAGGCTGCAGCATAACCTTTCGGAATATGACATATAACCTTAACCCCTGCTATAGGAAGCAATGAGGTCGAATGAATTATAAATTAGAATCCATGTTGGTTTTTGCAAATCTGTGCATTGATGGCTGTTTTATAAGTAACCACTGGAGGAAGTACCTGAACTGTTCCACGACTTAAAAGGATACAAGGAAAACTTTAATCAAACACAATAGAGCTTGTTATATGACACATGAAACAATTACCATTAGTGTCGAAATACGAAAATGTTTCAGTCATTGCTGGTTAGATCAAAGATGCAGATCATCAAATAAAATGCTCTACTGTAATCTCTGTTAGGAGAGTGCCTCTGTCTGTGAAGGTGATACTTGGTGAGATGCACCTTGTGTGGAGACAGAGGGGTGTGCAGTGATGGCCTTTGATGTAACTTATTAACTTGGTACTGTAAAATAATGCAATGTCAGCAACTGCCATTCAAAATTCACCGGAGCTGTCTCTGGATAAAGGACTGCAATAAACCATTGCATGGCAAAGGAAAATGGATCTCATTTGTTAAACATGACTATCAGAGCATGAAATGAACTTGCAGATGAGGTTTTATTCCAATTTTGTGTTGTTCATCTGTTGCCATGGGTTGCATGAACACTGACTTGTTTCAACCTGTTGCCATGGTTACTGTAGGGTTTTTAATGAGAAATGAGCACCTGTAGTTGGCATGAATTGTGTGTCTTAATACTTAAATCTGTTGGTGAAGGTCATTTAAAGTGCTTATTCGGAAATTAATGGGCTTTTGGTGGAAGGAAGGATGGGCAGGAAGGTAAGTTACTCAGATACCTTTTGGTAGGCAGGTACAGTAATGTATGGGGAGGGGGTAGTGTGTGTGTGGGTGTGGATGGTCAGATGTAATGTGGGTGGGTAGGTAGGTAGGTAGGTAGGTAGGTAGGTTCATATCCTTTCACAACAAATGAAGTGGTATGAGGGGATAAGCGACGTTACTTATGACTTTATAACCCAGTAAATGAACCATCACTAACATAACATCTGCAAAGGGATGTTGGTTGCATCTAACTTTTCGTAATTGCAATGAAAAATGGTTTCCCCCACATTTAGAGACTCTATCAAATACAAATACATCGCCTACTTTACAGGCCTAAACCCTCACCATCTAATGTCTAAGTGCACCAAGATGGGTTCAATACATTGTATCAAAGCCTAGATCACTGTAAGGTTTAAAAACTCCTTAAATGTTGCATCAATCCAAGATACATTAAAGCTACAAAGAAGGCATGAACCAGGATTGCTTCATGTGGCTGCTACAGTATTTATATCCCAGTATAGGTAACCCTACTCAGGCTACTGAATGATGTAACAGCTTCAGGGGGTCAGTACACAGGGTGAAGTGCATTAGACACTCACCTCAACTCAGTTATGTAAGACATAAGCTTATTAATCTGTTCACAACCAAATGTACCTGACCCTCATCAATAGCATTGTATAATACTCTCCTAGAAATGCCAGAAAAAAAATTGCCCAAGTGTGAGATGGGGATACGTGGGTATGTACCAGGGTAAGATAATGTAATGGCATATCAGATTTACCATTTTCATTTCAATTTCAAATAAATGTTTCTTTCAAAATTACTACAAAAGTAGATCAAAAATGGGTTCTACCTGCTGCTTGGAGTACTGTAGTATGTGTTCCGTAAGCAATGAGTCTAATTCAGTCACTATGGGCCTCACAGTGAAAGGGTAAGGTGTGGGTGAAAAGGTGGTTCTTTCTTAGCGGTAGGTGAACTAGGCATTGGGTGCACTGGTCATTTTAAACCACTATTACTATTTCTGTTCAGTTCTTCATTGAAGATTTAAGGTCTGATAGATTTTGCTGATCTTTCCGAAAATAATTTTAATTTAGTTAGTTGTCTAAAAGCTCAATAGAAGGTTTTCATCATTTCTCCTCTTACTGTCAGCAACAACATTTTCTTCTTAGTTTCATATCAAAGCTGTTGTTACTCTGCCTAGGATGTCACTACAGACCGCCAGCAACATCCCTCTGTGGATACAGGATGACTGCCGAGATGAAGGATGCGGCGTGGCACTTTTAGGGAACCATAATGCATAAGGAGCAGTCTTAGGGGGTCAGGGGAAAGTAGAAAGGAAGTAAAGAGCGTGGGCGGGGAGAGGGGGAGACACCTGTCTTCTATAAGAGGCCAACAAGGTGGAGATGAAAAAGACATTAGCAAAGGCACCAGAGTGCTAAGCTGGGATAGACACTGATAAGAGAAAGTGTGCACTACATAAGAAGGCCTGTCCCACAAGGCCCCCTAGGTATGAACAGGATGTGGAGGGGCAGGCTGGAGGGGATAGAATGTCAAGGACTGGCTTGCCTATGTGGAGCACATTCTCTGCTTCTATTATGGTCCAATGAGGTGAGATGAGAAAGACACCAATGGACCAGAATACTCAACCAGGATAATACAGAAAGGGTGCATGCTCTCATATTCCTCAGATAGCTCTGTGACTAGAGAAGAAGGAAAAAGTATTGAACCACAGAATTGTACTCATGCCTTAATAACAAGCTAACCTGTCTCAGTGCATCAACCGCATATGCTTTTTTGAGTATTTTGATAAGTAGCTGTCGAGAAATGAATATCCATGCTACGTTTTAATAGGCATAATACAGGGATGTATCCGTGCTTGTTGGAATTGAATTATATACACACAAACAGCAGGTCTACATGCTGTGCTGGACCTGAACACCAACTTCCTGTGGCTGAAGGTCACACATCTTCACGTTCAATGATGGGATGAAGCACCTATGCAGTACCGACGACAAGCGGGATTATACAGCATCGGTTTCTCAATCCCATGACATAATGCACAAGTGTAGCCATAATGAGTTTTTTTTACCAGGGCTGCATCATGAGGGCAAACATCATAGATGTCCTTAATTTGCTAAAGAGAAACATGAAAGCTACTTAACTGTTCTATTAAATAGTGAAGTTTTGTCTGCTAACAGGAACAATTCTATCAAAGGGAAAATGGACATCTGTACAGCAGTGACACTATGGTAGGGGGAGATCTATGGACCAAGAGTAATGAAGGACTCAGATGGCAGTATAAATATTTCATGTGGAGCAAGGCAAAGTCAGACAAAGAGGACAGTATAAGAATGCAAGCCAAATAGAGGAAAATAAATAAGAACAAATGTAAAATAAAATGTTGATGCTGGTGTTAAAACCGCAATGCAAGGTGATCCATGATTTCCCCTTCAATTTAAAGTAGTGGTTTAGTTCTGCAATCAGACCTGATAACTGTACAGTGATTGGAGTTAATCCTGTTCCAGCTGAGTGAGGAGGCAGGATTCAGCTTCTTCTGACATCAGACTCAGTAGACAACACATAAAAGCAATGACCGCCCCTTAGTACATTCTGGAGGCTGGAGCTGACTCCGGCAGGTGCCAACAGGGTCAGTAGCCTATTGCAGAGACTGTGTTAGAGACAGTGCTATAGGAGCATCAGGGTCATCTTTTCGGAATATTTATAGATATCAGAAAAAAAGTGTTTGATTAGGAAGTTGAAAACCCTTAAACAATTTAGTTGGCACTTTTATGTTTACAAGAATTCCTACTATTATTCAATTTGCTTGGCTTCTTGTTGCCTAAACTTTTATGCAGCAGTCATACTATTTTGCCTAGGTTTACAACCTTACCAGTGGTCACATTCCCTAGCCTTTTGTGGTTCTCATGAAAAGAAAAAGGCATCTAAATGGGATTGATTCCCTCTATAGCACAACTGATGTTACCAGACACAAAAGCTGTGTAGAGAATCGGTCACTATGAGTGCCCCCATAGATGCTGGAGGGGCCTCATCTATGGAAGGGTGCTGTAGGGCAGGAAGTATGGCATGTATCATGTCATTATGTCACAATGTCCCTCACCAGCTCTCTCATACATCATGCTGATCTACTATTGGTGATGTGGGTGACTTTTCCCAATCACACCCACCTGGCACATCCACTTTGTTCTGCCTGGCCATCTCTACCATTGTATTCATGTCAAATATATACCCGTAATCACTGGTTTTCCATTTCTTATATTCACCTAATTCTGCTATGGGGAACAGAAATGTCGTAATTGAATGCACCCTAATATGTTAATGGATAAAGTAACTATTCACCACCCTTAATATATTTCATGATACAAAAACAGAAAATCTTTCTTTTAGAATAGTAAAGAGACAGTTATAGTATGATAGAAACAGCCTGGTGAGCCAGAGTGTACAATATAATATCAAAAGTGTAAACCTTGACCACGTCTTTTTCCTGTTGGCCCAAATAGATACAAGGGCTTAGTTTCCGTTTATTACCTCTGCCAGTAAGACAAAAGCTGGTGATTGTAAAATATGGTCTTCTAGGCCTATATTCCTGCCAGGATAAATAAATGAATTTCAAATCAAATCAAATTAATCTTTTACACGTTCATGTTTATAACCCTAGTAACAAGCCCGCACGGGGCCAATTTGGTTTTAGCTAGGATTTGCTGTTTGAAGTCGGGCAAAACTGAGCTGGGTTTCATATTGGGCAAATGGCTGGGCTGAAGTGTGGCCCCGATCGGGCTGCCCATTTTGGGCTCAGATCAGTTCCAAAGGGGGCTGCCCGATTTGGGCTCAGATCAGTTTCAAAGAGGGCTACCCGCTTTGGGTTCATGTTAGCCCACTCCGGGCGAGACTTGCAAACACAGTCTGGCCCCGTCCGGGGCCACAGTGTGTTTGCTACTAGGGAATGTGTCAACATGC
This sequence comes from Harmothoe impar, assembly GCA_947462335.1. NCBI lineage: Eukaryota > Metazoa > Annelida > Polychaeta > Phyllodocida > Polynoidae > Harmothoe > Harmothoe impar. The sequence continues at coordinate 69,413,107 of OX381714.1, forward strand.
AGTGACACCCATGTGTACTCTACAGACTCAGGAGCCTGCCCAGCACTAATTGCTTTACAATCCAAGCACTAATTTATTGTTGCAGATCCAGTAAATAATTCATTGCTGTTCACATCTTCTTGATTTGGTATGACTAACACTGTAGTTCCTTTAGCATAATATTTTCATCTCATCTCAGATGTTGGTTGAAATCTGATAAACCATAACTCTTGATTGCCATCGATTCATTGGGTTCTGGTATCATGTTCATTTTAATCAGCTGAAGAAATTGATGTCCTGTGGTAGGTCCATATTGGATTTAGTTAGGCAGTATTACAATGCTGCTTACATCTTCAAAGTAAGCAGATGATCTTCATGAGAGGTCAGGATTTACTTTCTATGGTGAATCAGACCCAAGTAAGCATTGACAGGTACTTTTTCCAACTCCAGCTCCTTCCTTCTGCTCTCATAGTGTATGTGCATGCCAATACTTAAGTAATACATGATCTCGTTACTAGTATGTGTGATAACGTTGTACCCTCAGTTGATGTAAAGGCAATACTCTCACTGAGCTGCACTAAAGAATTAAATGTACCTTAGTGAAATTCAGATTGTCAGCATTTTCCTAGTCTGCATTTGATTTACTTCCCAGCAACAACTGTTTTCCTGCAGTGAAGAGACTTCAATGCATGCAGTATATTATTTGAAAAGTAGGAGCACAAGTGATAGAATATATAACAAGGTGTGAAACACTTAAATCATTCAATGAGCAAACACTTGAACACTTCTGGAAAATTGTGATGGCTTTAATTCACACATTGTACTATTGATGTGTACCATAACACATTCTTCACAGACGTAGCTTCAACAGTAGACTTCAGTGTTTGTGAAATGTAATTGTTAGACAGTAGCAGCAACTTTTGTTTTTGGCAGTCTAGGCCTCTGTATTCCTCAGCAAGCCGGGATGGCACTTAATTAGATACCATTCACAAAACATGATGTAATATTGTGTAATATTAATGACAGGTCCATAGTTTAATAAGCCTAGGGACACTTGTATGTTGTTGACAACAGTTGTTTAGCTGATAAAGTATACAATGTTGGGACTGTGCTTTTTCATGTCCAGTTTTTGCTTGTTGTCTTGTAGCCTTAACTCTGTGTATCTGATGAATACAATGAATACCGGTTTGAGATTTGACAAAACATTTCAGACACTGCAGACTTATAGTAAATTCCTTGAGATACTGAAGAGAGTTAAAATTTGATGTATGAATAATCATAGTGAAAAAACTAATGCATAATCAAGGGGACCATAGACTTACTAATGCCTTTTTTGACTGACTTTATTCTATAGGGGGACAACACTGAGCATGTGCACCACCAGTGCATCAGCGTGATATTATGAAGGCTCAACCCTGTAAACACACTACGTAATTCCAACGTAGCTGAGAGGTTTCTGTAGGTTTGCCTCCAACCAAAGGTTTCAATTACGTTTTTTTACAAGGTTTGTGGACGTCAAAATGTGAAGGTTTACTTACTTACAAATCTACTTAGATGAACGTTAAAGTTAGTATTTTTTCAACTACAAATGGGTATGTAACTCCTAAGTGTCTCACAAGGTGGCAGCACTATTAGGTATTGAGAGAACCATATGGTACCTCAGGGAATTTACCACATTCTAGCAGTTATTTTAAAATAATTATGGAGTCATTTTATTACAAATCAGCTGCACATCAATGACTATATATATTTAAAGGAGAGGGTATCGAATAATTGCACACACGTATATGCATTTGGACACTTTACTCAATGGACACCACTTCCCTGGTAAGGAAATACATACAAAGCCTCACTGCAGCCAAAACCTGGCATGTATGTACAGTGCAGGTGATACTGTGTCCACTAAATTATTTCAAGGGGGAAATGTACAGCTTGAACTGTTCTAATATGGAATCAAATAGGGGTTTATAATTATAGTTCTACCATGACAAATCTCGTTTGAATGGAAACATATATTAATGATACATGTATATCTATGGCTATATATATGTTTTTATATAGAATGAAGGTGCATGTTTATGTTTGATTTTAACGTTTATTTACGTAGAAAAACATAAATCAGACCTGAAGGTTTGTAGGAGGTAAATATACCTTCACGTTTTGACGTCCACAAACCTTGTAAACTTACGTAGTTCATACCCCAAACCAACGTAGATTTACGTTTGAGCTACTTATCTGTGTTTACAGGGAAACCGCTATTAATTGACCAAGAATATCATATACGATTGCTTTGTTCCCACACACAAGCCGAGGACAAAGCATACGAACACCTGCTACCTGGTACCCATACCCACCACCAGTGGCGCTGCACCACCCTATTGTATATAACGGGCACATGAGACTAGCCAGTCAGAGACACCTGGGTAGGGTACTAGGTGCATACCATTGCATACCTAAGGTACAATAAACCCAAACTACACACCTGACCACTGGTTGTAGTGTTACTTACTTCCGTGCATATCAAATCTCAGATATTAGTGCAATGCTAATTGACGATGACCGGGTATTACATTAGGACCTTGACTGATCAAAACAGCACAGTAGACATCCACAATCATAGGACTCCTTTAACCGCAAAAGATCTAATTTGTTTCCAAGCTGGGTTATATAAAGCAGGCCACAGGTGAAGTTGAAGTTACAATTGGACTAAAGAGGCAGAATGGGTTTGGACAGGAAGGGAATATATAAGGGTCACAGTTCACCTGCTCGCTCTACACTCACTATTTTACCAGCTACAGGAGAATGGGCAGGGATAACTTGATATTGTAGCATCAGTGAATAATTCAGTGCTGTACAGTCACCTTAATTTGTAAAGACTAGACCCCCATCCTCTAGGCGATGGTATGTCCATCCCTACGTTTTACTGTCTGTGTTGCAGCATACAGTTATGTATGATGATGGGACTTTAACATCAGTTCAATCCCATGGACCTTAATACTGTTAGAGAAGTTATAGGCCTATGATACATGTGCAATTTGATAACTAAATTGAAATTGCTTAAATATTCAAACTAGTGCCATTGTCATTATAAGTTATATGTTTTAAACTTTGCATCTTTGAACTTAATGCAGATTTCATGGATGACTGTAAAGTCTAGAGGTATGCACCAATTAATAAGACCTAGCCTTAATTCTAATCTTCAAATGCAGGATTTAGATTAATTAGCTCTCATTAATAGCTGTCTCTGTCTTTACGTTCAAGGAAGCGTAACACCTCGGGACTGACAGCACACTTGATGTAGTCAACATAATAAAAGGGAGTTATGTACTGAAGAGGCTCCGAGATGTCCCTTTCTGTACTTCATTGTAATATCAGGTTCAATACATAGAATCATCAAGTCCATTAACCGAATGATTTTGTATTTAAGATTTTATTGAATATCACCAAGCAGCCTTTAGTCCACAGGGAGGAAGACATCCTTAGATGCTATTATATTCACCTAGTTTTCGACTTCAAAGCTGACATTTCCATTTTTTGAGTTTATAACGTATTTTATTCACTTAGTGATTTTCAAAAAATACGATACATTCAATGTACTATGAGTACTAGGTGATGATGTTGTTTCCATGATGGTACTACACAGTTCAATATGGATATACAATGTAAATAAGCGTGCAAGCCCATCGCGGCTGCACAGGACATCAAACAATATGAATAGTGTCAACAGATGCAGCTAAACGGTAATCACACATAATTACATCATAAATAAATGGGAGTGTTAATGGCACTATTCAGTAAGGGTATTTCTTTACAATAGTGCATTAGTAATGCTATGGTTTCGATCGTTTTGCAAGAAAAAGACGCATAACAGTTTGTTTGGCTTTTACCTTGAATGCATTGCGATCTGTCAATATCCGACATGAGGCGTTCAGAGTATTCCACAGATCTATCCCTCTGTAAAGGGGGCTCTTACGATAGCCTATGGTATTGGAGTGCGGGTATACCAAAAGTCCAGTATTGGTGGATCGTGTAGTACGCCCACAGGCCAGCGGCTGCTTAAAAGCGAGGCCAAGTACATGGGGATCATGGTTTACATTATACAGGTATTTATGAAGTAGTAGTAGCAATTGCATATCAAAGCGTACATTTAGATAGTCAGCGCGAGCATCCTGGTGCAGATCGCAAATATGATGCAAGGAATTCAATGGTTCTATCCATTTGTTGCTAATACAGCTGGTTGCCTAGCAACGGCTATTCTAATTGTTTATCTGCCTAGCAACACACATTTCCATGGTCCTAAGGTTGATTATAATCATACCTACCCCCCCTAATATGGACCAAAGGAATTCAATGGTTCTATCCATTTGTTGCTAATACAGCTGGTTGCCTAGCAACAGCTATTCTAATTGTTTATCTGCCTAGCAACACACATTTCCATGGTCCTGAAGTTGATTATAATCATACATACCCCCCCTAATATGGATGCTAGGAATTCAATGGCTCTATCTGTTTGTTGCTAATACAGCTGGTTGCCTAGCAACGGCTATTCTTATTGTTTATCTGCCTAGCAACACACATTTTCATGATCCTAAGGTTGATTATAATCATACCTACCCCCCCCCCCCAAATATGGGCCCAAGGAATTCAATGGTTCTATCCATTTGTTGCTAATACAGCTGGTTGCCTAGCAACGGCTATTCTTATTGTTTATCTGCCTAGCAACACACATTTCCATGGTCCTAAGGTTGATTATAATCATACTTACCCCCCCTAATATGGGCCCAAGAAATTCAATGATTCTATTGGTTTGTTGCTAATACAGCTGGTTGCCTAGCAATGGATATTCTAATTGTTTATCTGCCTAGCAACACACATTTCCATGGTCCTGAGTTTGTTTGTAATTCTTTTATTTAACCTGCATTACATAGGACCAGGTCCTGTTTGTGCACTGCAGCCAGTGTGTATATAAATCAGAGATGGTAATCATGAGATGTATACAATCAATTTCCTTATGGGTTGGTTAAATGTCTTCATGTAAATATATCTATATATAGAATAATATAGTACAAAAATATTATTTGTGATCCGCTTCCATCCTTTGAAGACTCAAGATGTTTATGAGCCTTTTTGTATTAACTTGTTTCACTTAAGAAAATTACTTTAGCTGGAAGCCTCAAAATACAATAACAGTAGGGTATAGTTACATACCTAGACACTTGCATGTCAGTATGTAGCTGACCCTTGGCTGGTGTTATTAAGCCTTGGCTGATCTAATTGCCAATGTACCTAATGTACAACATATTAATAAACATTGGAGATGTTGTTCCAATAATTGGTGATGTTATTCCAATGAGGACGATGTTATGTCCTATTAAGAGAGCTCGTGGAGACAATATAATACAATTATACAATTATATATCAATAGGATGGATGTATATGTGGGAGTGAGTGGCACCAATACAGTCAATATAAACCCGACACAATATCAGTTTTCAGGGGGATGGAGTATGTCCTTATACCTTTTCTTGTTCCACCTTTGGAACTTGTCTTTTTCCTTAAAGGCCCTAGTTTCTTGTTTAAAAGAGTTCCAAAGGGAAGAGACCCTAAACTCATAACTCTTCCTGTAAAAGGGGTTTATGGGTCTTATAATATTTATAAGCCGTTCATCGTGAGCACGGGTTCTTATATCTCTGTTGTCAATGCTGTCAGGCTTCAAGGACATATCAAAGGCTGCAGTATTCAGGTGCATAGTTCGTCTTTCATCTAGCTTATTCACATTACACTTCTTCAGACAGGGCTCAACATGAAATTCTTCATTATTATACGTAGTTTTTAGCCCCCTGTTAAAAGCATACTGTAAATTTTCTAAGATGTTTAAATTAGTAACACAATAGAGTGTATCACCATAATCAATGGTTGGTAAAATCATACAGGTTAGCACCTTTGCACTGGATTTTTCAGATAATTTTCTTCTCACCCGCCTTAGAAGCCTGACCTTGTGATTAACATTCCTACAGAGACCCTTTGTATGCGCCTTGAAATTCAGATTGCTGTCTAGAGTGATACCTAAATATCTGTATGTATGAGTCTTGGTTAGAACTGCATCGTCTAACTTCAATATAGCCTTGGGCATAGTCTTAATATTAGCCTCCGTGCCTATATGCATGACCTTGGTTTTCTTGGAATTTAGAGACAATTTATTAGCTTTACACCATGTATTTACTACCTTTAAGTCAGAATTAATAGTTTCTTCCACATTTAAAGATAAATTATTGTTTGAATAATATAATACAGTGTCATCTGCATAATGTTGACAACTCAATTGTTTTAATGGGAAACCAAGGTCATTAATATATATAATAAAAAGCAATGGCCCCAAAACGGACCCCTGGGGTACCCCGCATGGGATCGGTAGTGAAAGAGACATCCTGCCATTTGCCTTTGTTGACTGTGTTCTATTTGTTAAGTAATTTTCTATTAAATTTCTAGCGGAAGGTCTAAATCCTATTTTTCCTAATTTGTTTATTAAAAGTAAGTGGTTTATGGTATCAAATGCTTTCCTGAAATCTAAAAAGATGGCTGTGGTTCCTTTGTCTGTATTTGACTCCCTATAAATATGATCAGTAAATTTAATAAGACTATTCAAAGTTGAGCGCCCAGGCCTAAAACCATCTTGATTCTCAGATAAAATATTGTTTTCTGTCAAATGGGCTAATATTTGTTTGTGTAATATTTTTTCTATAATTTTAGAAGGCAATGGCAGGATTGAGATGGGGCGAAGGTTATTCACATCAGTGGCATCACCCCCCTTTGGTAAGGGAGTCACAGTGGCCTTCTTCCAGGAGTCTGGAAAGGTGGCACATCTTATCACTAAATTAAAAATAAAAGTAATATGGTTGGGTAAACCCAGCATAGCAGCCTTCAATACTGACGTTTTTATCAGTGGGATACCTGAAGGTTTGTTTGGCTTAATCTTTTTCAGTAGTTTAATCACAGTGGCTATATCTACCTCATGAAACACAAAAGATGGTTCATAAACCGGTGGGTGGAATGTCCATGGTTCATTCAGATTGCGTGCCAGGTTAGGCCCTATATTTATGAAATACTCATTTATATAGTCAGCAGCATCATCAGGGTTAACAGGAAGTGAGGTTTCATGGTGAACCAGGTTAAATGATATGGAACTAGGTTTAGGCTTGATAATATTGTTTAGAGATTTCCAATATTCCTTGGGGTTGTTTATGTTGTCATCAACTTGCTTTTTATGGTAGGCTTCTTCTGCTAATTTATTTTGCTGTTTCGACAAATTTTGCAAATAATGTTTAATATTGTTATCATCCTGTGATTTAGTTTTCTTAAATTTCTTTATTGCTTCATTCTTGTCTTTAATAAGAGAAATAAGGTTTGCATCTAACCAGGGTTTTTTAGTCTGCTTAAAGTTAAACGTTTTTACTTTACAGTTAATGTCTAAAAGGTAGTGTATGGCAGCAATGAAAATTTCCCAGGCATCATGTGGATTGTCACAAATCCAAAAATTGTTCCAGTCAAGATTAGTGAGGTCCCTAATAAATGTTATTTCATTATATAATCTATAGCTTCTGCCTGTAAAACTTAATGGGATTTTCACAATAGGGATATGTTTCCTAGTAACAAAAATCAACTCGTGATCACTAATACCTCCTATGGATTTAACACCAGATGCCCCAATATGTTCTGAGTTTGTTAGTATGAGATCAATGATAGCATCATTGCCTTCCCTATTGGGGTTATATCTGGTTATATCCTTAATTAGCTGACGTATACCCAGTCCAGCTGCAACATTATTTAGTTTATCTTGATCAGGATTACCTCTGAGAAAATCTATGTTAAAATCCCCCATAAGAAAAATTTCACTGTATTTATCGGAGTCAATATCATTAAAGGAGTTTTTTATAATTTCCAATGCATTTATTACATTACCCTTTGGTGGAATATATACATTTGCAATTACCAGTCTTCTCATATTGGCTCTCGAGACCACATTCCACATAATTTCAATGTCCTTATTGCTAACATTATATGCAAATAGCTCATTACTTGAAGTCAAGCCATCTTTGGTATATGTTAGTAGACCACCGTGATTAATGTCGCCAAGATCAGGTATCTGCCTGTCAAGCCTCTGTAAGGAATAACCCTCTATATAAAGGTGGTTATCTGTTACACTCTCATCCAACCAAGTCTCGGAGAATGTGGCACAATCTATGTCAGACTCAATTAAGTAGTCCTTTAAAGTACCTATATCATTAAATATACTACGAACATTCAAGTGACAAAAATGTAAACCCTTAACCCCTTTAAGGCCTAAGTCATAAGACATGATGTACAAAGAAGTAGGACCACTCCATCCCCTGACCCTTAATGGGCAGGTACCACTCACACCACCATCCACCTACATATAATTTCCACATGATGGGACTAATGCATCTTGTGCTGCCCATTAATCTAGTACTAATCTCATTGCCGTGAGATAAAGACATGAGATAAGGGGGGGGGTGCGGGATATCACCTTCAATTATACAATAATAATACATTTCATAGGTCTGTTTGGGGAAACAGTGTGTAACGTGGTTAGTAGTTAATACATTGCCCGTATATATGTGTCTATGTATTATAATAGTCTCTTTTAGATCACAATATACCGGGGTAATTTGGTTAGTATAGCATTGCATACAACACAATCAGTCTAGTTCAGTCTCATTGTAGGCAGTAGCGTCCAAAAACTTAGTGGAGACGCGAGTTCCCATAGCATTAACCTTGATACGGGAAAGCTGATTTTATATTTTGACGCTGGTACAATTGCACTCTACTCCCGCCACAGCCCGCGTCTTTGTGCCCGACTGGTTCAGAACTAGAATGCAACCACCCCAGGGCCCAAGAATACATTTTCTATTCCACCACTAATTCAACAGTAGGCATGTAATTGCCATTATATTACCATTATATGCCATTATATTACCATTATATTACCAGTAATAGATAATCATGTGTATGACCGGGTGTATAATAATAGTTCGCAACAGGGAATACAATTAAGTATCATTGATTATACAGAGGTTACTGTGTTACTGGGTCACAAGTTTGACATCTACACCAATAGGTCCTTATCCCACCCTTAAACATACATGACAATTAGTTAAAAATAGTAGAGGCTTTATGTAAGTATGTATATGTACACTAATAGATCCAGGGCTCTAACACAGCGACATACATAGCAACAAACACTTAAGCATGAAAGGTCAATTATGTAAGTATGTATATACAAGCAATTATGTAAGTGCTATACACAGGGGCTATTCTGGTACCCGCGTCTTTGTGCCCGGTACCATAGTCATAGTGTATAGTATAAGTATTAAATATTGTTCATGATTCTGTAGCAGGAAATGGCATTTGTCGCAATGACTCTGCTCCACTCTAATTTGCTATAGGAGTCAGGGTGGATCCCATCGGGGATTTTTTTGTACTTGTGTACCACCTTGCCTCTTTTAATATCGTGCACTGTTTCATTTAATTTTGGTCCAGGAAAGCCTAGCTCATAATTGAACTTGGTGATTATCTCATTCAATAATGGCATTGCTGTGTTGATGACTAGCTGCTGTTCTGGAAAGTCATGTAGAGTTGGATCATAGATCGATGGCGCATGACAACTGTTATACATGGCATAGTTCAGACCTACCAATTTAGCCATAGACATCGGTTGATTATGACTTTTAATATGATTCATGACCAGCTCAAGTTTGCCCGTCAGCATTTCCACCAAGTTTCCTGTTTCTTGGTATATGGGGGTGATGATAGATTCTTTGTCGTTAATCCATTTGATATGAGAAAGATCACATACACCAACCATAACTGATACAAAATCATATGTCCTCCTGTGTAATAGTTCATCTATCATATGTATTGCTCCATTACATGTCAATCCACCCTTGGGTTTGACCACAACTCGTATAATTCCCTCATAGCCTTTGGTAACCAGGTACTTATTAATCTTCTCCTCCAGTCCTTTCCCTCTACTGTCCGATATGACTAGCACCTCATGCATGTTGTAAAGGTTGGTCCGGTCTGGGTGGAGTGTGTGCGTCTACTGGGGCTGGTCGTTCTGGAGAGGCGGCCGGAGTAGGTTGTACTAATGGTGTTACGTCATCTTCTAGCTCTGGCATGTCAAGAGGGGGGGGGGATCACCTCTCAGTTCTCCTCGTATTTTCATCAGAAATTCCCCGCACTTGTTTTTACCGGGGCGCTCAGCAGCGCCATTCTTATCACCCTCAGTGATTGCGAGACCTGAAGCGAAGAGAAGATCTGGTCCAGCCTCAGTCAGTTGTTCATCATGTGTGTTAAAGAGCTGCTGTTTGAGTGGATGTAGGGAGAATTTCGCCTTCTGCACATTAAACAACACAGTTTCCTGGTTCTTTACCCATTCAGCCATCTTGATGAGGGGTTTAGTTGCTTCTTTGGCTGCATATCCATCGGGGGCAAGCATGACCTTTTCTGCAATAATTTTTGCATCACAGAGTAATGCCATCTGGTGCATGTACGCCTGCTCGGCCGAGTGGTACCATGTACCGTTATACTTAAAGTACGACTGATACATATTACTAAGAAAACTATGATGACTTTGGAAGACGTATCCGCAGTCTAGTTTAAGTGTTTTGGCACTTGCAGGCTTGATGTCCTCAGGTAGGGTATCCAAGTCACGGTGGGTATATGATTGCCCATTCACCTCTACAGATCGCCCCTTAAGCTTAACATTATAGTCAAGTGCTTTTGCTCGTGCCGACACCACTCTCAAGTCTCTTTGCTGGCTAGCTTCCAAGTCGGTGTAGTCGTCGCTGACCTGCACTCCCCTCCACTGTGCGAGCCCACCCAATTTGCTTATGTTGGTATATATGGTGCCTTTAGCATTGGGTTGTGTAAACTGTACTTTTATAGGGCGGTGGAATTTGGCTTCCTTCTTAGGCTTAGGACCAAGTCTCAGGGCGCTCACCACGTCATGATTAGTTAAACCTGTCCCAAGGTCAGTGAGCAGATTAACTATGGCTGTACGTGGATTAGTATGCACATCTTCCTTAAGACCCCGAAATATCATGAAACATTTCCTGGAATTTTTATCAATCTGCTCTGTGTGTGCTGTAATTGCATTTACCTTAGTATTGCAAATGGCCTGATCCCTCGAGAGCTCAAAGAGAATTTTCTCCAAGTCGTCGGGTATTTGCCTCTCCTCTAGTACCTTGATCCTGGCTTCGAGAGCCTTGATGGTGTTTGTTTGTGTTTGCACCGATGTGATCAATTTATTAAGATCTTCTGAGTTTTTTGAGGTTACCTTGGTGTTGGTATCGAGTGTAGTGGTAATATTCCTCAAACTGGTAGCAACACTTTCCATTTTTTTAAGAAAAGAGAGTTCCAGATCTGCTACTGAATCACACACAGGGGTGAGGGCATGGTCAGGGGTCTTATTTTTTTCAGGAGTTGTGCCAAACATATTCATTTTGTTCATGACAGAGGTGAGCATACCTTGGTTATAGTTAGGCTGTAGGGTGAGCGTGACGCTGGTTGACTCTGGCGAACATGCCTTGGCTGCCATGTTGGTGGCTGTGTGTGTAGGTGCTAGGGGCAGGGTGCCGGTGTGAGGGTTAGCCTCCAGAGTCCGGGCCCGAGTGCTGCTTCTTGTACTTCTTTTCGAAGGTAAGCTAGTATCCATTTGTTACTAAATAGATATTAAGGTAATCCAGACGTTGTGATCACAGTTTTGAACGGGTCTTAGGTTAATATATCCACTGTTTCCCCATGTAGGTGGCGATATCCCGCGGAGCCCGTAAAACACGTCTTCACTCGGTGGCCATTGCTCTCTCCACAGGTTGATTATAATCATACCTACCCCCCTAATATGGACCCAAGGAGTTCAATGGTTCTATCAGTTTGTTGCTAATACAGCAGGTTGCCTAGCAACAGCTATTCTTATTGTTTATCTGCTTAGCAACACACATTTCCTTACCCCCTAACATGGACCCAAGGAATTCATAGGAAATGCCATATTTGAAGTAATATCATCCTTCCCCCTGATAACCCCTTCCCGGCCCTGAATGGGTTCCCTTCAAACATACCAACCATGTTGACATTATGTTTCTTCGAATGCAAGAATTGCGGCTGTTGCCGCGTATAAAAATGCCTGAGGCATTTTTTTACGCGGCAACAACCGCAATTCTTGTTGTACATTTAGGCTTATACGTAGGCACTTATTTTGTATATGCTGCAGCCTTTTATGCTGGGTATATACTACTCCATTGAAAAGATAACCACAATATTCTAGTACTGGCATTATGGTTTGCTTGTACACGAGTAAGGCAGTATTGAGTGACATTCGGCGCCGCATGTTACCCAGCATGTAACACCTATTAGAGGCACTACTTACATTTTTGCTGATTGTACTCTTCAGAGTTATGTTGTCATCTAAGACAATGCCAAGGTATTCATAGCTGGTGCAGCACTGTAGGAGAGTGTCGCCCATTTTTATCTTTGGGGGGGGGGATATTAGGGGTTAGGGGGTTGAAGACCTCAATTTTGGTCTTCCCTGTATGGATCATAAGTCCACTACTGCAGAACCAGCTGTAAACACTTGTGGCGTCATGTTGTAGTTTGCTCTCAGCAATATGAAAATTGGGCGAGGTGGTGTAGAAAACCACATCATCCGCATACATGATTATTTTACAGTGTTTTACAATATTAGGGAGGCTATTTACAAATAAACAGCAGGGGGCCAAGTATTGAGCCTTGGGGGACTCCGTACGTAATAGGCAGGGTGCTTGAGGTAGTGCCATTGCAGGTGACCCGCTGGCTCCTATCACCAAAATAGGCAAATAGCCAGTCAGTGTATAGCGATGGGAGCCCTAGTTTCCTCATCCTGTTAATGAGTTCTAGGTGGTGAATACCATCAAAAGCCTTCCGGACGTCCAGGAAACAGGCCAGCAGGTATTCAGATCTGTCTCTAGCTGTGTATATGTCATTTATTAGTCTGAACACTGCGTCATTCGTTCCCCTGGACGCCCGGAACCCGTATTGGAATTTGCTAAGGAGATTATTATTTTCTAAGTAACTGTATATACGTTCATATATGATCCGTTCCATGATTTTGCTGGGCGTAGGCAGCAAGGAGATCGGCCTCCAGTTGCCTATGTCAAGCAAATTACCGGTTTTCGGAAGGGGTATAACGTTGGCACAAGCCCATTGCTTGGGGAAGGATATCGTGTGTAAACCAAAGTTTATGATGGAGGTTAGTTGGGGTGCAAGTATTAGTAGAGCATCTTTAAGTACAGAGGTATTAATATTGTCAAGGCCACTTGATTTATGAACTTCAATGGCCCTAACAAGTTCCACAACTCTGGAGTAGGGGACATTAGTGTTGGGAGAGGGGTCATGGATGTTGCTTATGGGGGTAAGCAGAGATGCAACATTTGGCAGATTGCCTAGGGAGTTAAATAGCTTGGATCCTATACCTGTGAAGAACTCATTGATATGAGTGGGGACAGAACCTGCTCTGAGTTCCTCACCTGTATCTGCATGCTGTAACACAATATCCGGCTTATTAGGTTCAGTTTTACCCAACAGCATGGCAAGTTCCCGCCAGAACTTGGTCGGATTATTAGACAAGTTATTCAATTTATTTTGGAAATAGTCATCCTCGGCTGAGCGAGTTTTGGCGTTTATATCTCTCCTAACCTGCTTGGCCTTCTCAAGTAGGTCAGGATCACTATACTTGCCCGCAGAATACTCTCTCATGTACTCATTTCTTTCATGAATAGACTCGAGGATGTCCCGCGTGATCCATGGTTTTGCGGTCCTTAAAGGACATATCTATTATAGGACAAAATATATCAAGGTAGTCAGTGATACAGGATAAAATGATAGACCACTTGTTATCCACTTAAGATGCCTAGGTTAATGTCTCCACTTTTTGTTGGAGGAAATGGAGCACCGTTCATTTCCAGGTGTGGCAGCCTTCTTTTAAGCTACAGATGATGGGCTCAGTAAGTATTTTAGAACCGTTGTGTCTAGTGACTTGAAAGAATGTCTAGTTTTGTGTTTCGTCATGATTATAAAAGAGCAAAATTGTATTTAGTCCACCCTCCTTAGTACTATGTGTGCTTATACATTTGGATATAGCTGTCGTTGTGTTGCAACTTACAACTTACTTTGCATAACAAATCGTGATTTCTGCTGCATTTCTGCAAAGTATTTAAATATCTCAATTGTATAAGAAACAATCTTTCCTTCTAAAATTATAAAGGTTGAGACCAAGCCTTCAAATACTTTACAGTATGCAAACCCAAAACCAAATCCATATGCAGCGTCTCCGGTCCTCTGCTCTCTTCCAATTGTCTTTTAAACTTTTCCACGGTCATGGTGATTTTAATGCAGCATTGCATGTGAATGAATTCACAGCAGGGTTACAGAACAAATTCTACTGCTAAAAAGCAGAATACAATAATTTCAATCCTCTCTTGGAGGTTGGAGATAGCAATGAAAGGAAGTTTAAAATTTAACATTAAGAACATTCAATTACATTTGGTGCTGGCCATTTGTTAATCATGCAACACAGGTAAGTGGCCTTGTGTTAACAAAGGCAGGATCAGGTGTCAAGGACAGATCTTTGTAGCATTACATGATGAAAAAAAGTCATGTTTCGGAAATCAGGAAGCAGTTGAGGTGAAAAGAGAAAAATGTGTCATGGTTTCTGCAAGGCATTCGTGCACTCTGAAATGAACTTTGAGATGATCATATTATTCATATTACATGAGACATAAAAATCTATTTCCTTGAGAGGCATTGGAGGTGTAGCAGATTTTATGATGTTTTGATTTACTGCAATCAGACTGTTTCATCTCAGATCAGAGTGTTTAGGATGAGGAGGCAGGAGCACCACCTCAGACACCAGAGACTGTTTAGTAAACAACACAAAAACCACTCGCCACCTTTTTGTACATCCTGGAGACTGGAGCGGGTTCTGCCAATACATTATATAAGATTGAAGTACAGTCTGTATACACAGCTACTGTACAGGCACATTATGTACTAAGGTTGATGCTGCCATGCATAAAATGAATAATAATCTGACCTACCATCCTTACATTTTCTGCCCATGTTACCTGAAACAAACTTCTTTCTTTTTTTTGGCCAAATCATTGTCAATCTTTTTTAAGAGGGTGGAGATAGCAGCATGAGGTAAAGCAGACACTAGCACGGTCTCATGCAGTGATAAATAAACACAACCAACATTTAAACAAAGAAGGTAGTCTTTGGAATTTATTTGACTCCCGGTGGTTTATTCAAAAGTAAATCTAATACACTGGTTCATGTACTACAGCAAGCCATCACCAGGGAAGAAGTAAGATAAATCCATCAGTTAGTTAGAGTGGAGATGCTGAGGTTAAAAGTGACTCCTGAATGAATGTGTTGCATGGTTTGAGGCAGAGTGCAGTGTGGTGATCAGTGCTCATCAAACTCATCAACTGGGTACACCAAAATATTGACACAGTTGTCATTAAAGTTTCACCAGTACTCTTTCTATTGGAATGATTTGAATAACGGAAAAAGCCATATTTGAAATGACTTACGAAGGCTTCAAAGATAAAAACGATGAGGGACAAAAAGCAAATCAATATTCAGTGTCTGCCCTCTTCCAATTGTCTTTTGAAATTGTCCAAGGTCATTGCATCATGCCCTCCCCCAAAGAAAAAATGAACCGTATCCACCGGCTGGCCACTATAGACTGACCGAGCGTTGGGCGGAAGGGAAGTGGTGCCAGCATAGGGCACCCCCTGGTGTGTATATATTGAACCATCATTTGCCGCTGCTTCCTAACATATTATTGTTATCCGGGTCAGATATCATACATATATACAAAAGCCCTTGTACCAGCCATTTTCTAGTTCTCCCTTGTCCCTGTAAGTATTTCAACCAAATATCCACAGACTTTGCCCTCCAGCTCTCCCTCTCCATATAGATCGTATTTTATGTCCTTTCGTCTGTGTCTGCTGTGTAATGTTCCAAGCTGCATTTAATCTGTGCCGCAGGATGGAAATAGGCTACAAATAGACAAGGAGTTGCCTCCAACTTCTTTCGATGAAAACTGATTTCCTCTATTTGCACTGTTTCATTAAAAGCTTAAGTGAAACTTTTTTGTGTAATATAGTAGTTTTATGCAAGGTTTATGCGAGACAGTTGTGCACTCTGACATGGACTGTAACAGAGATGTGTTTGTTTCTAAAAAGAATTTATTCATCCTGAGAAGAGAGGTAGGTTACAAATATATGTTGATTTAAAAAGTATAACATTATCCAAAATTAGGGTTTCAACAAAAAATAAACTTTTGCAACAGGCAAACCCGTTGGTAAATAAACAGACCAGCAGAAAGCAGTAGCCTGTGTTCAAGCCTTTTTATATACTTCTCCTTTGTCCTCGTTAGTATTCTCAACTGAATATCTACAGACATTGCCCTCCAGCTCTCCCTCTCTTTATATATCCTATGCGATGTCCCTTCTTCTGTGATTGTGTAGAGATCACAGCAGCACCTCATGTTAGAAATTGACTGCAAAAAGGCAAGAGGTTCCATAAAATCTGAATTCCTTTTTTGTGCTGTTTCATTAAAAACTAAAGTAAAACCTTCTTTGAAATGTATGAGTCTTTCTATGGAGGCTCTGCCTTGTTGTTGCAAGCTTAAAGTGGGAAGCTGCATGGGATATGGCAGAATGCTTTGCGACCATCAGTGTTCTACTCATTCATTAACATCAGTCTCAAGTTAGCATTAATGAAAAGAAAACCTTAATTTAAATAAAATCTCTTTCAATGGATGATTTTAAAGCCAAATGAGATTTTCTTGTCTGATGTTTTCACCTGTTCTCAGATCTACTGCAGCGTGTGTTCCACAATGAATAAACTGAATGGAATGAGGTTCTCTGGACCCTCTGCTGGACCCACAACGTTGCTAGTTTTTGCTGATAAGGGAGAGTATATATGATGTGTGAGCTGGGTTTGTTGTTTCTTGCTACCTTCACATGTATCAAGTAACCTAATTGGAAGAACAGTATGGTTTATCATCTAAATAAGTATGAAGCTATCACAGAGTAAACTTGTTTGGCAAACTCATCCCTCTACACATGATGGAGGGGATCAGTGACATATCTTTACTTTCACTACATAATTTATAAGTTTTCTAATATATTTATAGTCAAACGTATGTGAGTGTTAGCAGTTGGTCACTTTATATAGCATAGTCTACTGTACTTGCCTTGATTTGCTTGAACCAGAAAATTATGTCAACTTCCTTTAGACCTCATTAAAATGCTACTGTCTAAAATCACTGTTAACTGTTGTACCATGGCCATCAATATGTTAAAAGATCAAGCACCCTTAAATAACAAACACATTTGCTGTCAGCTTACCTTCTGACAGGAAATTAAGACTGAGTAGACATATTAATTATTGTATCTAATGCAGTGTAAAGAGTGCTAGATGATTTGCTAGAACCAGAAAATTATGTCAACTTCCTTTAGACCTCATTAAAATGCTACTGTCTAAAATCACTGTTAACTGTTGTACCATGGCCATCAATATGTTAAAAGATCAAGCACCCTTAAATAACAAACACATTTGCTGTCAGCTTACCTTCTGACAGGAAATTAAGACTGAGTAGACATATTAATTATTGTATCTAATGCAGTGTAAAGAGTGCTCCTGCTTGGTCTGTTATATGATCATGTTAATGTACCATTAACACATTATACACCCTGCACACAAAGCCCTCCCTCAGGGCCTCTTACATCAGTCTAGGTAGAACCCTGTGGGTGTAATTTAGTTCAGTGTTAAAGTGCAATTATAACAGCAAGTCCCAGATGTCAACTAAATGGTTTGTGGCACTATGGATGTATGAGGCTGTTCTACTGCTAATACTACATGTAAATATACATTGCAATCGCCTCATTACCTCATTACAGACCTCCAGCATTCTGCTTCCTTTAACCGTATAGTGACGGCAAAGTGCATTAATGCATGATGTCTCTAGTCCTCATGGTGCCTGATGTATGAGTGCAGCCCTGGTGAGTAGTAAACCAATTCAGGGTTAAAGTATAAGATACTCATTTAAGAACCATTGTTAAAAAGCAGCAGCCCCTCAAAAGACACTTAAACAAGGTCTGCCCAACCTTTAAAATAATCGCATATGAAGTAATACTTTAGACAAGCTACTACTAGCTACTATCTATTCATCAAATAATTAACCAAGTCTGGTTTCATCTTCATTCACCAAGAATCCCAGAACACACTCAGTTGGCATGATGTCTAGAAAGAAAGCATCAAACAAAAAGGTTTAAAGAAAGCTGATATATTGTGTCTCATAAAAACAAACAAATTGCACACATAAGTGAGTAAAGAAATAGTTTGCACTTTGTAAAAGCCTGACCTCAACATCTGCTCTGCCCAGTAGCTATACATTTAGCACCAGTTTGCCAATAGTTAACTCTGCATTAAGTGAGGAGGACTGCAGCACATGCAGTCTGGAAGTCCTTGGGGCTGTGGTCCCCCTGGGAGGGAAGCTGCCTCCAGGAGTAAATGACTTCACACCTCTGGTTGACAAACTCCCTCCAGGGCAGGATAAATTGTGATAGCCACTATCCCCTTCCCCAGCACTGCAACCAAGTGCTATGTACTTTACCCATAAACTATTTAGGGTAATCTCCTGGTGGATGCTGGGCTGGGGAGTTAAACCCCTATAGTTCTTTTTCAAATGTTCTGAATAGTTAAAATATTCCACTAATTATAGATTATTAATTTGCCTTCACTGAAGAACCTTCACAGCTACTCCTTAAATCTATGACTGACTTAGCATTTCAGAAGATACAGGATATTAGTTGTTTTCAGTGGGGTAAAATATTATAATGGAGGAATACAAAAACAAAGATTCCTCAGCACTAAGCACTTACATAAACTGTGAGTTACCCACATAACAAATCCACTAAATATACTTGTAATAGATATAGTTTAGGGTATTGTGCAAACCGTATAATATTTACAGCAAATAAAGTATGTGTAAAAGGCAACACTGTGTGTAAATTGTGTGCCATTGCTACATCAGCATTTCATATAATAAGGTTCATAAAAGATATGACTTGTTCTTGACTGAAAACTGAGTGAATACTATAACACAGTTATTTGGTCTCAATAATGTCTAAATGCTTTATTGGATGCATTACATGATAATAGGAAAGCAATACTATTATATGGTTTTATTCCTCAGTATTCTCTGAGCAATATCTACTTAGTGGCTTCATTTCCCAGTTGGCTTCATATCACCCGGGCAGACTAGATTATGCAACAATCTACTTGAATGAGACAGAATTAGATATTGCTGAAAAAGAAGATACTTTAGCCAAATTGGGTTGCCTGATAATAAGCCTTAAGAAATATTTGAAGAAGGGATTTCTTTGCTCTTCGGCTGGATCAACTCGCATTTACCATATTCTTCGGCCAGCGCAGCTAGGACATGGATCATGAATTTTGACACCAGCTCCCTAACATGTTAGAGATCTATAGCCGAGTATTTATTCCCATCAAACTCAAACTGTCCAGGCACAACAGACACCCCTTTTATTATCAATGAATGAATTATCATCTTGCTCCAACATCTAAATTTAGCAGAGCATGATTTTGCATTTTGTAGAGTAGTTCAGTCTCAGAGCATGTGAACCAGCACCTTGACTGAGTTACTCCCATGCAACAGCCAGGACCACCATACATCCAACAGCCAGGACCACCAGACATCAACATCAAGGCCACCTCCTTGTAGCAATCTATGTGGGGAGATTTGATCTAGTTCTCAGTCAAGCAGATTAATTTTGCTCTGCACTAGTGGAGATATGACTGAGTAGCAAAACATTGCAGGACTCCACGGCATTGGCTGCAATATTACCTTGGGAAATATCAAAATTAATATTACTCTAATCCCTGCTAAGGGAAGCAGGCAGAACTATAAACGTGAAACCATCAACATGTGACAACCTGTGTCTTGTGCAGCATGCTTTGAAACAAGATATCCATTTAACTTCAAATGTCACAATAAGAACTGATGCGCTTAATAAGTATTAGAATACAAAAAGAATTTCAATCATAGGTTAGAAATTGAACAGGTCAGTTAGATCAAATATGCAGATCATAAGATAAAACAAACTACTCTAATAATCTCTGTTAGGAGAGTGCCTCTGTCAGTGAGGAATTTGCTTGGTGAGGTGCAGAATTGTGCGGGGGGGGGGGCAGAGGGGTGTGCAGAGACGACTGATAATGTAATTCATTAACTGGGTACTGCAAAATAATGCAATGTCAGCAACTGCCATTCAAAATTCACCAGAGCTGTCTCTGGATAAATGACTGGAATAAACCTTTGAATGAAAAATGAAAACGGATCCCATTTGCTAAACATGACTATCAGTGCATAAAATGAAATGGCAGATGAGATTGGTTTCAGCTCTGTGTAATCACATACATCTGTTTTCATGGGTTGTATGAACAGAGACTTGTTTCAACCAGTTGCCATGGTTACTGTAGGGTTTCTGATAAGGTACAAGCATATTCAGTTAAAATAATTATAGGTTTACAGAATTTGAATATGGCAGGGTTAGGGGTCAGTTAAAATGCCTTGCTGGGAGGCTAGGGGGCCCTAGAGTTGGAAGGCGGAATAGGTGATAGGTTGCACATGGGATGTGTGGGTGGATAAGCTGGTAAGTAGGTGGTAGGGAGATTGGGTGTTGGCTGGGTCGGATGCCAGAGGGGTAGGTAGCTTTGCGGGCAGGTGTGGGTAAAGATGCAGCCATTTCTTGGTAGTTGTGTGAGAAAAGTGACCTTACTTGATACTCCGTAACCCAGAAAATGAACCATCAATAAACATGAGATCTTAAAATATATGTCACTTGCATATGTCTTTTCTTAAATTCAACGCAACATAGTGTCCCCCACATTTACAGACCCCATCAAAGTTTAACACTTATGCACCTCTTACTGTAAAGGCCTAAACCATCACCAATTGATACCTATGTTAACCTAGGTCTGTTCAATACTTCTAATCAAACCTTATATTACAGTAGGGTTGATAAACTCCCAAAGGGTTGCATCAAGCCAAGATATATTAAAACTGCCCAGAGGGAATGAATGAAGATTGCACTATGTGGCCCATACTGCACTGCATTACCACTAGTCACACTACAGACTGATGTAACAACTTCAGGGGGTACACAGGGTTAAGTGGATTAGACACTTTAAAGCCAGATCTCTACTTCAGTCATGTAACCTGTAATCTTATCAATCTGTTCACAGCTGAATCTGCCCGACCTTCATCAATAGCATTATACAACACTTTCCCTGAAAAGTTAGAAGCAGAGTTACCAGAGTATCAGGTCCGGGAAATGGAGGAAAACCCTCCACAGAGCTGTTATTTACACCAGTGTTAATTTTCACAACGCAGAGGTGTGAAAACACTGCAGGGCTCACTGCCTACTGGGTGAAGTGGAGGAGCACAGAGGAAGTGGAGGAGCACAGAGGAAAAGTCTATAGAAAAGGCTTATTTATATGTGATTTCATGGCAATCCCATGTATGATTCACTATTCCCCATGTATGATTAAAGAGCATACACTAATCTATCTTATGGGATATATACATTTAACAGCAAATTGATAGAAAATTCAGCAAATGGGTTATAAGAAAGCTGTTGCTAATTTTAGCCCTGTAGTGTTTATGCTACAAGCAGTGTTTTCACACCTACCTGCGTTGTGAAAATTAACACTGGTGTAAATTATGGCTCTGGGGAGGGTTTCCCTTCATTTCAGTATACAATAGTGATGTGTCAGGCTGTACCAGAGTAGGGTAATATAATGGCATATCAGATTTAAACAATTATGAATGAAATCATCTTCATTTGCATCTAAAGCCAGGCCTTTTCAATATGTCCTCCAAGAATAGTTTCATTAGGTTAGTTGTAACACCATCCCTGAGGGAAACTTAGGATAAACAATAAAAAAGCTTGGCTCATATGTTATTGTTTCGCCTCAAACAATCAATAACATGTGCAGTGTTCTAGCTGAATTATGTAGACCAGCAGTGGACCAGCTACATCCCCATCTGATGACAGAATAGCTGAGGGGATACAGGATGCCTGGTGACATTATTAGGGGTCCAAAATACATAAGGAGCAGCATAAGGGCTTCAGGAGGAAATAGAGAGGAAGATGGTGGGAGTGAGAGTTGGATACTATACTGTCTTCTAATGGAGGCCAATGAGGTGTAGATGAAAAATACATTAGCAAAGGGACCAGAGCACTAATCCAGGATAGAGACTGAGAGGAGAAGGGATGTTGTATAAGAAGGTCCCCTGAGGGTGAGGGGGCAGTGGAGGGGCAGCTGGAGGTGGTGGGAAGTAGAGGTCCATGGAGGGGGTCAGCTGTGTGTAGCCTTTTACATCCCTATAGGGGGGCACAATGTCTGAGAGGGTAGAGGATGGCCTCTGACACTATTGGGGCTTCATAAGAGATGAGAAGGGCCCCTGGGGGTGAGGAGGATGTGGAGGGGCAGGCTGGAGGCGGTGGGCAGCATGGACTGATATATAGGTGAGATGACAAAGACACCAGCACAGGACCAGAATAGCTAATCCAGGATAATCCAGGAAAGAGACCAAGAGGAGAAAGGGTGCAGTATGTGGGCTTTGATGTCCTTGAAATTGCTCTGTAACCAGGCAACAGCAGAATCTGGCTGGCTGTGTGGTGACTGTGGCGGGAACTGGCCAGTCAGCACAACAGGTGGGCTGAGGGCCACGGATGACTGACCAGGCCTGCAGGTGGCGCTCCTACAAACGTCCAATACATGCAACACACTATGAATGCGTTCCTAACCAGCATGAATTACCCATGTAGCACTGAGAAGCCTATTTGTAAAGGTGTCTAAAAGCTATCAGGGAGAATTCAAAACAGAAAGAAATCATTTATAACTGCTGTCTGCAATGGGCTAAAGGGAATTATGATTTATGTCGGCCCTTTCTAACATTGATGTTTTGTCTGCTACCTAGCATTGACAGCCAGAAGTCTCAGGAAGGGGAGTGTACAGCACTAATAATATGGGAGAGGAGCTCTGTATAGACCGTGTATAGCCAGAGCCAGACAGGGAGGTGAGGAAGGAAAATGATCCTTAAGATTTGTGGAAAAAAAACAGAGATGAGTATGTTAGTGAGATAAATGCAGTCAAAGCGACATCTAAAAGGAATGAGGTAAAAGCATGAACACTGTATATGGAGGACTCCAGTTGGAGAACATGAGGAGAGTATAAAAATGTCAGTGAAATGGAGGAACAAAAAAAGGTGGAAAAGTATAACATCTTATTGAAGCAGGTGTGTAAACATGATGGAAGGTGATCCATGTTTTCCCATTCAGAGATGGCAACATAGTCTCAGTAGCTCTAGTAAGATAAAGAGTTGCCACCATTTTTGATCATTCTGGAGGCTGGAGCAGACCTCTGCAGGCTGTGGTACACAAATATACAGACACTGTGTGTATTACTCCCACCTACAACCACTGATATGTAATGCCTTCAATATTAGTCTATGATACTTTGTTGCATATGATGATAGACAGAGCTATAGGATCATTCTTTTTGATTCTTTATAGATATAGTACAAGTGTTTGATTCAGAAATTGATGGCCCTTACACCATTTGTGTGGCACCTTTATTTCTACAGAAAACCAGAATTCCTGGTATTATTTCAATTGCTTTACTCGTGGGTTACACTTAAATGCAACCACTTACCATTACAGAAAAACATCTTCCTTAAAAAACTGATGACGCATAAATATTGAAAAAATGAATATAAAAAACAAAATATATGCAACCCCAACATTCGCTAAATTCCCTACAATTTTGTGATTGACATGAAAAGAAAAACACATCTAATTGAGATTGATTTCCTCTATAGCACAACCTTTGTTACCAGACACAATGCTGTCACCTCTCTATGTGAGCCCCGATGGGTGCTGGAGGGGCCATGCATCATGTCATTATGTCTGACACAATGCCCCTCATCAGCTCTCTCATACATCATGCTGATCTTTTATTGGTGATGTGTGTGACTTGTTCTAATTAAACCCAGCTGGCACATCAACATTATACTGTCTGACAATCTCTACCATTGTATTCATGTCAAATAGACCCGTAATCACAGGTTTTTTTTATTTCTTATATTCACTTAACTTTGCTATTTGGAATAGAAGTGTAATTGGATGCACACTATATATGGGTCAGAAATCTCGAAAATGGACTAATCTAGGGGCAGAAATATATCAGATTGAAAATTCAGCAAACTCAATTCATCTTAAAGCAAGTTTATTTTATTGAAAGACTAGTATCTTGGCTCCATGAACACATAAATTGGACGGCTGAACTCCCAGGGTGTCAGTTTTTTTCACCGGCGAACATATTTTGATATAAAAGTGTCGGAGCATACGACTAAAATATCAAACAGCTGTTAGAATGCTTTGAAAACACCAAAAAACCTTCTAGTTTGGCCTCCAACTAGCCACAGTATATGACTATGTATCATGAGATCAGTGCATTTCTTGTTCCTGTCCGGCTTGCAAAAATATGCTCAGATCAACAAAATATTTCTGATGCTCCTTTTAGGCTTTATGGTGCATTGCACTGTATTTTTTATTTTTCTTATTTAAAGTTTTTTCTACCTATTTTATCTAACCAAAGTGCAGATTTCCTGTTCCTGTCCGGCCAGACCAATGTCCCTCAAACAACATATATTTTTTATAAACCAAATTCAAATTTTGCCAGCATGATATCCTAGTCCTATATAATAAGATAATGCTAAAAGACAGCCTTTTTTCTCCTTTTTTCTGGTCCCAAAATGGTCAGAAAGTCACTTTTTTACTCATTTTGTCAGAACCTAGCTTTGCAGTTTTTTACTGGCGACCACTTTATATATAAACATGCAATAGGCACTAAGGTGTACTGCCAAGAGACATATATAAAGGAATTACAGGGAAAAACTATCATGTTCTTACATGATTTATGATTTATTCCTGGTCAAACAGCCGGACAGGAACAGGAAATGGTCGGACAGGAACAAGATATTTTATTTCTGTAGGTATTTTACATGCTTCTTTCAGGAGGAAACAAGCCATAAGTAGTCATATGTACTGCCAAGGGACATATTTAAAGGAATTACCCAAGAAAACTATCATGTTCTTACATGGTTTATCATTTATTCCTCTAAAACAGCCGGACAGGAACAGGAAACGGTTGGATAGGAACATAATTTCATGTCCTATGGCCATAGAGTGCAGTAGAAACATACAATAAGCACTTATATGTATTGCCTAGAGACACATAAAAGAATTAAAGAGAAAAAATATCATGTTCATACATGGTTTATGATTTATTCCTGGTCAACCAACCGGACAGGAACAGGAAATGGTCGGACAGGAAGAAGACATTTTATTTCTGTCGGTATTTTATATGCTTTTTTCACGAGGAAACAAGCCATAAGTAGTCATATGTACTGCCAAGGGACATATTTAAAGGAATTACACAAGAAAACTATCATGTTCTTACATGGTTTATCATTTATTCCTCTAAAACAGCCGGACAGGAACAGGAAACGGTTGGATAGGAACATAATTTCATGTCCTGTGGCCATAGAGTGAAGTAGAAACATGCAATAAGCACTTATATGTATTGCCTAGAGAAATATATATAAAGGAATTAAAGAGAAAAACTATCATGTTCATACATGGTTCATGATTTATTCCTGTTCAAACAGCCGGACAGGAACAGGAAATGGTCGGACAGGAACAAGACATTTTATTTCTGTAGGTATTTTATATGCTTTTTTCATGAGGAAACAAGCCATAAGTAGTCATATGTACTGCCAAGGGACATATTTAAAGGAATTACCCAAGAAAACTATCATGTTCTTACATGGTTTATCATTTATTCCTCTAAAACAGCCGGACAGGAACAGGAAACGGTTGGATAGGAACAAAATTTCATGTCCTATGGCCATAGAGTGCAGTAGAAACATACAATAAGCACTTATATGTATTGCCTAGAGACACATAAAAGAATTAAAGAGAAAAAATATCATGTTCATACATGGTTTATGATTTATTCCTGGTCAAACAGCCGGACAGGAACAGGAAATGGTCGGACAGGAACAAGACATTTTATTTCTGTAGGTATTTTATATGCTTTTTTCATGAGGAAACAAGCCATAAGTAGTCATATGAACCGCCAAGGGACATATTTAAAGGAACCAGCGCCTTCGGCGTTGGATTTTGATTTCTGCCTCACCCAGAAACTGGGTTGATTTCTGCCCCACACACACACACACAAAGCTTTGGCTGGCGAGGGGAGCGCGGGAATCATCACGGCGTCCCTCTGCCCCAGATCCAGACCATAGTGATCACCCTGGCAACGCGCGTCCCTCACTACAGGCCGCACGTGCATCTTCACTCTCCAAGCGCATTCTCTCGATGGGGGCCCGACTCGGAAGTTTAAGCTGACCTAGCTTAGTAATTATAATCGGGTTTAACCCGAATTGTACAGGGTGAATTTGTACGGGTATCTACCGAGGAATCACATTGTATATGACCCTCAATATTTTATGTTTATCTTATTTCAGTGTCATGTTGAAGGCCAGAACAATGGCGGCGCATTTGTCTAGCTTTCTTTTCTTGTTGTTAGGCACTTTGTGCGAGAGTAGGTATTATTTATCCCTTCTCTTTACAATGTGCTTTGATTTTGTGAATAGGTTTAATCAAAAGAAGCATTAAAACATATGGCCTTCTGTAAATATAATTAAAGTAAATTTCGAGAGAAAAATCGAGTTAACTTTGAAAAAAGTACATAGTTGTATCTAGCCTCTTTTGGTTTACCTGTTCCTGTCAAGTACCTCAAGGCTGATTCAATGGTGTGGGTACCAGCGACGAAATATTGCCGTTTTAAATATAGGGGAATAACACAAGAAAACTATCATGTTCTTAAATGGTTTATCATTTATTCCCCTAAAACAGCCGGACAGGAACAGGAAACGGTTGGATAAGAACATAATTTCATGTCCTGTGGCCATAGAGTAAAGTAGAAACATGCAACAAGCACTTATATGTATTGCCTAGAGACATATATAAAAGAATTAAAGAGAAAAACTATCATGTTCATACATGGTTTATGATTTATTCCTGGTCAAATAGCCGGACAGGAACAGGAAAAGGTCGGACAGGAACATGACATGAGGGTATTTATGCCATAGCTGACAAACCCAAATCATGAGATACTTTATATTTTATGTAGGGAAGGGGGTTATGTCCTAAAATAGCAGGAGGGTATTGTAAATACTTAAATAGCTTTGGTTTTCAAAAAATACTGAATAAAGTGCAACGGACAGGAACAGGATCCACAACAGTAAAGACACATTTATCACGAAAATGATTGAAAAATATGAAAAAGCAATGCCCGGGGTGAAAAGGAGAATGTTCAGGGTACAATTTGGTAGAAAAAAAAGTATGTATAAATGTATAGAAAGTGTCAGGGAGGTATCCCAAGCCATATAGGAATGCCATACAGCCATTTTGGATGGATGAAATGTATAGAAACTTGATGAAATTCAAAAAACTGAAAGTGCAGTGTAATAGAGAATGAGGAGTAGTATATACATGAGAATTATAAATATGATTTGAGAATATTTTTGACAAGTCGGACAGGAACAAGAAATGCATCAATCTCATGATACTGAGTCATATAGGATAATGCATGCCAAGTTTGGTAATCACCACTCTAAAATTTTTTCTGTTACAGGCCGACAAACTTTGCGGAAATCTTGAAAATCTTGAAAAAAATGACAGTGGGCACCAACTTTTCTCTAGTTTGCTCAAAATGGCCTTGTTCATCCCAAGACTTGCTGTGCACTATCCTCAATATGAATACTTTCAAGTAAATCTAGCCTGTGCTGGATTTGGTTTGATTAAGTTATTATGAACTTCTCTATGAGAGTTTAACCATATCGCATGTATGCTCCAATACTTTTATCGGAGGATCACTATATTTGGCTCTGGCACCCAAATACATCTTACCAGCTTAGGTAAAGCATGATAAATTGATGAACTAGAAGTGTGTGAATCATAATAAGTACACATAGCACCAGCCAGACTGACTTTGAGGTGGGTTAGGGCGAAATAAGTTCATTTTTTTCCAATTTCGTGAGGTGAATCAGACCACAGTAGGCCTAAATACATATATTCAATCTAAAAAGGTTATGAGGGGTAGGTGGCTCCCTTAAGTACACTTTCAAAACGATATGTAGCATGGGAAAGCAATATTAAGCAAGCGAGGGCTCCATTTTCGGCGAAATATAAAAGTGTCGGAGCATACATAAAAGTGTCGGAGTATACAGACCGGCTACATTCGCACGCTTTTTGGCCCCCGTGTGGTGAAATCGGACGTAATTTCGACACCGACCAACCAATATTAATAGATAACAGCCAAAATATTCCATTACAACCCACAAATATGCGACAGGGGTATTTGTATGATTACAGAGGTGAAACAATGTATGCTCTGACACTTTTAAAAACAGTCCAAAATCACTATTTTGGCCCTGGGAGGTTTAAAAAAAGAGATAATTTTAAAATTCTTTTTACACGCTTTAATACTAGTGCCCCCCCTTATTTTGATTATATTTGATACGTTCCAGTGCCTTTAATATTTGGCGCATTTTGACCCCAAATATAAAAGTGTCGGAGCATACACGAGTGTCATTTCTGAATTCCAGGACTGTGGAGGAAATTTTGGGCTAGACACCCGGGTAAACACTCTTAATTATTTGAGTAAACACATATACCAAATAAAAAAAGCTGAATAGGAAGGGCTGTGATGGCCTTATACAAAATGGGGGGCTTTTGAATAAAATAGAGATTGCCTGGAACCCTGTTTTGGGGGTACTTTCCCACTTTGAGGGGCCATAACTCCATAAATAACGGTCCGACAAAAAATTAATTTTTTTTACCGGAAAGCCTAGGGTGTTTTCTCTTACATGAAATCAAGATATATTAGTGATGATTAGGTATGTCCATGTAATAGCTGCTGAAAGGTGAAAAAGACAAAAAAACACCAATTAGTCCATTTTGGTGGGGTCTGACCCATATGTGTGAATGGGAAAAAGTAACTATTCCCCATCCTAAATATATTTTATGATAATAAACCAGAGAATCATTCTTTTAGAATAGTAGAAGGACAATAAAAGTATGATAGGTGAGCAAGAATGTAGGATATAATATTAAGAGTGGAAACCCTGACTACATCTTATCCACATGCATGTTGATATATATAATGTGTTAACCTTGATGCAGTTCCACCCACGTGTCTGCTACACAACCGGGAGCCTGCCAATTGCTTTACAATCCAAGAATTAGATCATTGTTGCAGATCCAGTGAATAATTCATTGCTTTTCAGATCTTCTTGATTTGGCATAACTACCACTGTAGTTCCTGGAGAATAATATTTTCATCTCATCTCAGATCTTGGTTGACATTCAATAAACCATAATTCTTGACTGCAATGAGTCTAGGAAGCATTTCTCATTGTCATTTGATTCCTTGGGTAACGGTATAATGTTGATTTTAGTCAACTGATGAAATTTCACTTCATGAAGTGTCATAGTTGTCCTGTAGTAGGTCCACATTGAATTTAGTTGATTTTTTGCTGCTTACACCTTTGAAGTGAGCACAGAGAGAAGTAATTGAAGGTGTCACCATGACTCTTTTACCATAGTCAACTCTAGTTGACTATGGTAAAAGAGTAGCTGGAGGGGTCACAGCTACTCCAGTCATACCCCTTGATCCTTGTACAAATTGACTCTCCCTCTTGATGCTATCAGTGCAGAGTCAAGTGCAGTTGACTCTGCCCACAGCAGAGTCATTTCTAGTTTGACCCTTCATGAAGAGTCAAACTAGAAATGTGTTGACTCTAATAGTAGTTGCATATGAAACCACCTGGTGGGGCAAGCAACACTGATTTGGTATCAGTGGCAACCACAAGGCAGAGCCACAACCTACATTTTAGATAATTGTTACATGACACACAGTTTTGATTCTTTATAGATAGGTCCACTATTTCTAAATAGTGTGGTTAAGAGATGTCAATGGATAAGCTTTCCGGTTAACTTACCTGAATCAAATATGAAGTTGAAGTTGAAGTTGAAATTTCATTTATTTATCCTGAATTATTACATTAGCCCAGGGCATGTTTTAATAATAATCCAGCTCATGGCGTTCAATGAACATACAATAGCTAATTAGTATAATTACAAGGTAGGTCCTTATGGACAGGTTATGTTACATTTAAGTAAAGGGCCTAAACGGGTGTGTCTGATGTTATGACACATGCCTGATGTAATTGGCATTTAGAGAGAGTGATTTTTCCTAAAAATTTGGAATAAAAAAATATGATGACAAACTGTGCAATACATTACAAAAACATCAACAGTATAGAGCTTAGTCACCATATTTGTTGGTATGGGACATGAAGATAAGGCTGGGCACTAACTGTGTGAGATATAATATGTCGCACTGCTTACTACTTCTTATAGATCTGATATTGGCATCTAAAATGTGTATGGCCAATAGTCTGTAGAATGTAGTGTGAGGCAGATACAACTTAGCCCTTTCACACAGTCGGAAGTGGTAGACATTACAAAATGTCTTGTTATTGACCTGTCTTGGGCAATAATCTCACCTACTCACTCCCCTCACAGGCCTCACCTGGCTTGCCCACTAATTATATACACCTGTTGCCCCCACTCTACCCTGGTATAAATACACAATCCACCTGACCTGCATGCACTCATGCATTCGATTTTGACCCCCCCCCCCTCTTTGATGGGTCAACTGCTGATGACTCTTCAGGAACAGAGAGTCAAACTCATTTGACTCTCCTCTACAGGTGTCACATGGGAGACAAACTGCACCTCTGGTTGTCAGAGTCGTGGCGACTCCTATACTTTTCTGTGTGAGCGTATTATCTTCATGAGGGGTCAGGATTTACTTTCTATGATGATTCAGTCCATCTCCAGCGCCTTTCATCTCCAATTATAGTGTATGCGCATGCAGCATACAGTTAGGTATGATAACGTAACTTTATTAGTTCAATGAACTTTATCTTTTAGACCTCAATACTGTTCAGAGAAAAGTTATTAGCCATATGATGCATCATTTCAAAGTTGAATAGGCCTAATGTGCAAGGCTCTTTCTGCACTCTGTTGAAGATCCATAAAGAACATTATCTAATAAGGCAGCCCAGGGTTAACTTTTAACTGCCCAGTGAGCACACCCAGAGCAAGAGGCAGTATTGTGCTCTTTTCAAGCACTACAGAGAATATGCAGGGCAACTGAAGCATTTAATAAGTGGTCTGTGCCCACTGCCTGTAAGCCTGAAAAAAGGAAAAGATTACCATCAACATATTTATAGCCCAGTTGTATCAGTGTTGCATCAGTAGAAATAAAAAGGTAGGTGAGAGGATGATCATATTGGTCTTATCATGTTGCTATGGTGAAATGATGAGCAGTTCATTTTAAATGGCAGGTATGAAATTACTATCTATAATCAACATTTGCACCTATTGAGCCACCAAGTTTCTGCTCAGGTTTTGTTACATTTAAAATAGCTAGCTTTATACTCAGCATTCTCCTGATATTTAAGTTATAACAGAAACAATGCCTGATCCTTAATCAGATGAAGTTGATAACATTTCAGAATCTAGATTTGTTAAGTTATCACTGAATTGAATTTATGATACCAGTATTACGTTGCCTGCGGTGGCCTTTAACTCTTTTGTGGTTGCATACTGCATCTGTGCATCATATGAACTTTACAAATACTGTATCTGCAAAGGGGAGTCATAAGATGCTGTAATGTAGAGTTTGTGAATTTCCCTACCTTTCAAATGATTATTCTCAAGCAAATAATCAGCTATATATCCTGCTATTCTAAATTGCTCCTAGGCGTTGCTGCTTATCTACTTGTATCATAAGAGCATGTGCATACTAGTGCTACTGTCATTAAAAGAAGATGTTTTAAACTTTGCATTTTTGAACTAAATGCAGCTTTCATGGATGACTGTAAAGTCTAGGGGGATGCACCACAGAAGCAGACGGTCATCCTACCGATAACTAGGCAGAAACGTAGGCAGATAACTAGGAAAACCAAATGCTGTGCTCTGCTTGCTTTGCTTGCTGCTTGCCAAATGATAGAGTTTCTCCCCTCCCAGGGTGGAGAGTTCCTCGAGCCTCTGGGGGAAATCACCAGGGGGCACTGTCCATCCCACTAATACTAGGATAACTATAACTTTTTCCCGGACATTAAAAGAAGATGTTTTAAACTTTGCATTTTTGCACCAAAATGCAGATTTCATGGATGACTGTAAAGTCTACGGGGATGCACCATTTGTTAAGACCTAGCCTGAATTTTAATCTTCAAATGTGACATTTGAATTAGTTAGCTAAAAGCTCTCATCAATAGCTGTCTCTGTCTGTACATTGGTTTAAGGATGTGTAACACCTCAGGGCTGAAAGCTCACTTTTAATGCATTCATTAATGTAGTCAACATAATAAAAGGGAGTTGTGTACTGAAGAGGCTCCGAGATATAGCTTTCTATACTTCATTATAATATCAGGTTCATTACAGAGAATTATCATGTGCATTAAAGGAATGATTTTGTATTTAAGATTTTACCAAATATCACTGCGCAACCTTTAGTCCACAGGGAGGAAGACATCCTTAGATGCTATCTACTTCACTCAGTTTTCAACTTCAAAGTTGACATTTCCATTAAGATGCCAGGTAAATGTCTCCACTTGTTGTTGGAGTGAGTGGAACACTGTTGATTTCTGGGAGTGGCAGCCTTCTTTTACGCTACAGATGATGGCCTCAGACAGTTTTTGTGTAGTCATTTGAAAGCATGTAAAGTTTTTGTATATTGTTATGATTGTAAAAGAACAAAATTGTATCTATTCCACCCTCCCTACCATATGTGCTCAGATAATTACATATAGCTGTCATTGTGTTGCAACTTGCAACTTACTCCGCATGACAAATAATGATTTCTGCTGCTTTTCTGAAAAGTATTGAAATATCTCAAATGTACAAGAAACAATCTTTTCTTCTAAAATCATAAAGGTTGAGACTAAATCCCTCAAAGACCTTACAGTATGCAAACCCTAAACCAAATCAATATGCAGCATCTCCTGTCCTCTGCTTTCTTCCAAGGTCATGGACATTTCATTGCAGCATTGCATGTGAGCCAATTCAAAGCAGGGTTACGGAACACGTTCTGCTGCTGAAAAGCAGATTACATTAATTTTAATCCTCTCTTAGAGGTTGGAAATAGCAGCCAAAGGACATTAACGATTTAACATTAAGAGATGGCCATTCATCCATCATGCAGCACAGGTAAGTGGCCTTGTTTTAACAAAGGCAGGATCAGGTTCAAGGACAGTTCTTTGCAGCATTGCATGATGAGAATAATTCAAGTTAAGTTTCAGAAATAAGGAAGCAGGTGAAGTCAAAAGAGAAAAATCTTTCATGGTTTCTGCAAGGCATTCGGGCACTCTGAACTTTGAAATGATTTTTGAAGAATCCTATCATTGATACTACATGAGACATCAAATCTGTTTCCTCAGGAGACATTGGAGGTGTCAACATAAAGCAATAAAATAATACATGTTTTTGCCTTCAAGTAGCAGATTTTATTATGTTTTGGTTTTAATGCGATCAGACTATTTTACTCAGCGCAGGATGAGAAGGCAGGAGTACCAACACAGACAGCAGACACTGTTCAGTAAACAACACAAAAATCACTGGCTCCTTTTTGGTACATCCTGGAGACTGGAACTAATTCTGCCAATACATTATATAAGATTGAAGTACAGCCTGTATACACAGCTACTGTACAGGCACATTATGAAATGAATTACGAATGCTTGGGAGACGTTGACAAAAAGGGTCAAAGAGCAAATCAATAAGAAGCGTCTGCTGTCCTCTGCTTTGTTTCAATTGTCTTTTGAACTTTCCCAAGGTCGTTGCCGTTTTATTGCATAATTGCATGTGAGCAAATATAACAGGTTATGGAATGCACTTTGCTTCTGTAAAGAGTATCACATCATTGATAAGACAGCAAAGTAGCTTCTGAGATTGCAATAGGCCAAATTATTTTGAATCTTCTCTTAGAGGTTCGAGATAGCAGCAGAAGGAATTTAAACATTAAACATTAAGAACCTTCTGTTACATTAGATGACCTTGGGAAAGTTGAAAAGGCGATTGGAAGAGAGCAGAGGACAGGAGACACAAGGTTAATGTTTAACATTCTGTCACATTTAGTGACAGCCATTCATCCATCATGTAGCACGGGTAAGTGGCCTTATAGTTAACAAAGGCAGGATCTGGGGCATGAGGGCACTGGTTTTTTTTTATAACTTTTACATAATGAATAAAGAGCATGACATTACTCTCAGGTTATGGACATTTCTTTGCAGCATTGCATGTTGAGAAATGATTCAAGTTAAGTTTTGGAAGCAGGCAACAGGTGAAGTGAAAAGAGGAAAATGTTTTAGGTCCGTTCAAGGCTTTCTAAGGTCTGCAATGAGCAGACCCATGGGTTCAATAAACAGATCAGCAGCAAGCAATATATGTATAGCCCATATACAAGCCATTTCCTAGTTCTCCCTGTAAGTGTTTCAACTCAATATCTACAGACTTTGCCCTCCAGCTCTCTCTCTCCATATAGATCTTATTTCATGTCCTTTTGTCTGTGTCTGCTGTGTAATGTTCCCAGCTACATCTAATCTGTACTGCAGGGTAGAAATAGGTTGCAAATAGCCAAGCAGTTACCTCCAACTTCTTTCAATAAAATTTGAATTCCTCTGTTTGTAATGTTTCATTAAAACCTAAAGTAAAGCATTATTTTGTAATATATGAGTCTTTTCAAGGAGGATCTATATATATATGTAGGCTCTTTCTTTTTGTCCCAAGCTACCTTTTTGTACTGTTATCCCCTAGTATAGCATATACATAGAAACCTTTTTAGATTGGAGATTGAGACAGGAAAGATGAAATCTTCCATTCAATCTGTGTGTTGTAAGCTATTGTATGACTATAAAAAAGGCAAAAAAGAGCATCTGATGTTTCTACCTGTTGCTGTGGCTCCTGCAGCGTGTGTTCTGTAAGAAATAAAATAAATGGATTGAGTTTCTGTGTGACCTTTACTAATGAAGTCACAGTGCAGGTAGGTTTTGCTGATAAGGGAGAGTAGATATGATGTGTGAGTTGGGCGTGTCTTGTTACCTTTATGTGTACCAAGTGACCTTTTTGGTTTAAGTCAGAGTTTGCAATATGTTGCTAATTTACTCTTAAATTCAAGTGTTTACCTTCACAAATCATTACTTTTTGCTTCAGTTTCTTTTTTTCATTACCCAGAGATGTGATAAGATACGACACAAATCAACATCTCTAGATTTTCAATAAATAAAAATCACTATGCCAGAGTTCATCCAACAGATATCGGTATACCAGAAGTAGACCAGTCTCTATTACTTATCCTTATTATAGTTATACTAGAAGCTGATCTCTGTCGGCCTCTGGTATTTTCTTTTATCATTTCACTCTTATTTTTCTCTCGCCCCCTCTCATGGAAATATAGAAATGGCTCACACAAGTGATTAGAACATGGTAAGCATTTTAAGAGAGACCGACTTCAACATCTGCTCTACCCACTATACATGTAGCATCGTTTTGCCCAGTGTTAACTCTGTACTATGTGAGAAGGAGTATAGCCTATACAATCTATAGGTCCTTGGGGATGTAAAGACAGCAGGTTGTCTGTGGGTCCCCCCGGAGGGAAGCTGCCTCCAGGAGAAAATTACTTCAGACCTCTAGTTGACAAACTCCCTCCAGGGCAAGATAAAGTGTGACACCCACTGTCCCCCGCCCCAGTACTGTACTCCCCATAGGGCCCACCTAGTGCTATTAGCCTTACCCATAAACTGTTCAGGGTAATCTCCTATTGGGATGCAGGGGTAAACATTATAGTTCTACCCAAAATGTACTTAATAATGTTAATATACAACTAATGCTAAATAATGAATTTGGTTTCATCGAATAACCTTAACAGCTACTCTTTAAAACTGTCACTGACTTCACATGTCACAAGAAACAGAAGGATTCTTTTTTTAAAGATTTACTCAGCACTAGCATACATTGTGAGTTTCTCATATAACAGATCCCCTAAATATAACTGTAATAGATATTATATTCACATCAAATAAAGTATATGTTAAAACGTATATGTCATGTAAATGTGTAATTGCTATATCAATATTTTAGATAATCCTGTTTAAAAAATGTTAGATATGGCTTGTACATGTGAACAAAGACCCAACAATGTCCGCACTGACAATCTTCATGTGCAACTAGATTTTTTCAGTGTATACTATAACAAAGATAGTGGGTCTCAACAATGTGTAAGAGCTTTATTGGAGGCATTACATGAGAATAGGATACCAAGACTGTTATTTGATTTTTCTCTCCAGTACTACTCTGAGCAATTTTTATTCAGTGGTATTATTTCCCAGTTGGCATTCTATCATTCAGGGAGACTAGCTCCTACAACAATCTACTGGAAGGGGAAGGAATTGGATATTACTAAATATGGAGTCCCTTAGAAACCATTACCAATGTGGCCTGCTTGATAACAAGCCTCTTCAGGTCCAATGTCTGCGAGGGCTCATTTACTTCTCACTTCCACTTATTGGTGCTCTCGAGGGTATGGCAACATAATAAAAGTGCTGAACAAGCCTTGGCAGAAACCCTTCACCCATCGCTTATTACATGACATTCTCCTGATCAGATAATTCCTGCTTGGCTGCTCCCTTTCTCCCTTATCAATGTGGAATTGTGCTGAGCCGGAAGTCATTACTTTACACAGATTGCCCAACAGTGGCAGCATCATGTGACCTCACAGCACACACACCTGTACGGTGAGTGCTAAGACCTTATATTGTGACATGTATCTGTAAGATGCAGAGACACAGTGCAAATACGATCATATTAAAACTATACTGGCGCATCAAAGTAACACAGCGACTCTCATAAAAGATTCACTAGATCTGCCTCCGGATAGAAACTGGAATATTCCATTTAGTTAATAACTTAGACTTCAATTTAGATGAATTTACTTTAACAAAAATATCTATCAAAGCACAATAAAAAGAAGGCAAATGAGTGTTTCTCATCTGATGATTCTACCTGTGCCAGATCTCTGTAGGGTGTGCTCTGTGAGGAATAAAATATACAAATTAAATTATATAAGGTGTGAGTTGGGCGTGGCGAGTTTAACTGCTACCAGAATAGGATGGCAAGATTGTCATTTGAGTTTTCTCTCTAAGTTCTAATAGGCCCAACATGTGTTGGCCCTCCCCCCTGTAGGTTACTGGACCTCACTGTCATGCCCCGCTAAGGTCACCAACTAGAGTGTTATAGTTTAGTTTTTTTTTCAGAAAAATACACACTAAGCAATAAAATCATTATCAATAAACACAGAATTCATCAAAGAATTATTTCCCTGTAATACACCTTTCAGTACTCATACTTAACTAACCAGAACACTGATGATTGACCCAGTTTTCTAAAATATCAATTTTTAGAATCATCAAAAACAAACCAGAATTTCCACTAGGAAATCCAGGATTGAAAAATCCACAACTTAAAATTTCATTCTGAAATTTGTAAAAATTGTTATTACTGAGTTTTGGAAAAACAAAAGGACCAGGATGTGACCTGATTTCTGTCAACCAATCAATGCAGTGTCTGAACAAGATTGAGGTCATGAGCCCCCAGAACCATATAAAAGGGGAGGAGGGACTTTCTTGATTCAGTACTGAATGAGTAGTGGTAGGGAACCATCCTCCTCGTCCAACCGATTCTATTTCTACTACCAGCCATTTCCTGCCGTCTAGACAGACTAGCTCCTACAACAGTCTGCTGAAATGGGAAGGAATTAGATCTATATTGCGGACTATGGAGTCCCTTAGAAACAGCAGCCAATTTGGCTTGCTTGATAATAAATCTCATTGGGCCAATGTATGCGAGTGCTGATTTAGTCCTGGTTGTTATCAAACTTCCACTCATGGATGACTTCTAGGGGCATTGCAGCATAATATAAGTAACACTCCTTTCCAGAATCCTCTTGGTTCCTGCTGGTTATTACGCTCTTAAGCAGATGATGTCTAATTGGCTGCTCCCAGGATCCCTCATCAATGAGGGTTTGTGGTCGGAGCATGTCATGACCCAGATTGCTGCTGGAAACTTCAGCTGGCAGTCATTACTTCACACAGATTGCCCCTCAGTGGCAGCATCATGTGACCTCATTGAACAAAGACCTATACAGTGAGACCTGTATGGATATCTGTAAAATGCATAGACACAGTAAAATTGGATTACAAATGGTGTCTAGTGTAATGAGGGAGTAAGGGACTTTGTGAGCAGGCAATATTGGACATTCAATACACATTTTACTGGTAGTCTTTCACATGGCTGCTGAAGGCAATATGGTCACCATCATGTCATGTTGTGCCTGACTCTTACTACACAGCTTTATAGGAAACCAATATCAGCAGAAGCAGTGATAGAATTCAAGCTATACAGAACTACTTTGCATCTACTGGAGAGATCATGGTTGATTCTGAACAAACAATCTTTGGCGGCAGCTTTTTACAAAAGGCACAGCACAGTCAGTGTCCTGAACTGTTGATCAACTGCAATCAACAGGCTGATAATTCAAAGCTAGGTACACAATATTAATCATATCATATGGCTACAAAATCTCTCAAAGACAAAGACACCGACTTGGCAACTTAATCTATCACATTACTTGGTCAGGGTCAGATGGCTAGCACAGCCAAATTAATTTGATTGCTAAAAGGCAATCAGAGATGGATACTTCTGTTGCCATTAAAGCTTTACCTATAGCCCTCCCGGGTGTAATGAGCTTTACATACTTTTATTTGGACTCTTTCATCCCTTGGCAACATTTTAATTTACCATTACTTTTGGTCTTGATGACTAACTCATAGATAATTAAATCCCATTCAGCAAAAAGAAAGTTGGAATACCAAACTATTGCAAAAAGATAGACTTCATCTGAATAATTCAACTGCTTCAATCTAATTGAATTCCAACGGAATGCTTATCCTTTTTCTTGAATTCAATTACTGCTTTCTTAGCCTAGTAGAATTAGTTGATAAAAAAATGTGAACTTTTTCAGTGCTAATTTGATAAAAATCCAACAGAATACAATGCTTCCTATGCACAAAGTTAATCATATTAAATATTCCGTCACAGATTACTGTCCCATATCAGGTCACTTAGTGCTGGAAGTCATTGGAATAGACTCTTAAATAAACAACAGCAAGTATACAGCAGTCTACAAAAACCTTCAACTTAACTGATTCTCAATAACTGAAAACCTTGATAGTGGTGGTAAGATTTTAACACCAGCTCGGTAATCATAATCACCGAGCAGCTAACTAGACTGGAAGGACCTTCTTGGGCATTCACTGCAGGTCTAGGACTGAAAACAAAAGCCTTAGTTGCCATGCCATTAAAGGAACCAGTCGAAAAGTCTCCATGGCAACTAAGACAACTCCTATTGTTTCTTTTGAAGCCATCCTCATCCTGTGTTTCCCCAAGTGTCCTTCCTGGAGGGAGCGGTTGGTTCAGGAACTAATTGGTCCACCTATGGAGTGAGTCATCTTGTCCCTTTACTACCCAACCACCTTGATTGCCTATATACAGTGGGCGGGTAGAGAAAAAAATCAATTATAGAAAAGGATCAAAGTTATTGGATACATACTTTTCTCATTGCTTCTATGACTAGGGCATCATTGTGGTTAACCAGCTACATCTCTATAGGGGGACACAATGTCTGCGGGGTAGGAAGGTATCAGGGCTCCATAAGACAAAGCTACCCTCAGGGGTGGGAATAAATGGAAGGTCCCATAGGGATTGTATTATATGGTGGGCCAATGAGGTGTGATGAAAAAGACACTAGCATAGGACAAGAAAGCTAACCCTGGACGGAGACCCAGAGGGGGAAGTGGAAAAGGGGATTGGGCTCCAATCCAAGGGTAGAATTGCATTGTGACTGGTTATTTCGTGGAAACTACTTCAAGAACCCTTGCTAAAACCTATTCAAAGGTCTAAGAGCCCTACTGTGTTCCCTGGAAGATGACTCCAGTGCATGGTGCCTGCAGAATCCTGGCACTGACACATCCTTTCTAAGGCCGATAGGGGGTGAGCTAAAAGTTCCATATTTTAGCCCTCAATAATCAATGAGATGGCTGTCCCTTTGATGAGCAAAACATTACCAAAGGGAGGCCTATAAGTACACTAATATACAGTTATATAGTGTGAAGTCAGAGAATAAATGTGACACTCACCATGGAAACTGTACCACCTACGGTTGATCGTCAAATCTCCCGGTGCCAAATTCCCTGCAGGGAATTATTGAATGTGACATCCTTCCTAGCACCATACTCACCACCTACTCCATCACCTACAGTAGAATGTGTTTTGAGTCTCTATTGGTTGTCACAATAGATAAATAAACTAGACAATTTCAATGTCCTTATAGTGTAGTTCTATACAGCCTACAGAGAAAGTCAATCCTGGTGAGACAACTATTGATGTGTCTTTTGCCTCATTGCAATAGGTGAAGCTGAAACTTGAAGTTTACTGCTTTGACAAATTCTGGATAAATCATTGAAGGACTTTACTGACCTACTTCCCAATCCCATCACCCTTAGTACCCATTACATCATAACAACAGCCATTATGAAGAGGGTCTCTTAGGCAATAATTATTCGTGAAGGATGGAGCAAAAATTCAAAACAATGTTGTATTTGCCCAGATTAAAAAAGATTTAATGGCCTTTTAAATTTAATAAGCAGCAACTGGTTTCATTGGAATCTCTATTGTCAAAGTGCAATTAATTATTCTGAACAATGCATGGTTCAAATGGGTTTTGAAAATAATAATGGCTTTGACTATCAAGGATACTATTCCACTACAGCTGTTTCTACAAACAGCCTTTTTATTGATTGTATTGGATTGATGGTTTGTTCCGTAGGGGAGTATGACCCCCCCCCCCCACAAAAGATTTAGATGATAAAATACTTGTCTATGACTAAATCCTCTCTGCTGCATCTATGAACTCAGTGTTGACATGGACTAGTCAACTAGTACTACTATTAATCAACAGGGGGGGTTACCAGCTCTCCCGCCAGTGACGCCGTGACGTCACTGCCAGCCTGCTACACCTTCAATCATGGACATTTGAAAAAATTCTTTTCAATATTGCCTCTATATCGCCTCTATATCGCCTCTATATCGCCTCAAAATGACGATATGTTTTTGTGGCCATGAGTACCACGGCAATCGAGCCAGTTGTCCGCATTGCAAAGCCCCAAATCCAGATAAGGGCACGCCTAAGAAGACAGTGCCGGCACAAGACGACAATGGTGGCCCCCAGGGCCGGCAGGAGACCGGCAAAGACCCCCCAGCTTCGTCGGCAACCCCGGGCGGTACGGCCCGCCAACAAGAGGAGCAGGCCGCGGAATACGCCGCGGCCCAGGAGGAGGAGCTTATGCAGGCACTTCAGCGGATTGAGGCCCTAACTATCAAAGAGAGGGCCAGAGAGGCCCAACTTAAGAGGACACAGAAGTTGAAAGAGGCCGAGATGGAGTTGGCCGGACTCAGAGCCAGCAATAACCGGGTGGAAAAGGATACCCACCTTGCAGAGGCCGCCTTCCGCGGTGTCGTGCAGGCCGTACATAGTACTGAAGATAGTTAACATGAAAATAAAGATGGCAGATATTCACATAATAACTTTATATCATGATTACATCTTATTGAGCACATCAAGCATGTTCTTTAGTCTCAACAATGGGCCGACCAAACCCTAGGTGAAAAAATATTAATGTCATAGTATAGAAAATACTTGCATTTCAAGTGACAGACTATATGGTCATAATTAAAGACAAGGTTTTACAATTAATATTCACACCGGATGGTTGAGTTTTCTTTGCAGATTTATCAAATCGCATTTATTGTTTTTCCCATAATAAGAAACTACACAATTGCTGGTC
This sequence comes from Harmothoe impar, assembly GCA_947462335.1. NCBI lineage: Eukaryota > Metazoa > Annelida > Polychaeta > Phyllodocida > Polynoidae > Harmothoe > Harmothoe impar. The sequence continues at coordinate 69,455,396 of OX381714.1, forward strand.
TTCCTATCTCGACCTAACTTAATGCATGGATAATAGGACCAAGTCTACCATTATATAATCAAATTGGTCTAGACCTACTCCATCACATGTGATGGTATCGATATCTCTCACGGATTAAAATATAAAGTACACACTACACCTGTCTGACTGCTTGTGTAGCAGCCAGTCGTGACCATACTAGCGCGGTATACATATATAGATGAAATTCCCTATGAGCCCCCCAATACAAAAGTTTACCCTTGGCTACTATGAAATCCATTGTATCGAGTTGATAGGCACACTATTCAATGCGCTAAGTTACACATCATCACCAGGAGTATGGCCGGTACTACATTCTACACATTTCCGTTCACGACCACATATAGGGGGGGGGGGGGGGACGGGGGAGGGCCACATCAGCACAAATGTGAATGATGTGCCATTGGCCTTGAGTCAGAGAGCGAAGGTTTATTGTTGGCTATCACTGCCAGCTCCTCCCACCATCCAGTAAACTATTTTGAAAATATGAAGCATTGTGTAGTTCCGTTAAATACATGTAATTCTTCCTACATGTATTGAAATAAGGCCCAAAATTATCTACATGACAGTGTTTAGATGCTGTTTACAAACTTAATGGAGGCAAAGGAAGTAATCATCAATTGGCAGCAGACCCCAGCCCCTGCCCCCTGTCTGGGCTTGTATGTATAGGCCTACTAGTATACTAGCCTTTATGCTGGAAAGTCAGGGATTATTGACTATGGGAGGGATTAAGTTTAGTCTCTACTGCTTTTCCCTTAATCATGCTGAAAGCAATTATCTTACATATTAACATTTTTCCTGTGATTATTAGAAAATAGAAAGGTGATAATCAAATTATAACTTAAGTAGAGTATCTCAGAATCATTCATGGATGCATAATGCCTGCAGTATACTTAGTGAAGCCATATATCTACCCCAACTCGGGCAGCAAAGAGCTCTCTGACGTTCAGATGTAAATAAAGAGACTCCTGCTGTTACTGATGGCCAGCAATTTCAAATTTAATTATCTTTCTAAAACATATTGGGTTCTAATATCAAGCACTGACATTGATATACACACCGCACCAGTATTTACACAATAATCCAAAGTATTTAATCATAGGGAGTCTGCTATGTTCCTACCTGCACTGTGTGCTGTACTCTCAAAACTCTACTTTGTCTTGAATGCACCTGTGATCAGTTTATTTCATTGTTGAGTACATAGGCATAGAAAGCAACTCTTCATTGGGGGGGGGCCAGGGGGGGTGCTTCTACCAACTTTGAGTATTGTTTTTTATCCATCATGTATACACGCTTACATAAGATTGTATGGAAAAGAAGTGTTTGAGCCAGCTCTAGCTCTGATTTGGGGCCCAACCCCTTCTGCCCCCACTTTCTCCTATGCAGGAGAGATAAGGATTTAGAGGCCCAAACATATTCAGTCCCCCCTTCCTTAGTGATTGGGGGCCCAGGGCCCACCAGCCCCCTCCTTTTCCTATGCCACTGCAGTACCCCCATAAGCATGTGTCTTAAAGTTCAGCACCATTCAGCTACTAGGGAGGGGCTGTCAAAACCTAGGGGCAAATGCAAAAAAGAAAATATGACTACAAGCCTTGTCCAGAAACCATCATGTATTAGACATAGTACAAGTAACTTGGTGTATAGGAGTTATAAGCCAAGGACAGGGTAATTGTCCAAGGCACTAGGCGGGAATAATTACCCTTGCCGGCATATGCATATTATAGAGTATAGTTCCATATGGCCCACAGAGAAAGTCCATTCTGCCTACACAGCTGTCTATGTATCTCATCTTAATCAGTATTGCTGAAACATGGAGTAACCCACACTTAGTAATCCTGCCCTGATGAATGTAACATTACTAAATTTGCTAACTTTGGTCAGGTTTTGTCTTGACCAAATTGTCAAAGGTTGACCAATAATGGCGAGTACGACCATGATTTGCTGGGTACCTGGGGTAAATAACTAAAACACTGGTGCAACTTCTCTTCATTTTTAGCACAACTATGTCTCCCATTAGCAGCAACCAATCATAAAACAGGCACCCACAGTAAACGTGGTGTAAACCTGCAGGAGACTCATTGTTCCTCACATGTGGGACCTCAGCATTAACACGGCTATGTCTGTGCTGGTGTGTAGTTGCCCGTGTAGGATACAGGCCCTCTCACTAACTATGTGTAAACAGCAATTTAAGCCATGTGCCTCAAAGTAGGAGACTTAATAACGGACCAGGCGACTGGAGCACTAATAGCCTTTGTGTAACCAGGCTAGGAAATCCCGGGATTTCCCCAATACAGGTAGAAAACCCTTCCTGGGCATTTTAACCAGCATGGGGAGATCTCCCTTCACTTAAGATAGCCCCTATGTGGACGCTCAGCCCTTATCTCTGCAGAGATAAGAGATAAGGGCTGCCGCCGGTCCACACCTCCAAGGGCGATTTTGCCACCAAGGGGAATTCTCCCAGTGGGGAAGTAAGGGAGTGGGGGGGGGGGGTGGATCCACATACAATGTACCTTATTTTAGCCAGATTTTGCATTTCAAATCATTATAAATCACGGTATATAAAACTGATATAAAAGCCCATCCACATATACCTAGCCTACTGTATTGTCTACCTGTCCATGTAGTAACCATTATTCTCAAATAATGGTAAGATATTACCAAATTGAATTTCATGATTGAACCTAATATTACATGTATGTTGCCCCAGAATCGAGGGGGAAAAGCCCTCGCTCTATATTTCCCCTTCAAGAGAATAAAGGTAGGATTTGCCAGGCCTGGTAACAATCAATCTGAATTATTGAACTTTATACAGCAGCCAGAGGCCGGGGGATGCTTCAGAGGATGCAGCGGGGGACCAACTCATGAAGTCAGGGAGTGTGTCATCATTTAGTTGTCATTACAAAAAACAGACTCCCCTTCATTGTTATTCAATACTTAATTCCTATTACATAAAGGGCCTGGTATAATAACAATAAGGTTTTTTCCAATGTCCAGGTTCTTGGATTGAATTTTAAAAGATACATTTTCTGATTATTGGTCTCCTGAATGGATACAATTATTGTATCTATTGAGCTTACCAATTGATCATCACTCTGTATGGCTTTGGACAATCCCTACTCTATTATCTTACACTCACAGGCTTGTCAGCTTTGACATCAACCATTTAAAATCATTCCTCATCAGCCCCCTTTACTTCAACAGGCATGTAATTAAAAGCCACACTCCTCCCATGAATCCCTTCTCCCAGACACATCCAATTACCCACAGATCTGCCTCATATCCTTTGGATGTAGGGGTCAGTGATATATCTATTATAAGATTGTCTGTTCAGTCTCCACTTTTTTTATTTAGAAAAGAGACAATGACCTTCTTCATGTCGAGACTGTCTGTTGTCCTTTAATGTAGGAATGAAGTGTACCACCCTCTTTTTTCATGCAGTCAATCCTCCCCCACTCTCCCACCCACTCCATAGTTCAACCCCTTAAGGTCAGTCACTCAAAGTTAGAAGCCCTTACAGCCCCTTCACCTGATGGCTTAATGCCCTTTACAGGGCTTTTTACTGTCATTGAGTACCTCAGGGACATCTACAGGCCCTCAGTGCAGTAGGTGCCCTTTCAGAACTCTGCTGATACAATTGCCTTCTAGTTATCCCAATGGTTTATCAGCTCTCTTCTCCCTAATCTATTTCCATTTTTGACCCTTTGCTATTTTCCATCATAACATGATTCCCTATTTCACATTTAACGTCCAGAGATCACTTGTTTGAATAAGCGTAGGACTCCTTAGTAGGTGACCAGTATAGCTGTTAGATGGTTATAGTATTGGGCAGTAGGTCTAGAATGTGTAAGTGGCATATTGGTGTTGAAGCCTCCTGCTCGCAGCTCACTTGACAGGCCACGAGTACAGGAGAGCAGATTAAATATTAACCACCCTTACACTTCCCACCCAAAGCACCACCATCTCTCACCCACCTCCACACAAACCAGAGCCCATAACAGACTAGCACAGAGCCAAAATGTGTGTACACAACAGTAAACCTGCACGGGTTAATGCCAGGGGCAACTGGGGGGGGGGACAGGGGGACATGTCCCCCCCACCTTTGGCCAACCCCAAAAAATGTCAAACAAAAAAGGTCAAGTAAAAAGGGGTAAAAGAGGGTCAAAATACCCCTCAGTGCCCCCTACTTTAAAACTGCTTGCCAAGCCCCTGAATTATGCTAAACCACTGTAGAAAGTCTTAGTCTAGGACCTTTACAAATCACATAAGTACCTCGGTAATAGTCCTAGAGGTATGGGGTCTCACGTAGGGTACTGGATATATTGGCACTAACATTAATCTGAATCACTCCCATATGTAAGGGGATTCGGGAGCTGGGACATGGTCACAATATATAGCTGGTCATTATTAGATTAGATTCAGGCAGCTATAGCTCTTACTGCATTCATGCAATAGATCAAGTTTTGGGGGTAACCATGGTAACCGGGTGCTAGTAGGGTTCATATAAAGCAGTTGGCTCGGTACAAGCTGAGTGAAGTGGTGGCAATAAAAGTGACAGAACTGTGACTGTTTCAGTACCACAGTATTTATGATGGTTCGTGTAGACTGATACATCCGCTCAATAATCACGATTTAGTTAATATAATATGTTCATTTTAAACTTCAAGTTTTGCATCGAGAGCCATATCTGTCCTTTGCATGAAAACATGAGGTACATACAAAATATACATCTGTTGGAAGAAGATGGTTGATATGGTTGAAGTTTGTGATAACTATTGTAAGGATATGCTATAACAGATTGTCCAGTAATTCTATTGTATTCCTTCATGTCTTTGTTTGATGTTGACAGCTACTGAGTTGACTTTTATCACGTCATCCAATTATATAAAAAAGCCTTCAAATGTATCTGCTGCCTCATCCTTTAGTTTTTGTGGCCTACAACCATACGACCATGTTACCTTTGATGTTTCTCTGTGTGGTTCATTGGCATGTGTCACACATATCTCCCATAGTAGCCACATCAGATAAAATATAATTTATGATGTAGGAAGGTAGAATGTTTGAGTACCTAAAGAGAGCATACACAGACATGTACTGCCATTAACTTTCATATGGGAATATAGGTGGCCTAGGGCATTATAGTACCAACTATAATATATCAATTACTACATCTTGTTCTTTATTGCGCTTGGGGTTGATCTATTTAGAATATTAAGTCTCTGCCTGCATTGACTCTTTGAATACAGATAGATGTCATTGTTGTCTGGAACATTTTAGGATGTCCAATAAATGAGTTATTTCTTTCATATATATAGAATCATACATGTTCACAAGTTGAGTGTGTAAAAGTATACTCATGATGTGGGAATAAAATATAAATCCAAGCATAAAACACACTTTCGTTTCTTTTCAATAAAATGACTGCCATAAAAGGAAATACATCTACTCTAGAATCTGGAAAACAGCATTTTCTGCCCTGGAAATTTCTAAGAATGTTTTACTTCAATCTTGCACTCCTGATGAATACAAACACTGAACACGTTATCCTGGACCAGAATGTGCATCCATCTGATACCTACATCACAGCAGCAGATGTCTGCTCTGATCACTTGGGAGAAGAAGGATCACACTAAGGTGGAATATACATCTAACAGATGCAAAACTGTCTTGACCTGGGCAACAATCTTGAAATACAAATAGTCATGCCAATGGAAATAGTTAAGCAGTTTTAGAACAGGTTTCCATTGCAAGAGAAGCTTCAATATTTATTGAACACAAACATTGAAAATCAAAGAGAGAGTTTTTGTATACCATGTTTGTCTCTTTCCAGTGCACAGGCTATGTTGACATTTTTGCAAGAATCTCTAATCATCAGTGATACTGAAAACTTTTCCAAAATGCTGCAAATAATGTCAATATGGCTGGGATAAAGTTAGAGAAATCAAATTATATGCTATTTTAAAGATATGTATATCATGTCCCTTCTAATAATATTTGTGGTTGATGTCTGTGCTATTAAAATATATATTTACATTAATTACCTAAACCTACAGTTTAGTAGATCTTTAGCAACCCCACACCAACCTTTGCCACCATAAATTATCATAAATATAAACTAGACTTACTGAGAGATGGATCAGCTAAAGGAACAATAGTTCTTTGTCACTTTCCTATCCTGCCACCAATGTGGTGCTTCTGACACAGCATTTCACAGCTTGTCAGATCTCGTTTTATCAGTTATGAAGCTGAGCAAGGCTGTCAGAAATCATTGATCTACTTCCTTCCTTAGATTGGCTTCTGTCATGGTTTACAAACAAGAAATTGGTGACTGGAGAAATCTTACAATGGGATTGTAGAGAAGACAGAGAGAAGGAAATTGTGTATCTCACTGAGGTAAATGGACTGTCAAATAGCTTATTGGGTTTACACAGACACATCCTAAGGTGGCTTAAACCCCTTGTTTGTCCTATATATATAGGGAGGCCATGCAGGTTTATTTAAGCCTCTGTCAGTAGAAGGAATATGTCGGTATTGTGTTAATCAAGGTAAAACAATGGGTAGCAAGGTTCAATGGTACTGTTGTTAAAGTGCTCGATTTTAGACAAATGATATCAAGTTGAATTCAGATGATGTTGTTGGGGCTAACAGTTGAGCTGTGTTTACATGTGTGTCTCATAGGTTAGCATTGGGTGAGGGAGATCAGCGGTCACTGAACGGGTTACAGGTGTCCTGGGGAGGGCGGCTGCCTCCAGGAGAAGGTGGCCTCAAACCTCCCTGTGTATGATAAAGGGACACATAACCTTCCCCCGCATGTCACTCACCGGAAGAACCCTCAACTGCTATGAGCCTTACCAATAAACTATTCAGGGAGAATTCCTGGTGGGCCTTTGGTAACAGGGGATATATCTATTAGTTCTACTCTAAATGTATTGAATAATTCAAATATGCATTATGCATTGAATATAACATGAATTTGCCTGCACTGATTAATCTTTACAGATGTTGCTGAAATCTCTGTTGATTTTCTCTCTTGTTCTACAGCCAACCAATTTCTATTCAGTAGCCTCATTTTCAGTTGGCTTTCTGGCATCCAGGCAGACTTGCTCAACAACAATCTACTGGAGGGAGAAGGAATTGGACATTGCTGACTATGCAGTCCCTAAGAAACTACACCCAACGTAGCCTGCCTGATGATAACACTTATTGGGTCCAATGTCTGTGAGTGCCGATTTAGTCCTGCATCTTACCAAACTTCCACTTATGGATACTCTTCAGGGTATTGCAGCTTAATATAAGTAACAAAGAACCCCTGCCCTGCTTATTATTATGTGGCATGCTCCTAATCAGATAATGTCTGCATGGCGGTTCCCATCTCCCTTATCAATGAGGTTTTGTGCTCAGCATGAACTAATCACTTGCTACAGATTGCCCGTAGTTGCATCTCCCTATGACCTCACTGCACAATGACCTTTACAGTGAGACTTGTATGGGGTATGTGGAAGATGCAGAGACACAGTACAAATAGGATTACGATACCAATATAGCAGTACAGGGTCGTGTCTGAGGAGGGAGTGGAAGGACATTGTGAGCTGGCAATCTTAGACATTCACAAGACAAACTATGGGGAGTCTTTCACACTGCTGCTGCAGGCAATATGGATGCTGATATGTCACCTTGTGCCTTATTCTGACTGCCTGAGACATACATATCACCACAGACACATAATAGAGACACAGAGTACACAGCTTATATCCCACCCTTCACATCCATACCAGTATGTGTTTTTGCTTACAACCATCAACTGATATATTACAAATACTCATTCAATGGTCCTGGTTCAAATTAAAACTCCTGATTTACTCTAAGTGAGCTGCACACATGAATGAAATGTCACCTTATTAAATGTCAGAGTTGTTCTGATATTCTCAATTCAGATCATTATTCTATTGTTGTCTGTCATAATACGTTTTACAAACGCACATGTCTGGCTTCCTCCTTAGGCCTCAGTGTTTGGGAATGGATATTGACTTCAGTCCATGTGACACAAAGAACTATTCACCTTATTTTTTCCTATCCCCCTTTCTCTCACTGGCTTTCATCATAAATTACAAGCCTGGGAGTAAGCAAATTATAACAGGGGTTTCAGGTACATTTCTTAACTTTGGTGATACATGACTTTTTAGATTCACTGTCCTCAGACCTGCTTTAAAAGTCTCACTCACCGCATGCATTGTTTAAGCAATATATTGGACTGCTCAAAGTCACACTTTAACCTTACTAATTCCATTTGGCACTTTCATGTTCTCTTTTTCCTTAGTATTTGGGCCAACAGTTCTAGCATCAGGTAGCTGCCTGTGTATATATGCCTGTGTATACTCTGGCCTTTCCTCTCTCACATTTGCCACATACTCTGACATTCTTACTCACAATACACATATTGTCTCTGATTGTCTATAAAATCTGAGTTTGTTTGCACCTGTCTCACTTTGTTTCCACAACCTTTTGCAAGTCTATACAAAATTGGCGGCCATTGTTTTTTGTGTACAGCACACTTGGGCTGATGCCAGGCAGCAGGTGGTGCTCGTGCCTCTTTACTCAACTAGGGATGGAAGCTGGGTGTCCCTGCATCCTGACACAACTAGACATACCACTCACTCTGGCCACTTATTAATGAGCTCTGCACTGACATTGCTCACTTGTCTGTTCATTTTATTTTTTTAGCCAATAATAGATCACGATGTGGTGATAAATGTCCTTGAATCCTGCCTCATCCATACCTCTGAGGGTCGGTTGTTGAATAACCTGCACGGCAATATACTTCAGTAAGAGTAGTTTATACTCCCACTGCCCATACATTAAAAAAAATAACTTTATTTGCCTTTCACATGGTGATTTAGAAGACAAAAATCTGTATATTACCCGAACGTATACGGTATAAGAACATATAATAATAATACTATGAACAACCAACACATATTAATGGGTGCATTAAGCATGGCTGGATTTACCTGCCCTTTTTATTAACAACACAGTAAGTTTTGAAATCAACTGTGGCGGGCTCTATAGCGTCCCTAATAACGACCACCTGCCTGCTCCAGGTGGAGGGAATGAGAACTACCACGACCCCTGCGTCAGCGCGTCCTACATAAGGGGGCATGGCACCTATACTAAGCAATATACACATATAACTGCCGGGCACTTATATAGACAATATTACCCGAACGTATAAGGTATAAGAACATATAATAATAATACTATGAACAACCAACACATATTAATGGGTGCATTAAGCATGGCTGGATTTACCTGCCAAAGTCGTGACAGAAGTATGATGTCTTAGACACAGCCAAGCTAGATACGTCTTTATAAGACTAGGCACACATTATATACTATCTCATATACTATAATCAAATCTATTACAGGAATAATAAGACAGCTATGGTTAATACATGCAGCCTACTCAGACTCATACAAATTCTATTAATGGACTACATTTGCCAACATACCGGCAACCTTGTGATCAATTGAAATCCTATCTTGTACAGGCCTACGCAAATAAACTAGAACCTGATCGCTTTTCCAGTCCCCCCTACCCTTGATAACATCAAGATCAATCCCGAGTCTGGCCAGAAAGGTGGCTCCACCACTGCGGAAGCCATGGCTGGAGACCCTATCTGCTTCTATACCAGCCCGTTCAGCTGGCAACTTAAGGATTTTTGAGAACAGGGAGTAACACAATGGCTTTACCTAATCACCGTCTGGTATCATGAAGGCTGGGTGAGATGGTTTGCCCTTAACCTCATTGAAGTGAGGCTCTACCCAATGTACTGCACATAGGTCTTTGTTAGACACTCTGCAAATAGGAATTAACAATTTCCTTTCCTTGAATTGAATAGTCTTAGTACGTGTCACGGTCACCATCATACCCCAATCATAGAAAGCAAAGGCATTACGGCAAAGAACACTATCACTATCAGTGTAGTGACACTTCCTCATAAGAGATCTAAATGCAAATAGGGCTGCGGCCCAAAAGCAGGTGTGTCCCATAGACCAAGGGAGTACTGCAAACATAATGATCAAATGCTCCGGTAACAAAGCAAGGGCTTGGGTAGAGTAATCTCCCAATAACCTGCGGGCACCTCTCAGTGCCCTAATCACCAATGGGTCCTCGTAGGGTACCCCTTTAGCACAATTAGTACTGAGGTAATAATTAACACCAGAAATATAATTCTTGATAGACACATACGTATGTGTATTGGACAGGTGGGCAATGTAAAAAGCAATGCCCTCCCTACCAGGTTTCAAAGGATCTAAACCATATAAAGTGCAAAACTCTATAAAGTTTTTCTCCTGTGTGGCTCTAGTCTTGTATTAACAGAACTAGCATTGTCCAGCAGCAGCTGAAGTCTCGACGACAAGGGTTTACATGGACCTGCAAAGGATATCAAAGATGCATGTAACAACAGAATGAATCAGGGGAGGTAGTGTCCAAAAGTCTAGCTCTCGCACTACCATCACCCCAACGACTCAACGAATCACATATAATGTTATCCTTTGTAGGAATATAAACAGACTTAATATGAAAATTTAATTTAACCGATAGCCAGAACATTTCTCTGATCCACTGCATACACTTCTTATTAACACTTCTACCGGTATTTAACATGTGTATTACCTGTGTATTATCGGTAACAAAGACCAATATATTCACAATCTGGCCATAAATGGCCCCATCTTTTTGCTGCTAATAATACAGGCCAAAACTCCAACTCATTAATATTCTTGTTATAAGATGTTGGGGGAGGAACCCAGTGATGTTCCGCAATTTTTGGAAAGGGGCAGCTGCCCCCGGGGTCCCAAACCCCCATCAACCAGTTTCTCCCATGCTGAGCAGCATAGCCCGAAAAAGATGAATCGCTATAAACAGACAAGTGAGTGTGGATTGGTCTAATGATTTTTTCAGAACCATTAAACTCTTTAGCAAACTCAAGCCACCATCTGATATCGGCCCTTGCCTCACTAGATAACCTTATCTTATGGTAGGGTTTATCTACAACATTACATAAGTCGTATATACGACGAGTGAAGCAGCGGCCTCCTTTAACTACTTTACTAGCATGTGCTAGACTACCTGCTAGTGACTGTACCTCTTGCTTAGTCAGCTTAAGCTTACCCTCAGCATTTGACAATTTCTCTAACAAATTATACATTTTATCATCAGGTAATGTTAGTCACATACATACACTATCAATCTCAATGCCCAAAAACACAACTTTCTGTGCAACTGGTGAAATTTTTTTGAACAATAGTGAGAAACCCAAATGTCTTATCACCCTGAATAATTTCAATTGGGCTTCAATACATTTTTCCTTGTTATTTTCCATAACTAGGAAATCGTCAAAATAATTGACTACACGTTCATAACCCTTTCTGAACATGCATCGTACAATAAATTCAGAAATAGAATTAAAAACATAAGGCCCAGAAGCCATACCGAAGCACAGCCTAGCATCTATGTCAGCTCGCCACGTCCATCACCAAGATCCCATTTGAGACCCTGATATTTTCTATCCCCATAGTAAATGTGTAGCCCTCTGTAGGCATCACTAATATCTGTGCTACAGAGCCACATAGATTCATGCAATAAATCACAAACATCGTCAAGAGATTTATATACAAATCGTTCACAAATCTCGTTGCAAAATTCATTCACCGGGGCATCATCATTACCACTCCTAGAACAATCAGTAATAGGTCTTATGCTGACTTTTGTGTCTGAAGGATCCTTCTTTTTCAATACAGCACCAATGGCGTGAACACATTTTGGTTTAACATTAGTTTCCAAAATTTGATTTCGCTCAATTTCTTTTTTAATTCTATTAGACATGAATTCCTTATTCTCATCCTTCAATATAGGATTATAATTGGCATTCTCATACTCACAAGGACATTCTGGATTGACAATTCTAAACCCAAACACTGTGCCTTCCATAAGATAAGCCCAGTTGCAGTCAGTCTCACCCCGCATAAAACATTCTGTGAACATGCGGCATGGTTTCAATGTGATCAGAGAATTATCAAGTACATGTTTACAAGAGCACACACCATCAAAACATCTTTTGTATACATTGAAAGTATGTGAGCGCGGACCTTTTGATTCAGTTACTTTTACCCTTATACAGTCATTACCGGTAGGCAGCGGCCAACCTTCTCTATGTGTATTAACAATACCGTAAGTGGGAAACAGAGCACTGGCTTCAATCAGCTGATCGTTGTTTATACCTAATTCAATAGGAAAGACCTTCTCTGGGTCAATACACTCCTCCTCACCCTCACAATTACCACCTGGGACAGCGGCCACTCCATAAGTACCACTATGTAATACCTCAGCTACAGGATTGCTATTATATAAAGCATTACTACCCTCACCCTGTCCATACGAGTGCATGCTGGTAATTAACATAGTAGCAGGGGTATTGTGTACAGGTGAGCCGCCCCCCTATGCTTTATGCATACGGACGTTGGAGCAGTCTACAGCTCTATGAGTGGGGTCATGGCATTTTTGACAAACGTGAGCAAATGCACAGGGTCGAGAATCACATCCGCCTCCACATCCGCCTCGTGTTACGGGGAATGATATCCCCTGTCACATCTGTCCTAACCCCCTGAGCAAATCTCCCTGGGGGGGGGAGCCCCCCCTTGAGCGTATGACGCACCCCTGCCTCTACCAGCAGGTGTGCCTCTACCTCTGCCTCGACGGGAATTTTTTCCCTCATGCTGTACCTCTTTTTTTGGCTTCTTTAGGCCTTCAGTACCAAAATGTCTCTTCTCTACAAAATCCATACCAAAACCAAACTCATCAATATCTTTTCCCTAGATACACTCTTCCCTTACATCAGCATCATACTCAGCGAAGGACCAATCCTCGTATATATCACTAGATGCCTTGAATGAGATAAATCCCAAAAGCCTGAGATATTTACGGATCTCTTCTAGGTCATTGAAGGTGTGGTCTTCAATCCCTCCACAAGCCCAATTTAGGGAAAGTGACCTGGGCTCTCTACCTCTAGTGAATCTCTTGAGATCAAAACGTTTTTTACTCTTTGAGATACTGTCCGAGGAATTGTCTCTACCTTCTTGCTTGATGTCGAAGTACTTAGGGGTGCTTGTCCGAGGGTCTGGAGTACCTTCCTGTGAAGAAGGTGGAGTCTTGACCTTCTTTTTCTCACGCGACCTTCCTCGAGTCCCTGTGAGACGGGCCCTGATCTTCTCCTCCAGCGCCTCTACTTGAGCCTGTTCCTCCTGGTCAGCGTCCAATGCTTGCAGATATTCCAAATATTCCGCACGGCTCCCAAACTTATCCTCCGTGTGGAGGTCCGCGAGACTCTTGTTGACCTCCTCGACCTCCAGTTGGGCCTCCTCCTTCGTCGGGGCTCCTTTCAGCCTGGAGGATCTCCTGGCCGGCAGCGGTTTGTAGCCCGGCTCCGGCTGCTCCTTACAGTTCCTACCCCTTGGGGCAATGTCATCTTTCCCGCAGGAAAAACACCATGCTGAAGACATAATACCTGCGTGTATTATATCTAATCCCTTATATATGGGAGTCCTTATAATAATCCTTAAATATTAATGAGGGAAATGACAGTTGAAATGCGCCAGCCTACACCAATAGAGCTCCATAGGAAGCGTCCTATATGCGCAAAGTTTTGGAATCAACTGTGGCGGGCTCTATAGCGTCCCTAACAACGACCACCTGCCTGCTCCAGGTGGAGGGAATGAGAACTCCCACGACCCCTGCGTCAGCGCGTCCTACATAAGGGGGCGTGGCACCTATACTAAGCAATATACACATATAACTGCCGGGCACTTATATAGACAATTGTTCACAAGAAATATCAACAAACATTCAACTGACAGTTTTGATAGAATACATATATACATGACACATCACAAGCTATGTCCATATTCAAATCAACACCCTTACTGCTAATGACAATTTGCATTGTGGAATTCATGCCTGAAAAAAAAAAAAATTTGTAACACATATGTAGCATTCTTTCTAAGCAATGTGATCAGTGAGGTCAATACCCAGTTTTTAATTTTAATATCAGAGATACATTGATGACCTGCACGGCCATATACGGTGGCTGTTATTGTCAGCTTCAGTAAGAGTAGTTTATACTCCCACTGCCCATACATGATATATGAGGTAGTGGGTGAGGAGCATTGTGCCAGTCGTGATAACACTTCCTCCCACACATGCAATACCTCGCTCTATTTGGATCACATATATTTGTCCTTGGGGGAGAAGGTTATACTTTAAATCTTAAAACTTAAGGGAATAAAACATCAAGGACAACATACCTCCACTAGGAGCTTAAGTTTACTCTTTATGGAGCAGAATGTCCAGATTGCTGAAGGTTTATTTGCCGTTAGAATTTCATAAAGGGTGCTTTTTCAGTAACAGAACATAGTTGAGCCCCGGCACTTAGAGTAGTCAACAATGAATACTGTTATGCCCCAAGAGCAGGTGGTACATGGCTGTGTAAGTGAAGTTTAATAGGCATATCCAGCGGGACCATAACTTATTAGCGGTACATTCCATAATGGCAAAGATAACAATGGCACATGAGATGCCCGCTGTAGCAGGGCACAGTGTTTGTGAGAGGCATTGTGTCAGTGTACTTCATGCTGTCTGAACCCAAAATGACACGGCATACGAGTATGCAACAGGCGTGATGTTTTGGATTTAGTATACCTAGAATTTGTTTTTTCACCAATAAACAGGATTTATTCCGAGATTTCTGCTGAATGTTGAAGTTTGGGTTGGGCCAGATGGCAAAGTACCTTTTATATGGGATATTTTCATGGCTACCAAGCGCAGCATTGGTTAATGGTCTAGTGCATGAAAATCTAGAAGTGTTTATTAATCCATCAGTGTTTAAATTATCTCTTAATTGCAGGATTACTATTTTAAAATAGCTGCTGAAAATGTTTCTCCTTATACTGCCACTATGGGAGTTATCCCTCATCCCAGACCTGCCTGGAAGCTTGTATGCCACGCTCACGACGTGTGACATGTACGCCACCTGTGACGTGTATGCCACGCTCACGACATGTATGCCACGCTCACGAAGTGTATGCCACGCACACAACGTGTACGCCACTCTCAGAGCCCAGGAGTGGCGTACAACCAATTTTATGCTATAAATACACAGTTGGCTGCCTCTATACTTAAGATATAGGGATCCTGTATGCTTTGTTCTCCTAGCTATAATAAAGAGACATTTATAGAAGCCACCTCAGATGGCTATTGGGGCTCACATACAGGACTGACAGGGAGACCTGCTATTGAGGAGTGTGGAAGAGTGATTCTATCCTCTGTGCAAAGAGATGACACTTGGATGTGTTATTTCCCTTCATAGCTCCATGAGGGTAGGGTTGCTAGTATTGGGGCTGCTGATATTGTATTTGGGTGAACAGCTTGACCTGATGCAGTGTCAGTACTGACATGTGTACAACCTGTGCCACAGCCTCACAGAGCCTCCTGAGGCAGCTATCACCATTCTGCGGTTCAATACTCGAGCCTGCTTTTTTTCAAGCCCTTGTCCCCTAATAATTGCCCCATATAAAGCAGCAATCTAATCAAAATATACACCTGCACTAGAGTGATCTTGCAATATCATTAGCGTCAGACTTAAGAACGGACCTTACCAAGGGCTTTTTGCTGAAAGTCTTCCATACTGACTACCTACTTTCCACCCAGTGCCACACACACACACACACACACACACACACATTTACTTTATCAGTCCCAAAGTATGGCAACAATTTCTATCAAAGATTGCAGTATCCATAGCAACACTTCCAAATGAGCAATTTCGTGTTACCATCAGAATAAAATGTAGATGATGACACAATATCAGAAAACTTATCTCACTTGCCATATCAGTTTCATGTCTTGATAGACATGTTTAGCAAATTGGATCATTTTTCAGCTTCCTGTTGTTAGTGAAATGTTTTTTTCAGTCAATATCCAGAGCAAGCTGGGGTGAATTGTGAGTGACAACCATCAACATTATTTTGTTCTACCCAGCTAATGAATTACATTTTCACAAGTCGCCAGGCTTCGCTCTGTGCCACTCCATGCAGGTAAACTGGTTAGGATTAGAATTAACCTGTCATCCACTGTATGTGAGTAATCACATAGAAAACAGGGTCATGGGGATCAGCATCACCTCAGTGAGGCTCATATAAGAAGTATATTGGCTACAATTTGCTGCGCCAATCCATAGACCAGATACACAGCAGGGCATAGTTAGTATTGACGCCCATATTGATTATCTGCCATTCCTAGAGGCATGAACACAAGACACAATTGAATATGGTTATTGACATCACTTGTGTAATGTGACTTGTATTGGTGAGGGGGCTGATGGTAAATCTCACATATTTACTCTGCACTCGGCTGTATGAACAAAGATTGGGTGAAATAAATTTATAGCATTGGCAATATGCACTGCAGGCCCCCATGTACAGATATTACTGTAGTAATAGATATCTATGAGATACTGCAATGTCTAATTGTAAAGAGTGAATCTTCGCTATAGCAAACTCTGTTATTGAACACACTCGCTTATAACAAAAAAATTGATTTGGCACCATTTTTATCATTTGTTTACAATTATACCTTGGATACCACGAAATTTGGTTGTAACAAATCAATTATGCTGATTTTAAGCTGTTTGTTGTAACAATGTTTTATTGTACTTAACATTCTCTATTAGCTTGAAAGAGTTTTCAATGTTACCTGTCAGTGTTCCCTTAATCAGGTGGAATCATGAAGGTTTAGAATAAGGCAAAGGTAAATGGTTTAAGATTTGGTACAGTATGACGAGGGGCATTAGGTACTGGATGACCTAGAGGTGCTGAGGTATCAGTTAGTTGGCAGCAGCCTGACAGGCATGATACACCTGCACATTCATCTGTCCTGCTATGTGAATCACCCCTCCTTGTCTGTGTCCATTTTCCCTGACCCTCTGCCAGCTTTCTTGATCCAATCTGAAAGTCTGCTCATTATAGATCAAGAGTGCTCATTTTTAAACAGGAGAGTTGGGGGGGGGGGGGGGTTAAAAAACATGCATCAAATTTAACTTAATACAAAATTAACTTTTCAGCAAAGCTTTACTCTTCCTGATAAAAGTATTATCCTTGTCAGGCACATTAAATTATCTTTGTCTTCTTCGAAGTATGTTTCATCAAGGTAATCACCTGCCGGTTGTTCACCCCTATAGTATATTCACATCACAGAGGGGACTGATAGTACACATACACATTGATGGTATTGATTTCATAAAGATGGTCTGTTAGGAAGGGGAGCTGTATACTCTACTGCCATGATGCATTAGTGTTTTGCTGATAAGTACCTGCCTGTTATCGGATAGCATAGTCTTCTCCCTAAAGGGACACATAACTAGTGCACTCAGTAATGCTACCCAGAGACTGTTCCTGCTATGTATGTACCTTTTACTCTATGAAAACCAAGGCTATTTCTAAAAACATATTTATCATTCTCTCATAATTGTATTGAATAAAATGCTTGTTGCATAGGCCAACCCACAAAAGGGAATACTGGTACCTCTCTCCACACACGCACTTGGCCTTGGCAGTGTACATTTTTACCTACAATGCGCCCTTCCATATAGCCAAATTTATACATGTCCTTGGAATGCTATTGTGTAGGTTAGCTTATACAAGAACTCATGCAGTAGAGTGAATCAATCTTACAAAGTCTTTGTCTTTTTTTATCTTATTTTGTAAAGAACAAGGTATGTGGTCTGAAATCCCCCTCACTTAACTTTCTCCCCTCCCAACAAACAAAGTCCCTCCCTTATCTATGCTTGCTTAGACACTGATTCAAGTCCATATATGTGGTAGTGGGTCAGGGGCATTGTGTCAGTAGTCATGTTGTTGCCTCCCGTGTACGCTCTCCCATAGCAAAGCAGGTTCAGGCATCTATTTGGATCATATATATTTGTCCTTGGGAGGAAAATTGTTGAGAAGGATCAATTCTTCCGGATGTTATATGTATGTGCATTAGAATCCTGAAACACTTTTAATACATCTATGACCGCTTTTTATGTTCCCAGGAGAGGCCAATGGTTCCAGACCAAAGCCCAGTGCCCTAAACCGACATGAGCCCGTCGGTTAGTCCACTCCGGGCCAGATTTGCAAACACAGTCTGGCCCCGTCCAGGGCCACAGTGTGTTTGCTACTAGAGCATATAGCATGGCTCCCAATCTTCCGTAGACAGCCTGATTGAAATGTAGGTATCAGTTATTGCAGACGGCCTAGAATAGAGAACAGGACCTTGTTTCTGAGAAATACAATTATTTCTTTCGCTACTATTTCACTGCTTTAGATTGACAACACATCGTTGATCACAATTTAAGTTCTATCCATAGCTATCAATACCCATATGTGCCTACAGCAGGATGTGGTCGTAAGTATGATTATTTAGTAAACATGTGCCACAAGCTGCAGAGGTTGGCAGCGGTCAGACTCTGAGGTGTGAAAAGAGCAGCCAAAACTAATACTGGAGATCTTTTACCTCCGCATCCGGCCTAAAGGAGTTGCTAAAAAACCTTAAACCAATTTGGCAGAAAGAATTAAACAGATTTGCAAAAAATTACTACTTGGTTGGGAAAACACCCATTACCTCCAATCTTGGTCGAGCACCAACTTCAGTGAATCGTGAAGCACAGATTTTTACCCCATGGTACTTTTTTTTTACTACCACTTATTTCTCTCAGCCTCATTTTCTCTTATCCCCCTTTCTCTCTCTGGCTTTCATCATATGTTAAAAACCTGGGCATAAGCAAATTATAACAGGGTGTTCAGAGGTGTGTACAATTTTTATAGACCATTTTAACTTTGGTCACACATGTCTTTTTAGGTCCATTGTCCTCTTGCTCCAAAAGTATAGTTTAGTATTCCTTTATTTATACTGAGCAAGATACAGAGGCCGCGGGCCCGGATTATGTATTTGCCAGTACACCTTGATGGCATTCGGTGTTATAAATGAAAACTTAATATTATGTTAAGTTACAAAATGAGTTTGTTTATTTACACCTATTCAGTGTGTAAACATTGAACGGGTGTAAACAAACCAAGCCTACGAGGCTTTATATAGTGAGAAAAATATTTTACTGTAGCTTTATAGCATATGGTAATTAGGAGTGGCGCGAGCCAGCCCGGATCACCTGGGGGGTTTGGATGGATATTGTGTGGGGGGGGAGTGGGTATTTTAATGTGGGAAAAAATAAATGAAAGAGGGGGGTTGGTGGGGGGTAGAGGGGGATGCAGGAAGGGTTTTAAGGAGGGCAGAAAGAGGGGCCGGTGGAAGAGAGAAATATAGAGTAAGGGGGGGGTAAGTGTAAATTGGGGGTGGGTGGGAGAAGTTAGTGGGAGGGTATTTGTGGGAGAGGGGGGGGGGTCGTGAAATGAGACAAGTGGATATATGACCTATAATATCTTTTATAATAGATTAAATTTTCTATGTGAGGGGGGGGGGGTGTCGTGTAACAACCTGCAGCTGTGTACAATAGCCTAGCAAGTTATACTTATGTATCATATCATGTCCTAGTTATGTCGCACTCACTGCATGCATTTTGATGTTTAAGCAAAGGTTTGTACTGCTTAAAGTCACATTTTAACCTAAATGCCATGTAGTGTTCTTTGAACATATTCAAGACCTTTCCATGAAATTGGCATTGCATTCAATAAACTCAAAATTGGCATTACCAGATTGCAGACAATAAATCATGCTAACTTAGGGAGACATTGAGCATTTCCATGTTCTCTAGTTCCTATTCTAGCATCAGATAGCTGCCTGTGTGCATATATTAATCTGTGTTCCCACACTCAGGCTTTTATTCTTTCCCAACAATGGCAGCATATGTACATTAAGTCTCGATCTCAAAATAGTAGAATACTTTTCTTCTTTTTGTTGTAACTAAGTAATACGGCAGAAAAAGAAGAGTTTAAGAAGAAACATGGCCATTAGTCATTTCAATCACTCTTCCGCCAGTGTGTTGGTTCAGCCCTGTGTGGATGTCACTCAGTCTTTATGGCAGTGTGTACAATCTGTACCAACTGTAACAAAGGTTATAGGCACCTGTCAGACTCTTCTCTAGCCTCCAGAATATACAAACTGGTGGCCATTGGTTTTTGTGTACCCTTGAGCTGATGCCAGGTGGCAGGTGGTGGTCCTTTCTTTTCACTCAACTCAGCTCGTGCCTCAACAGGAGTTTAATTGTCCTTACACAACGGGAAAAAGGTCTACTCATACTAGTCTCTGAAACTGCAAAGAAAGAACACTGATAACGATTCTACATAAAGCATTATCATTGGTTTTAGTTTTAATCCCCCTTCGGCCAGCTCTGCATCTGCAACGAATGTCTATTTTTCATCGTTTTTGAATGCATTTCTCTCCCCATCTTGTTATGGTGCTGAGCAGTCTGTGCTGATGGTTCTCAGCTTCAGCCGACTCTGACCTTCCTCTCAGAGACATATCACATGACCTGATCCTGATCATGTGACTAAATGATGGTAACACCAATTGACAGACGCTGTAGCGAGATCTTTAGTAAAGTAAGATGCAAATAAACAAAACACTTAAATTATGCAGTAGCATCAGTGAAGCTATCTAGACATGTCGTTGGAAAATAAACAGGTCCTTATCTTAGAAAATGATTATAATATTAAAGTATTCTTGAATCAACATCATCAGTCAATGTTGGATTGAAAAAGGCATAATGAAATTATGACTGCTCACCTCACCTGCTCCCTGCACAGCACAACACAGCTTTAATTTGCATTCACATGCTAGAAATGGTTCTGACCACGGACACCTGCAGTTTGGCATTTATCAGTCTGGGTCTTTTTTGCACCTACCCAGATATGATGTATGGACATTTGTTCATTGTGTAAAAAACGTCCCCTACTATATTAGTTTAGGGATGACCGGTTGTATCCTTTTCATGAATAAACAAGTTGAATTAATGATCCCACTTGGCTATTGCTTTCCTGTACCAATCATTAATCACCACAATGCATGAGCCTGCATGCATATTAAGTATTACTTTTTGTTGTGGAATGTGTTCACTATGCCCATGAAACCAGACTCCTTCATATCTTTATACATCTGTTGTTGACTAAGCCCCATGGCAATCTGAGTTGGATATTATTGTCAACTTCAGTAAGAGTAGTTTGTACTCCCGCCCACCATACATGAGACAGTGGGTGGGAGGCATTGTGTCAGTAGTGATGACGTGTCCTCCCACACATGCAATGCCTGACTCAGGCATCTATTTGGATCACATATATTTGTCCTTGGGAGGAAGTTGTGCAGAGAGATTGATTCTACTTGGATGTATTCCCTTCGCATCTTGTTGGCAATAGCAGCAATCGCAGCCATCATGCACCTACAGGGGGGGGGGGGGGCAGGGGGGGGGGCAAGGGTTCTACTTCATGGAACAGAATGTCCAGAATGTAGAGAATAGTTTATTTGCCATCAGAATTTAATAAAGAGGACAGACCTCAATACCCTTAGTGCTGGTACTTAGAGTATACAACAATGTCAGTTACACAATCCTGTTATATCTCATGAACAGATGGCACAGGGCTATGTAAGTGATGTTTGAGTGGCATGAGTAGTACAGGACAATAATGTAGGAGTAGTACACTCAATCCCACTGATGGATGAGAAGTACTCTCCACCTAGTAGTAGTTCCCTCCACCATGGCAAAGACCACCATGACACGTGAGAAGTGGCTTGTAGCAGGGCAGAGTGTTAGTGAGGGGCATTGTGTCAGTGTACCTCATAATGTATGTTTCCTCCACACACACAGCCTGTATAGAAGCCACCTCAGATGGCTATTGGAGCTCACATACAGGGCTAGGAGGGTGCTATTGTGGAGTGCAGAAGAGTAATTCTATCCTCAGAGCAAAAAGATCGCTGTTGGACGTGTTATTTCCCCCATAGCTCCATGAGGGTAGTCTTGCTGGTCTTGGTGCTGCTGATATTGTTATTTAAGTTGGTGAACATTTTTGCCAGTTTCAGCTGTAGTGCCAAGAAAACATGCACATTTTATTTGCTCATTGAACCTTAACAGAATTTCTCTCTGGTGGAAAAATCCATTCATTCATATTTTGTACACACAGGGCTTTTTTTAAATTTATACAGTGGAATTAATCTTGGGGCTGTGTCTCACGAAGTTGGGCCAATGTTTTCATCTCTAACCGGGTGCCAGCTCTGACCAGGTGCCAGCTCTGATGGTGATAAAAATGGGAAACTAATGACTAATCTAAAGAGTTATAACATCCATTAACCTTTTCAGCCAAATTCTATCTACATTTGCCCTAAATAACCCGTTTTTATTCAGCCCGGTCAGACC
This sequence comes from Harmothoe impar, assembly GCA_947462335.1. NCBI lineage: Eukaryota > Metazoa > Annelida > Polychaeta > Phyllodocida > Polynoidae > Harmothoe > Harmothoe impar. The sequence continues at coordinate 69,477,865 of OX381714.1, forward strand.
TTAGCCAACCCTATAGATGGATGAATGTATAGCTGACAATACATGCAGTGTCTGTGTAAAACTTGATTTAACCTGTACAGCAACCTGACAGAGCCAGTTGCCACCTGCCAGACTTCTGCTTCTACAAAAATTGCCATTGGATTTTTATGTGGTGTACACTGGAGCTGAGCGGTCTCTGGTGTCAGTTGGAACGGCTCCTGTTCCCTCACTCAGCTGCAACAGGATGGGAATAGATCAGCAGCATTCACTGTGATAAAATCATGGAGTCTGATTATAAAATGAGAAAACTCCTAGAAATGCTACCTAAAGGGGTAAAGATGCATTACAGTTTTACTTGGTTTTCAAGATCTGCAAATCCCTCTCCTATATTTGTTTCCAATGGTTAACTGTGCTCTCTTTCTTCTTTAACAGTAAATGATTTCACCCCATTTTTTTGCATTGTTGTTTCCATCCATTCTGACTTCCCTGTCTCTGTCATCCCTTAATCCCATTGAAGACCTCCCACCCCTATTCCAACCATCTCCTCGACCCGTTTCTGAGTGCTCAGTGTCAATACCAGATTGGGTACATTACATGATGTTAAATTGGGTGGACATAAACCACTATGATGTCCCTGTTTTGTCAGACTGCCGGAGGGAGCCCCTTGTGTGCATTTACCATTATGTGGTTCAATACTCGGACCTGTTTTTCCCCCCTTAATAACTGCCCCATATAAAGCTGCAATCTAATCAAAATATACACCCACAGGCTGTATAATAACTAAAGCGATCTTGCAATATCAGCAAATAATCAAAGATTAGAGACATTCGTATTGGCCTGATATGATTGATAAACATACCAAGGTTAAAGCACAAAGAAGCAACCATTACATTTTCTCTAATCTAGCCTACAAATACATTTTTTAACATTTATGTATCCAATGCCATGGAAAAACACCCATAAACTTGGAAACCTGCTGATATATATGTCTGACATCTGGCCCCTATATATATCTTGCAGTGTAGTTAAGTTTGACTGGTATGAGTAGTAGGCTCTACCAGGCCATAGATCACCGTGATGTTTTGTTTCAGATGACACAGCAACTATGTGTGGATATTGTCATTGTAAAGGTGCTGTAAAGAAACAAAAGGATAAACAGCAGTTAGATGTGTCATTTAGGTGTATAGCTTGGTAGCTTGTCAAAGCCAGGCTTTCATCCTCACAGCTGCCACCTGCAAACGTCTTTATACCGCCCCCACCAACACATTTATAAATACCAACTTACACATGAATACATCCTTTAAAGGCCTTCATGAAAGATAAAAACTCAAGCTATGAAGGGAGCCTACCTCACTGTTTTTGTTGTTCAATGAGACTCGCTGCCCACACACTCTGCATATAATTAGTCTCACGTATTGGGCACCAGTCTGTTTATTATTGACTATTAGCTGCCTGCCCGACTGGCTGAACAGCACATCCACCTGGCAGATAAATCGTATATTTCCACCTGTACAAACAGCCTAGGTGGCATACCCAGTATACAGTGTTAGCTCAGGTAGACAGTCCTCTGTGGCCTTTTTATTGTATGAAATGATTTTCCATATGATGAATTTTTGCATATTTTCAATTGTTTATTGATCAAAGTTTTGCCCTTTATTTTACTTTTTTTTCACCGCCTTTTTACTCATGGTATTTATTGGATTTCGATTTTCTACCCTTGTGCCATAATTATAAATCCATCCTCCACCCATTGTTTTATTTTTTATGAAATACTGCAGTGCCATTGATTTTACCAAAGAGTGCTGTATTTCACATCCCCATGAAATAACCCATGTCCGTATTTCACTGCCTTGTGACGTCATCAAAATGGCGGTTTGTTTATATTTGAACGATGTAGAAATATACTAGTTTAAGCCCTTCACCCCCTAGAGGCCCTAATAATTTAATTTGAATCGAAAAAGGTAAAACATAAACACAAAGGTACACTTTTTTTTGGTCTGTTGGGGGAGGGGGTTATTTCACTGAAATACGGCCCGAGAGTCAACTCGTGAAATTACCCTCCAACAGACCAAAAACTCGTGCACCTTTGTCTATTTATCCCATTGTAAGAATCATTTATTACAATCAGAAGGGCAAGCAGGTAGTGGATCAGCGTGTCTTGGATGTGTGGGGTGAGGGGTTTGTTTTGGGTCAGTGTGCATTTGCCCTTATGGTATAGTTGATGAAAAGTGGTCATGCCATTTTCAGCCCTCTCAGTAAAAATGTATATATGATTGTACACAGCATATCATATGCTGTTATTGAAACCATGTGCTCCTTCTCCCCAATGGTCTCAATGACCCCCCTAAATGGTCTGTGGATGTAGCACATCAGTGAAGCTAAATAGTTTCCTAACAACAGCATTGTAGGTAGACATCTGGGACATGTTCCCTAATTACCTTTTAACAGTTAGAACACAAACCTAATTACACCCCAGGCATCTACCCTGACTGATGAAGGAGTGAGAACTGGCAGGGGGAGTAGGCTCTAATGCCCTTGTAACTGCAATTCAACACTGAACTAACTTACACCCAGACTTATGTAGGAGGCCTGCAGTGAGTCTGTATATGGAGATACTGTGTTAATGGTGCACTCACAATAACTGGGTAAATGCACCATGCATGTTGCCAGCTGGGGGGCATTGTTTACACTATATTAAGGATGGCATGATGCATCAATAAAGGTCTTGTGAGGAACTTACTGCTGCCTTGGTTCATCATGATGCTCACTTAGGATGGGGGAAGTCATGATGCATGACTCCAGACCAAGGTACCAGTGGTGCAGTCACGATTCATGACGACTTAAGACAGGCCCCCCCTAGAGGTTAAGCAATTGATGCCAAAAGAGACAAACCTGAAAAAGCGACAAACCTGAAAAAAGACCTCATGCAATTTAAAGCCCTTAGATTATTTATATATCCAAGAGAGTCAATCATATTGCATATTACCTCTGACTTCACCGTACACATTGAGCTAATACTTACTATGCACGTTTACATTTGATTCTAATGTTTCTAGTGTAGGGGCATGATGTCAGGGTGTGTCTCCCCACAGGGGGTGTCATAACTGTAGGTTAGTGTCAATGCAATACAGTAATGAAAACAGTCCCTACTTGTTCGGGGGTGTAAAATTATGAGACACTAAAATGCACTTGCAGTTCAACACCTGACCTAAAAATCATTTTCATTGTTATCTGCCCGTTAAAAAGGCACATTCTTACCGTGTAGGCCTGGATGATTAAACACTAACCATTCTAATGCAGCCAGCATCCATTTAAACTTCTCACATAACCAATGAAGCATTTTCCTCTTTTACTTTTAGTGACTCAGAGCCTAATTGATGAGGTCATGAGTCCAATGTGGATGTAACAAAAAATGACAGGTTCCACAGACCTTCCACCCACCCACGCATTGCCCACCCTTACACACAATAAACCAACTGCCAAACTCTGCCATGATAACCTAACAAGGAATGACAGCTTCTTCCAACCATCAATTCATCCACATAGTCCAGATAATGTGCAGTATCAACTTACACTACCCCACTACCTACCTTTTATCCCACTCGAGGTGAGCTTTGACACAAATATCAAGCCATCAAATATCAGATCGATATTTGGTGTTGTCAAGTGATATCCGATGTTGTCAAGTATCTTTACTATGTTGTCAGGGTAGTAAAAACAGGGCGCCCTGATTGGCTGTTAGTGATCAATGAAAGTGCAATTGTGGTTACGTCACAAATGTTAATCCTCGATCAAAAATAACACAAAAACGGAAATAAAATAATCATTTTTGGTAAAACTCTACCAATCACAGCATTGAAAACATGTTTTCTGGGACAATCTGATGCGGAGGCTTCAAATTTCAAGTCAGATTTAAGCTGTAGGCCCCCTGAAATGTAGTAAAATGTGTATTTACTGTGCATATCGGCAGCAGCGACGTCAACAACTGCCGGTTCCCCTTAGTTACATGACCCAGTTCCGTCTCTAAGGACCGCATGCATTGGGGCCCTGAAGGGGGATCTACAGAGGCCCTAGATACGTCCATTAAATCATAATTTAATGGTCCATTTCACTTCATGGCCTCTTGATAATTTAAAACCTTGACCCTTGTGCCCTTTTCTCGCGGGATAAAGATAGAATTTGGTGGTTGATGTGTCCTCTCGTTCATATCTGGTCCTTGTCCAGATATGAACTCGAGGACACGTCAACAACCAAATTCTATCAATGTATTTACCCATCAATACATTTACTTTATCAGTCCAAACTTAATTTGTCAGTCTATTTCTTATCAATGCCTGCAGTAGCCAAAGCAACATGTCAAAAAAAGCAATATTGTATTAGCAGGAAAAAAAGGATATGATAACACAATATTAGAAAACTAATCTTATTTGCCATATCACTTTCATGCTCTGATAGACATGCTCAGCAAACTTTCTGTTTTCAATTATTAATAAAAAAAGGTTTAGGCCATCATCCGCTGTATGTGAGCAATCAACCAAAGAACAGGGCCATCGGGATCAATCGTTCATATTTACAATTCATTGAAAACCACCTAGAGTAAGATTGCCTGACACTAAATCAGACTTCCCATACACTACTATCTACAAGACTGCCTGTCTCAACCCCAACTTCCCATACACTACTGACTCCAAGACTGACTCTGCCCCAACTTTATATGGGTGGTTCTGACCAATCGTTGACATATCAGGATTTCAGTGTGTGGGAGGCTATAAATCAATGGAAAGTCTATAAAACCAACTTTTATGAATCATATCAGGTCGGGCTCATCTGGGGCTACAAGTGGTACCATAGTTTTACATATGTGTCATCAATATTTAAGCTGTCAGAGGCCGAAAATGGGCTAAATTTGGCTAAAAATGGGTATTTTTGTGGACTATTTTCAACAAATTAGGGTTCTAGACTGTACCACAATGTGAATGGAAGAGGTAAATGAACTTTGGCATCATTTTTGTATAGGAACTAAGTGAATGCAATACTGGAAATGTCTAAATCATCCATTTTACCAGAAAATGAAGGTCCTTAGAGACTGCAAAAGTGTTGTGTAGTTTTGAGGCTACGAGTAACTCACTTATTGTCCTAATAGACACACCCCCTACCTTTCTACAAAAATACCATAGAACCTAACCAAGAGTTGTAATCCATTACTCAGTACCTAAACCCATATGTACAAAAGAGAAATTGAAAAAGTATTGAAAACTCTTGACACAGTAGTGGATTGAAACATAATTTGGTAAAGTTGTGTACTTTTGCTGAAGCTACGAGTCACTCACAAATAATATATAAAACCATCGCAGTTCACATGTTATTTATATTTAACTATCCATTTTACACTTGAAGTAAAATAATCCTAGAAGCATATGTATTGAATGTGAGGAATCGACCTGCAAAACAACAATGTTCAGATTGATATATCTACACTGGTAGACCAGCGGGAATTACGCATCACGCGACTACGCGTCACGCAACTACGCATCACATACTTTAAGCCCAGAACTGAATTGCTGGGACATAGAGCTACATTTTGGTTTTTGTTTGGTGTAAATCGGACCATTATTAAGGGAACTGTGATAGGAAAATGACCAGGTAACAGTAAAGGGATTATTAAGTTCTGGAAATAAGTATTTCTGTTAGCATGCATCACGCAACTACGCGTCACGCAACTACGCGTCATGTGTTTTAAGCCCAGATCTGGATTCCCCACACATAGAGCTACATTTTGGTTCTTGTTGGGTGTAAATCGGACTATTATTAAGGTAACTGTGCAAATGAGTGGAGCTATGTTACAACCCTGTTCCCTTACCCATTCCCTACCCTACCCACCCAACAAGAAAAAGTTATTCTGATCCAGAATAAAGGTTATGTCAGGGTTTTTAACATTTATTTATAACCTTTTTTCTTACATAAAAACTTTGACTCTAAAAAATGCTAATAAATGTTTAAAAAATTGTTTGGATACATGAATTCATTCATGTTTCTTTAAGGCTAATACATCATCTTCTTACTGTTAATACAACGTTTTTGACGACCGTTCGGCATATAACCCAGCAGTAAAATTAGCATATCATTTGAAAACGTTTTCAGAGTTATGCTGAGAAATTTATTCTATTTTTCATTAATTCTAGTCTAGTCCTCCTTCTTCAAATAAAGTATAGTAGCTATCTGACCAAGTCTGTCTGCTCAACATGTTTTCTCTCCCTGTACCATAGATTTAATATGCAGAGGCTTGTATGTTTGTTGCTATAAGCAATATTCATTACCACATTATGGGTGTTGATATTGATATAGACTGTATAAATTGTAATACAATTGTTCACCTATACACCCTTTGTAAATTCCCTCTAGCCTAAACTTGTCCATGATTGTATTCCCTAAATAAACTAACTACCACTCAAACTATGGCCTGCAGGACATTTTTCATGAACGATTTAGGGATTGAAATCAAGTTTTCTTTCGTGATCCATCCAGTACTAATCAATGCACAAAAAACATAGCCCCTAAAAGGCAATGTCAATAATCAAGTTTAGATTAAAAGTATGTACTACAGAATTCCAGTTTGCAGAGGTATTTGAAGAAAGACAGAGAAAAGATTGTCCTCTCCCTGACAACCTTGCACAACCATGCACAATTTCACTCATTGTTTTTGAATAAAGAATAAAGGTTATAAAATCATAAGTAGATGCAGGGGAAATAAACATATACCACTTCCAATCTCTTCTCTATATGTTCTCTATGGCAAAGGATACTTTGAGCTGAACGGAAATGATTAATTTAATGTATAAGAATAAATGTGTGACTCGTAGCCTCATGGAACTAAAGTACATGTATATACATTCACTATTCCCTTTTTCTCATACAACAACATACAGCTTTGTTTAGTGGGATAAGCCTCTATATTATGACTTTGTACTCAATTGTGCAAGATCACTATCATAGATAGGCAGACAGACTTTTATCTGCTTACATAATTGCAAATTAGGCCCCTTCTACCAAAAGGCATATAATTATTCTATATAGAGTTAAGCAAAAGATGGGGTAAATTAGAAAAATAATGAATTGAATTAAATGTAAGAGACATTGATAAATCAGTTCCTTGATACATGGCCCTTCATGAGCAAGAATATTATTAATTGAAACTAAAAATAGGAGAACACACATGGATTACACTTGATATATGAATCTGGATTTTCATAAATCAAAAGCCAGCCAATGAGGCTACGAGTCACACATAAATACTCCCCTTCTTCACTGACATGGCAGAACTGCTTAGGGTAGAGAGAGGTCCGAGACCCATGTACCAGTTATCAGGCAATAGGCCCTACTATAAATTCGAGTTGAAATTAAAAGTGTACTACATGATTCCACTTTGATGAGCTATGTAGAGGTTAGCAGAGAAAAACTGTCCCCTCACCTACAGCCTTGCACAACCATGCACATTTTCATCCATTTTCTTAAATAAATAAAAAAATGTCATAAAAATATGCTTTGATATAGGGAAAATGGATAAATATGTCTCCCAAACACTCCTCTACACATTGTAACCATCCCCCATGGCAAAGGATTCTTTGAGTTGAGAGAAAATACTGAATGTAATACATAAGAATAAGTGTGTGACTCGTAGCCTCATGGAGATACACCTGCATAGACATAGGAACTTTGCCTGGTTACCATGGCAACAGTTTTAGGCTTTAGCTGTTCCAACTTAGTACACAGTAGGCTCAGGACCCCTACTACAGATGGGCAAAAGGACTTTTATCCGCTGATATTTTTAAAAACTATCCCACCCAGGCTCCCCCTGAGGCCAAATGTCAACGATTGGTCAGAACCACCCATATACACTACTTACTACATAACTGACTCTGCCCCAACTTTACATACACTACTGACTCCAAGACTGCCTGACTCTGACCCAACTTTACATACACTACTGACTCCAACACTGCCTGACTCTGCCCCAACTTTACATACACCACTGACACAAAACCCTATCCCAGGAGCCATTACATATTGCAATATCTTCCCGGATAAACATGTTTTCTCTTTTGAGTATTATTGTACTGCATGACTTTTTATGCAAGCTCTGAAGAGTTTATCATCAAATTAATCTCTATCCTAACAATAGGGCATTTATTGACACTATAAACTATTGGCTGTACTTTTTGGAAGCTAGTTAATGACCAAATGGCTAATTGTTCCTTTCGAATTTGTTCAATATTCATTTGTCATGGCATAAAGCCAAACCTGCTGGCAGTTTGGGTTTTTGATATTCATGTCAGATATTCATGTCAGATGTCAAGTGTCACAACATTGCTCAATGACAACCGCTTATTTTTGACATGTGACTGCTTTAGTTCCTGTTCAGGTTATTGATAAAATCCATGACATAAAAAGATCTCCATGATTGAATATGTTCATAGAAGGGGTTACATTAACTTGTCTCCTAGATCTTATAATGGGAAAAGTATAATATCATCATGCTTCAAAACAGAAATGCCTCAAGATTTGTGTTTATTATCTTTACATGCAGAGGTATGATGATAGCAATGCATTAGTGGTAACATTCAGCAATTATGTCACCATTTTTTCAGGACGTTTTCAGTACCTGCCCCTCCCTTTGTCTCTGCTTTAAACAGTATTTGTATTTGTATACCAGACCAAAACGCTCCCCACCCTGCCCCCTAGCACTAAAATAGTTGTAGAATGTATCCATTAGGGGGTAAAACCTAATATAGATAAATAACTACATATCACAGGCATGTAGAACCTTTAGAGATTTGAAGAGGGGAAAATAAAAAGCAGCAGGATAGAGAAGGATAGAGAGATATCATTCCCTAGAGTGCAGAGAGGCCAATCATGACAACTTAAGCCCACTCTGTAAAAGCATTAAATTATTCACTGGGTCTGCAATATCAAAGTTGTCCCATAGAGTCCCCTGTGCATGGTAAAACAGTTAGTACAGGGCCGGCCCCCATGTTGGTTACCCGTGAGGCCAATACAGTAAACAGGGCCAGGCTCCTAAATGTTAACAGTATTTCACTAGCTCTTTGTGAAATGGTATATTCAGGGCCAAGTAGCTATCTACACATATTTGTATGTTGTAAGGCTTTAACAGTAGCATAGTGTGTTCTACCTTCTCTTTTTTTTTAAATGAGGAATATTATTTCATTAATTGGTTTTCCTTTAACATGTACATGATATTCTGCCAACTTCTGATTACTGTCCTACTCCACATGGCAGTGCCTGGGTATTAAATAAGATGTAACCTACAAAGGCAGTTTGCTGATAAAGGTCTTGATAAAGGTAATAACCTCTGGCAATTGAATAAAAAATAAATGATATCTGTTGATGCTCTGTTCTATCCATAAAGCATTATGGTTAAGTCATTATTGTGTTCCTGTAAATTTGATGCATACATATTGAGAAGCACAGTAATTTGATTTAGGAACTACTTATACTTATCTTGAAACCTAACATATTGTACATTGGCATGCTGCTTTTTCTGTCTTTATACCCTACTGGGTATTGGCATTGATTTGTGCAACTGCAAATGCATTTCCTAGACCATAGTCACAAGTAGTATAGTATGTATCGGAACGGGACTATAGTTAACTACTGTTTATTACTCAATCGACCTGCAGCCAATCAGAAGCCTCCATTTGACCGGAAGTGACGTCACATGCCCATATAAGGGCATACCGGAAGTGACGTCACGTGACCTTGACCTAGTTAGAGGTCAAGGTCATGACGCAGCCAATCAGAGGCTTCCATTTGACCGGAAGTGACGTCACACGTCCATATAAGGGCATACCGGAAGTGACGTCATGTGACCTTCACATGTCCATATAAGGGCATACTGGAAGTGACGTCACATGACCTTGACTTAGTTAGAGGCTTCTGATTGGCTGGAACACTGGAAGTGACCCATTATGCAAATGAGGGACTACTTCCGGTCAAATGGAGACCCCTGATTGGTTGGGTCATGAAGAAATGTGTCTCTTAATTTTTTTTTGTTTAGGAAGTGATCGACTTTAGGATCACGTGACCGGAAGTGACCTGATGAGTCACGTGATTAGAAGTGACGACGACACATGCTTTAATTAGGCGATCAGCAGCGACTGGAGGAAGTGTCACTTTAAGAGGACACGCTAGTTAATTGTTGTAATTTTTTTTACTTACTAATAAAAGAAGACGTATGAAAATAAAACACAACAATAATTTTATTTATTTTTTTATTTTCTTTTTTTCAATTCTAATAAACACGCTATTTTTGAAAAGATGCGCTCAATCAATCAATAACACACTTTTTTTTCATATTTTTTAAAGGACTTGTTGTCACACCGTTAGAATGCACGCGACGCTTATAATACAAGTAGCGCACGTCATCTTTCTCTATGGTGTAAGTGTCCATTTTTGGTTCGTACCACTTTGAAATTTCTATTTACCGTAAGGAGAGTTTTTCGTTTGCGAAAACATCTAAGATGACGACTGGTTCTTTAGGGTTTTGTTACTTCTGTACACTTTTTGCACGCCATCTCTTTTTTTGGGATTTTCTTTCACTGGTGCTGCTGACTCGATCGTAGCAAATGTAAGTCTTAGGGTTGAGACTTAGGATCCCGTCACTTTCCCACGCCGTTTACATAAGCCCTGAAGTTCTCAGATCGTGAAGGTAACGTCTCTCACAACATCCGCCGGGCGGCGGACACCATTTTCGCACTTTTTTCCGTTTTATCTTCACGAAAAGCTCTAAGTGATCGTCACACACCGATGTCGGAATCTGCTTTCGTTTCTTTCTGAAGTATGTCTCTCTCAGGCGAGGTTTGACTACACAGAGGCAAATATCAGAGGCACCCAATAGCGCTAATTCTACTCTCAGACAAGGGTCAGGCACTGCTGGACTATAATAGATGGGTCAAGGGCTATTCTAGTGAGGGTCAGGCTACGCCTGACATTCAATAACAAGCTGGACTTTGGCAAACTTGCTTGAAAGTCTGACCATGCAGGATCCTCATGCCATAGTCTGGCAATGCTGAACTCTTGGGAGAGTATGCTGGACTCTTGCTGACCAGACTTTCAAGCAAATTTGCCAAAGTCCAGCTTGTTATTGAATGTCCGGCGTAGCCTGACCCTCAGTAGAATAGTCCTTGACCCATCTATTATAGTCCAGCAGCGCCTGACCCTTGTATGAGAGTAGTATTGGCGACATTGGCTGACTCTGATATTTACCCGTGTGTACGGTGGGAGGAGGGGGTTCACAGCCACAGCTTGCGCTTATAGAGCGCTACTAGCGGAGGTCTGGATGAGGAGACTACGGCGTTTGTCTTAAAAAAAAATAGCCATGGCACATGTCGATGTCGCTTAATTATGCTCATATCTCATGGCGATTTTAAGAATTGCTCATGTCACCTGTCACTATGTTTTTCAAGCTTCATGTCAAATGTCACTAGGTCTCATGTCGAATGTTGATGCTAAGAAACAGACATGACGTCATCTCGAATTTAACACTACCGCTGCTGCTGCTGCTGCTGCTTGTGCAGCTCGTGCAGCTGTTGCAGCTGCTGACAGCTGCAGCTGCTGTAGTTGCTGACGCTGTCACGGATGCTGTTGACAGATGCTGCTGCTTGTGCTGCGCGTGCAGCCGCTGCTGCGGCTGCTGACGTTGTCACGGATTCTGCTGACAGATGCTACTGCTTGGGCTGCTTGCGCTGCTCGTGCAGCTGCTGCAGCTGCTGACGATGTCACGGATACTGTTGACAGATGTGGCTGCTTGTGCTGCTTGTGCAGCTGCTGCTGCTGCTGACGATGTCACGGATGCTGCTGACAGATGCTGCTGCTTGTGCTGCACGAGACTGAGTAGCCGCTATTACTAATGCTACTAATACTAGTATGAGAAAATACATTTAGTCAGTTGATTAAATCAAGGAGGTTTTCTGACTTCAGTGGATCGTTTAGCCATCGGCCACGGGCAAAACTTGAAACCATTTTATACATGGGACAATTGGCAGAGTCGAAACGTGTTGGTACGATGGGGTCGATCATGTTCATCATCAGTTCAGGCAAAGGAAGTGTGTCGACAGCACGCGAAAACTTCATGTCTGAATGTTTCAACACAAGACTTTTTATCACACTCACACAGCTGCTTTGAAAAGTGAATCCTTGACCAAACTTGTGCTTTTCCAACACAGCTTTGGCCTCTTTCTGTGCAGTAAGGGATCTCTCTTTCGGGTTCATCTCAGTGCTGTCTAGCATGTCCTCAAAGTCTTTAACATAATGTTCCAACGGGCTACAAATGATGGACTCCAGATCATCGTCCGCATATGTCGTCTCCTCGCACCATATTGTGTCTTCGCCTGTTTCGAATTCCGTCATTTTCTTGACAATCTCCTCCTGAGTGCCTTGCATATATCGAAGCTCCTTCAAGGAGTTGATAACTTGTATGGCGAAGACTGACAAACTTGAAGGAATTTCACCACAGTCAGGCCAAGTATACGGAGCTAAGAAAAATAGCTCTAACAAAATATTCTCCCTCTGTCCAAATGAAACTACTGTTCCGATGAAGTTGAAGCATGCTTCTATCCATTGCTCCTTGGTGACGTCCTTCCAATGTTTCTTTACCTCACATGCATCATAGGGCACTGTTTCTCTTCTTGCTTCAAGTGGGAGTTGCTTTTTCTTTCTTGGACTCATTTCGAGAGGGTTTCGATGCTCTGTAGTGTCAACACTTTCATAAATAAAGAAAATAGCAGAACTAATCATCGTAACGTGCTGAGCGAGCGTAGAGTGGACGATGCTACGAAGATGAAGGGCGGGTGGAGAAAGTGTGACTGGTGAGAGCGGCGTTTCACTCCTTATGTACCCTGTCCTAGATAAGCCTCTTAAACGGCTGAAAAGACTCTCTCAGTACAGAGCTTCTACCGCAGGTGGGTTTAGACTTAAGCAGCTTAGTTCACACACGTGTCTGTTAGAAAAGCTACTTGCACACCTGCCTTCCCTTTTCACTAGTATTCACCCTCTGCCGACTTATAAGACACCTATACACTCCTTCTCGTGAAATCTATGGAAGATGATGGAAGGACCACCGACTAGATTTTCTTTGATCAGAGCGTGGAGGACGGCGTCGAAGGGAGGGAACGTTGTGAACACAGCTTATAGGTTTTGGAAGAGGACCTGTAAAGTCGAACTGGCGAGAGAGATCTCGTCTTTCAACATGACAATGCTGCGATCTTGGAAAAAATTAGCGTGATTTTTTCAAAAGCTTAATGAAAAGTTTGACGTCTTCGTTATTGTAGTGGATCAAGTAATCTCTCATAGTTTGCATCTTCTTGTCGTACTAAACTTTCTGACATGTGGCGTAGTCGGATTTCGGCCATTTTGACGCCCGTCAGTTCGCTGTCAAAAGCCGATCTCGGTGGCAGGGTTCTGTTTACCAGTTTCTTGGTATAAGTCATCCATTCGTAAGGAAAGCGACTTTTCTCTTCGTTTCTGGTGAAAGCTCGCAAATAATTCGCGTAGCTGTAACCAAGTGCCAAATAGTTGACTACTATGTCCAAGAAAACTGTGTGTAAACCGTCAAGTATTGATTGCTTCTCTTTATGACGCTGAATTGTTGGTTTCTTCTGTCTCCGGAGGCAAAGAACGAGTGAAGGCGTATTTTTGATCAGGTTCAAGTCGTAACGCTCCGTGTTGAAGCTCACGACTGGAGCTTGACGGATGTATCTCAGAAGCTGCTTCTTCAGTTGAACTAACGGTTGTCTGGTGTGAGCTGCAGCGAAGCCACCTGGAGAAGGGGTGAATGTCGCTTCTTCTAGCAGGAGAGCTTCACCTATCGCCACATGTAACTTCGCTAACGTTGGTCGGTAAAGTTCTAGCACAGCTTTCTCGATGACTTTGGCGTTCTCGTTTATGTGATTTTAAACTCGGTCTAACAAGGGGTCGGAATCTGCGTCGGATTCTCTGAGGTACACCGTCCCCTCCTACCCCGGAAAGTCGGATGTGACGCTAGCCGACAAAGGGACGTGATCCCACAGCAGGGACACGTGTTCAGTCGACGGTTCTCTGCACGGTCTGAAGAAAGCCTCGAAATCGAAGGTAATGTTGTAAGGGTAGATTCTGGAATGTCCGTCGGGAGGAAAAGTTTCACGTGTGGCAGCGGGACAGAACTGACGTAACAAATTTGAAGCGCGCTTGCTGGTGTTGTATAAGTGAAAGGAAATGTGGCGGAAGACGCAGAGGTTGTCCTTGTTGGGAAAATCTAACACAAGGCTTCTCTTTCCAACTCGACCGTCCTGCCTGTTCCTACCGCCTATGGGAAAACATCCAGGTCCCATGTAAACGCAAATGTTCAAAATTAGTAGGAAAAAGAGCGCGCCGCTTGGTGTCAGCGTCGCGAAAGTTTCCGTACTTCTTCGCAAGCGACGGTGTTTTCCATCTTTGAGAGGAGCTCTTCCAAAGTTTCTGAATTAGTTATAGTAGGGAGCGGTTGTAATGAGAGTTGCGTTGTTCTGGGAGACGTGAAAGTAGCGCAGTATGTTCTTGTCTTCTCTGTGTTGTAAGAGTAAGCCTACCGAGAAACCCACTTTTTATCATTGTGTGAAGCGGATTGCGACGCATAGTATCTACAGCGTCACTCAACTCGCCGGTTGGTAGTTTGACGTTTGTTACACTCACGCGAGTCCCGTGCATCCTGACACTCGTTTGTATTGCAGGCCAATTCGCCGTGAACGTTTCCTCACCGTTCGGTACAGCGCATGTACGTGGAGGGATAGTCACCTCGTCCAGAGATTCGCGTCGACAAGTGATCTTTTCAGCAATCGACATCGCCGCATAGAGGGCAAAACTTAGGTATTGTTCTTCATTTTTCTACGGGTCACTCGTGATTGTACAGTCTTTTAAAAATTTTGAAACACTTTTCGCAAACGTCCTGCGTCATGTTTTTCTTTTTTTTGTTTTTTCACTTATTTACCAATTATTAAAAAAAATAAAACGTTATTTATCACTTCGAATACTAGACACCTCTTACCACACGATACTATTAGCATTGTGAAAGGTGACTGTAGTCTAGGATCGAATTCAACAGATGACCATCTTACTGCAGGGATCAGACAAGAGTGGTCAACACTGGAGTGTCACCGCTCACTTTTATGTCTTTGGGTACAGCTGCATACAACCCTTGAACATACATTGCGACGTCGCTGCGACCCATGTCGTCTTGCAACACTTTCATCAGAGCCATAGGCTCAGACGTCTCGTTGTACTTCCAAGCTCTCAGCACTTCATAGACAGGGTTCTTCACAGTCCTGTCAGAAGGCACAGGTTGAGAGATGAAAGCTATTTCATGAGAAGTCAACCCTAAGTAGATCCCTATGGTCTTCCAGTCTCTAGGGCAGAGCTCAGCTAAAAGAGAGAAATATTTCTGCACTTTCCACTCCATGTCTCCACTCTCTAAGCCATCCCACATGTCATGCTTTATCCATGTACTCACGTGAGAATTTGATGAGGTCCATACGGTAAGATTCTTCCAAGGCGGCGGCTAGGTCCTTCCACCTAGTAGTACAACTTTTCTGGTACCAAGTAGTGAACATTTCTCTAGCTTGAGTTATGACACTTGTCTCACAACTGAGATATCCCATATCCTTCAAGTTCACTTCAAGGTATGAACCTAACCGTATGTAATCTGATGTCGGCAACTTACTACTTATTTTCAGTAGCATAGCGTCTGACAAGTATCCTAACAGCTCTGCTTTGAAGTATGATGATACAGGTACTACTGCAGCACAACCAATAACAGGAGCAGCGTCTGCGCTGGTATCCGACGACTCGTTGTCGGAACAGGGCAACCACACGACTTCGTAAGGTGGTGGTGAGGGCAGTCGCCACGGACCGGACGCGCTACCAGTGGAAATGAGGTCGAAAAACGGACTGTGCGCCCGTAGCCCTTCGGGTTCCTCGTACGCCTCGTCGTCAGCGTCGTTCTCTGTCTCACCCTGTTGCTTTAGGGCATGTATGTCTACTACGCGCTGCTGGGGCTGAGTGTCCGAATAGCTGTAAGTCTCAGCGCGAGCGGCGTTGATGGCGTCGGTTGATGTAGCGGTGGAGAGGTTCTGTGCAACGTGCTGCGTGTCAGTACTAGTAGCGGCAGTCGCAGCAAGAGGTGTAGCAGCAGCAGCAGCAGCAGGTGCAGCAGTAGCAGGCGCAGCAGTAGCAGGCACAGCAGCAGCAGGCGCAGCAGCCTCAGCAGACGCAGCAGTAGCAGGCGCAGCAGTAGCAGGCGCAGCAGCAGCAGCAGCAGCAGCAGCACTAGCAGCACGAAGATCACCAGCAGCCGCAGCAGGCGCAGCAGTAGCAGCAGCAGCAGCGTGCTTAGCAGTAACAACCGTCGCGAGTGTAACAACGTCGCTACCACGACGACTACTACTACCACTACTACTGCTGCGTGCGCTCGCCGTTCTGCGTACTCTTCTTGTTCTTGAACTCGATTAGATCCTTGGACGACACTAGTTGTTGTGTTTTGCTCATGGTGGTGACTGTAGAGAGCAGCAAAAGACTGAGTGAGTGAATGGGTGTTTCCAGCCCCCTTATATACTCCTTCTCGCTTCTAGAGCTAAGCTACTTACGGCTCTGTTCAGCTGCCGCCGGCTGACCAGCGGCCATTCACAAAGAGAAACAAAAAGACTTAAGGCATGACGTTTTCAGCTGGATCCCTTTCCCCCTCCCCTTTGAGAGATCGACTGACATGAGCTAAGCTACTTACTGCCTTGTTCAGCAATTCAACGTGCGTTAGCTGTATAAAGGATTAAGCAGTTGCTGCCGCCGGCTGACCGGCGGACATTCACAAAGAGAAACAAAAGACATAAGTCATGACGTTTTCAGCTGGATCTCTTTCCCCCCTTTTTTGAGAGATCGACTGCCATGAGCAGGCGGTGTACCGACTGTGCTAATTCAACGCGCATTAGCTGTATAAAGGATTAAGCAGTCATGAGCTTAGAGTGTGTATACAAAAAAACTACAGGAGGCGTGTGGTGTGAAGCAGGACCCCCTAAGACGGGTGTGTCTGTCTGTGAGTAGAGTCGTGTGCATGTGGTGAGCGACTTAAGTGTAAAACAAAAAAAATCACCGCCTCCTGCCGTGGTGAGTAGACTGGCCGGCGGCGGCCGGCTAGTTCAATAGGGGTGACAGCTGACTAAGGCTGTGCATGAAAATCCGATTTTCACCTGACCTCTGACGTTTGTTACAATGAATGCCAAAGGGGGAGAGAGTCGTCCTCAGGTAGGGGGTAGGAGGTAAAGCTATGGATAAGGAAAAAACACCATTTTCAGCTGGCTTCCACAGATGGCGATGACATACCCCTCGTCATCTAAGCTCTTAAGAAGCTCTTAAGGAGCGGAGCAGCTGCTAGACAGCTGGGGTGCTGTTGGAAATAGGATTAAACTCCCTCTGTATAAAAGCTCTGATTTCTGTTGGAAAAAAACCATATCAACTCTGACCACAGTAACGTATACTACCACCACCACCAGCACCACCGCCGCCGCCACCGCCGCCGCCGCCAGTCACAGCTGATCGCCTCATTAAAGCATGTGACGTCGTCACTTCTAGTCACATGCTTCATCAAGTCGCTTCCAGTCGCGTGATCCTAAAGACCCTCACTTCCTAAACAAAAAATAAAACGAAGAGACACGCTTCTTCCTCTCGAGAGGAAGAAGCGTGTCTCTCGATTGAAATCTTTTTCTTTTCTTTTTTTCTTAAAAGAGACAAACGCCCCTTAGAGTGCCCCCCCACCCCCCTAGAGTGCCATATATTAAACAGGAGTATAATCAGACGCGAGCTATAATAACATTTCTTGTCGCAAGATACGCTGAGGAATAAGTCTGGACAGGTATTTAAGGTCATGATACTAAAAACCCCTTTTAAAACAAAAAAACTCTTAGTCAAATTAGATACTCCATAAGTTTACAAGTACACATTAGTCTCCTGTAATTTCAGGAATTGACTCAAGGAGTGTTTTTTTCACCAATGTCTTAAATTCACTCAGGGTTTCTGTAGCTCTTACATGTGGTAAAAGGGCATTCCAGCTCTGTGCACAGGTCACCTCAGGACTCTTCTCATACGAGGCACAGTGTATAGTTGTATACTTAAGTACAGGATATGTGTTACGTCTAGTTTGGCGAACAGGTTTAGTAAGAAATTCTTCACATCTAGATCTTTTAAATGCATATATTTTTACATGAGCTTTTCTTCTCTCCTCTAGTTTTGGAAGTTTTGCTAGGGCATAGACATGATCAGTGGGTGTGAGGATGTGTTTGTCTAGGCAAGTTTTTAAGGCTCTGTTTTGCTGGCGTTGCAGTTTTTCTAGACAATCGTGACATTCGTATACAAAATGTCGGCATAATCAATGACTGATAAGGCATGACTGACATAGACCTTTAAAAGAGCATCAGAAGTCATCTTTTTCTTTGCTCTGTACAACAGCATATTTTTGAAACGGATATTTTTTATCAAGTTGTTTACATGTGCATTGAAATTTAATTTTTGATCTAGTATGACTCCTAAATATTTATATGAGCTAACATGTTTCAATCTTGTATCACCTATATAAATTACAGGCTTGGGTAATAAAGGAAGGCCTTTATTCGACGCAAAAGTCATCAATTTTGTCTTATTTAAATTTATAGTCAATTTATTCATTGTTGCCCACACAAGGAATTTGTGTAGGGCATCAGAGAGTAAATTAGAAGCAGTATTAAAGACATTTTCCGAAACATATAAGACCGAGTCATCAGCTGCAACATTGTTTTATGAATGTCACGTATAGAAATACAATCATTCATATATAAAAGGAAAAATAAAGGACCTAAGATTGAGCCCTGTGGTACCCCACAGGATAGGCTGGCAAGGTTAGAGCGTGTATTGTTAGCCACTGTGCATTGGTGTCTGTCTGACAAGTAATTCTCAATCAGCTTCAGGGATCTATTTTTTATACCATATTTTTCCAATTTGGCCAGAAGGATAGAGTAATTTACGGAATCAAAAGCCTTCTTGATATCGATGAAGGCTGCTAAAGTGAAGGCTCCCTTATTTCTATTTAATAGAATATCATCAAAAAATACGCTAATAGAATCTATGGTTGACTTTCCTTTTTGATACCCCCCTTGAAATTTGGTTAAAATATTATTTTCCTGAATGTGAACGCTAATTTTATTGTGCATGAGTCTCTCAAGAATTTTGCCAGGAATGGGTAATAAACTAATGGGCCTTAAGTTAGAGACATCAGACGAGTCACCACCCTTTGGTAGGGGAGTAACAGTGGCTATTTTCCAAGTCTTTGGAATGATACCGGTAGTAAGACATAAACGTATTATTTTTATGAATCTGGACGGATTGTGTAAAATAACACTCTTAAAAATATTAGAAGGCAAATATTCTATAGCAGATGACTTAGAAATGTCAATATCTTGTACACATTTAATTATTTCCTCGTCAGTAAAATTTAAATACTCCATATCCTCATCACACACATCACCATCAAAAGACCATTCGACATTATGAGCAGCTGCCAGCTTGGGGCCTATCTCTGCGAAGAAAGTATAAATTTATATGACCACAGGTTTCAGATGGGGGGATGGGGGTACCATCCTAATTTTTTTAATTTATAGATTTAGATCTTTTTTTAGAGGAAGGCAAGATATCTTTCAAAATGGACCAAAATTTTTTCGAGTCATTTATATTTTGTTCACAGAGATTATTACAATAATTGTTACATGCAGCGTCAATCTCCAAGCCAACTGTATTCTTAGCATGTCTGGCTCTGTGCCAATCCATGATAGAGGTAGACCGTCTAGCTATCCTTAAAAGTTCATTTTTATCATTAATCCTCTCAATAAGGTAATTTGTGAACCAAGGATCAGGCTTCTCTTTAACTCTAAAGCTTTTAACAGGACAAGAGATGTCTAGCATACGCTTCAACATATTTTCAAAAACGTCCCATGCTTCATCTGGGTCTTCACAACTATCAAAATAATGCCAATCACACTCTTCAATACTTTGTAAGTAAGCATCCATATTAAAGTTTTTATACGAACAACCTTTAAAGGTTCTATGCTTAGCTTTAACAGTGCTATTCGACTTTACAACAAGTACCGGTAAATGGTCGCTTAGATGTATGTTTAAAGGTCCTGACATCTCTACTCTATTACAATTTGAAAATATTAGATCAATACATGTATTGGTACCAGATGTAGTCGTGACCTCATGGATTAACTGGGATAAGTTGAATTGTTCAAGGGTTTCATACAATAAGTCTTTGTCATTATTATTAACCAAGGCATTTACATTGAAGTCGCCTAGCACAAAAATATCACAGTTATCCAAATCAGCTATTTGTAAGAAAAGAGCTTTAATAGTATCACAGAAATTAATTAAGTTTCCATCAGGGGGTCTGTACACATTACATACAATAGATTAGAATGGACGACAACAGCCATTGAACTTCTATATCAGTATTTGTCCTATTAAGATGTTGAAAATGCTGAGGTGAGCATATTATATTCTCCTCTACAAACGCACAAAGACCTCCACCCCTATTAATGCTGACTCTATCAAGTCTGTGTAAATTATATTTATCATGGGCATGAGTATCATCATCATCATCATTTAGCCACGTCTCACTAAACAGTACAATATCAATATCCAAATTTATTAATTCTTTTTTCAGACGAGTTGTTTTGTTCCGAATGCTTCTGGCGTTTAAGTGCACTATGGAATACCCCTTCGCAATATTAACCCCTGCGCCCGTGAGCAGTTGGTTTTACCATAGAAACATATAGTGCGACAACCTGGTGAGTACATGTAGAGATCAACATATAATACATAAAATATACTTGAGTGGAAAAATATATGAAAAAAAGAACCTCCCAACCCCTACCCTTGCAGGCACTTCTGCTCTTCTGGCTTGCTATGCAGTTCTATAATTAGGCTTAGAGTTTGGATCAGGACGCTACCTGGTAGATTATCTATGGATTAATATATTGTAGTCAATGTTGTAAACCCAATAAGTTACATACATTGTATCATGACCAATAATAAGAGAGACTGTATAAGAGAATTTTACACCATTAGATGATCTAAAAATAAGGAAAAAATGAAAAGATTATTTTTATAGGTCTATCAAACATAATAAGACCGTACTATGTAATCAATAAATTACGAATCAATTTATAAAGGGATCCAAGTTAATAGCGTTCAAGTTAGGTATCAAAAGTACCGGTAAGACACATGGTGAGACCATACTACGTTTATATGTTAATTCAATCAGAGTCCATAGGAAGTTTCAGAGTTCATATGCCATGTAGACTATAACATGCTAGAGACAAGGTTCAAATGTTCACAAGGTGTAGGACAGTTTTAGGTCTGTTTTTGACTGGATACCTTGGCGTGTATCATGGGTTTATATGATATAGATGTTATTAATTATATAATTATATTTAACAGTGGAGTGTAACTCGATCTGTACCTGCCCCAGGGCATTGTGTGTGAGGCATGGAGCTACATTAACCTAAATGTTAGCACTAGCACGCATGGACTGGTGTCACCATAGATATGCTGCTTTGTTTCAATATGAATGCCCAGCGTGAGCGTACCATGTTTATTGTTCCATTACAAACATGCATCTTGTCCACATGTTAACATCTATGCAAATCCTTAGAACAATGTAGGATGAGCATGATGTGCTCAAATTTGTAATTGAACAGTGCACATCACATTACATGAACTGGGGCCTTTTTTTCATTACCAGTTTGAGCATGCCATGTTTGTGCTTGTGCACATGCTTCAGTTAATTGGACACTTAGAGTATCTCATGTTGCATGACTTGCTTTTGACACACAGACCCACTCTGTCAATGTAGGGTATGTCATCTGTTTGGCTATGAATGGTAGGGAGTAGTAGTGGGGGTTTGAATATATATTCAGGGGCTTTCCACATGGCATGGATACTTCCCAGGCAAAAAGAAATGTAACACGGTTCTCATCAAAATTGTTTGTATTTGAGATCAAACATTTTGAAAACGTTTGCTTTTGACATGTGATGCATGTGACGACAATGGTAGCACTTCTTTTAATATCATAGGGGCATAAGAATATGATGCTATGCTATCCAGGGCGCTCCATTTGTATTAACTCTAAGCACCATTCATTCATCATTCCCATCACACATAAAGCTTTGAGAGCTGTTTGGGTTGAGGAAATATGCAGGTTTAATTAAGTGGAACCAACGCAACTTATAAGCTTGGTATAAATCAAATTAAACAATTGTCGATATGTCTCAAAGGCAATCTTTAGGATCTATGTTGGTAATACAGGCTTTATGCTAGTTGGGGCTTGTTTGTACATGTAGTAGATGTAGCAGAATCTGTCAGAATACATGCACTGCAGTAAATGATGGGTCAACCTGTGCCACATTGTGCAGAGGTTGTTGGCACCTGACACCTGGCTCTGTACAAAACAGACTGCAATCATTTTTTGTGTTGTTTTCAAGGGAGTGTGATATCAGAAAGGAGGTGGGGTTCCCTCCTTTTCCAGCTGGAAAAAGGTCAGCCTGTAATCTTTGTGCCCAAACCTTAAATCTGATTGCAGAAAGTATTAAACTGATAAACGCTCCATGGAGGAAAAAACATGCAATACTGTTGGTCATGGTGTTGACACCTGCAACAATCCCCTCCCCAGACAATGCTGCTCAACATTAAACACTTTTTCCTTCCCTTATTATCCTCATTGTTCTGCTTACATGCCAAAACCACTTTTTTTTCATTTTCCATCTACATTTGTATATTTTACCTTAGCAAATATGTCACACTCTTATTTCTCTGCCTGTCTCTGTCACCTCATACTTGGTTGTGCACTCCTCTCCTATCCCTACTGCTGACCTGTGTCCCTCCTTCCCGTCTCCTCCTTCTCTGGGACCGCTCAGTGTCAATACCAGATGGCTGACATTACATCATGTTAAATGGGGCAGACATAAAGCACCTTAATGTTCCCAGTTTGTCATTGATGGACAGCATAGTGCTTTAACCCTTTAAGGACGGATGTCCCTAAAGGATGACATTTGTTGTCATGATGCACCAATGCAGCCCCGGCAAGTGGCTCCTCGGTGCTGTATTGGTGCATCATGCCAACCCTCTGGGAGTGTCTTAACCTGGTGGGGCTGCAAGGGCTGCATTCATGCATCATGACGACCAAGGGCATGATGAATTAAGGCATCATGCCATTCTAAAAGGGTTAATGCACTTGGGGATTTTGTTATTGACTGCATCTCTGGCAGAGAACTTACAAGGCTACATTTACCATGCACCATACACTCCCTACAGGTTACTTATTTCAGTGCTTACTCCCCAGTTCTGCACAGCAGACAGCAGTTAAGGTGGGTCGAGGCCATTGCAGAATGGACTACTGCGCAGTTTTCTGTGCATATGGCTTAAATATATCAGAATAATGCCATTTTTTGTAAGGGTGTGCTCAGGATGGTATTTCTCACCCAAAACAATTTTTGGACGATTTTGAGCAAAATTCAGCATTTTAGAGCACTTTATATATTTGTATAATAATAAATAGGTATTTTAGGCATTTTTTTACATTCTTCAGGAACTTTCATTTGATAAGTAATAGGTGACATTTGAAAGAGCATCAAAGTGAATAAATTACTTGAATATACCCAAAGCTACATTAAGAGATAATTTTATATGCAGGTTGTTGGGAATTTACCCATAATGCAATGCTTCAAAGATTTGATTTAGTCCATTTTTGCATTACTTTTTTATTTCAAAGGGCCAAAACCCTCAAATTATGCGCGGCAACCCATATCAAAATTATTCTTATCTGTTAGAAAACAATCTAAGCGATTTCCTGGGGAAAGCTAAGAAAAATCTGATGACTTTTACTACAATTTTTACTTTATCATGTAAATAAATAATGACAATTTGTTCCTACTCTTATTATAAATGTAGCCATTTTCCAAAAATACCACATGATAAAATTACAAAATTTTTAGAATAAAGGTGATTAACCATGTGTTGATCATGTAAAGTTTCAAAATTCTACGGTTATTGGTTGATAGAAAATAAAATCAGACAAATTTTGACATTATTTCCATTTTTTAGTGTAAAATTAAATAACTTTTATTTTTAAATATTCTATATTTTAAAAAGTAGCGCGGCAACCCCTACTTTTCTTTTCATTTTCTGTTTTCAAATGATTTAGGGTACCCACAGAAAAAAAATTGTGGAAATCTGATGACTTTGATTCAATGGGATCGACCCACCTTAAAACAGTTGAGGCCCCATGCTGTACTGTTCTGGCTCAGGACAGCGAAATACAGTGAAGGCTGAATACCCCTACAGATTGGTACTAGTCCTATAACTACTTTATGCCACCAGCTGTATACTGTATACAAGAGGTGTGAAATGCTTTGTTCTCTGTGCCCGCTGTGGTATAAGTGCAGTATATCACTTTGTGGTTCAATACTCAGGCCTGCTGTACTTTCCAGCACAACCAATACTTATATAAAGACCCAATCCAATCCAAACACAGGCCCTTTAGCTGTAATATCTAAGAACTGTGACCCTGTGATGGAAGATACTAATCTAAGATGACAGTTGTGTTGTCTCTGTGTTGTTACAGAGGCATAGTCTCGGAAAATCAATATTATTTGTCTCCATAAACTCATATAACAAATATATGCATACTGTACCATCGTGTTTAAACCCCCCAGTACTCATAACTTTTGAGGGCTGTTTATTCCTGGTGCTTATACAAGACAGGTGCTTATTCAAGATCCATTTTCAGTGCTTAAGAATTATTTCAAGACCGCCATCACCCCAGCACTTATGCAAGACTGGTGCTTATTCAATACCCGGTGCTTAAATGTGACGTTACAATACCTGTAAATGCTCGGGTATACTCATGTACTGTTCGTTGATACAAACTTATACCCTTGTGGTTGATTCAACCTCATACATAGTCATGTTTAAAGAATAGTCTAACAAGTAAATGTTAGAATACAGCAGACAGCCTGATGTATCCACAAATGAAGGAAGAGTTGAAGATGGCATTGTGTCAGTTGTCATTATGTTTGTCCTGGATACAAGCATACACCCTGCCAGAGAAAGCACACTCTCAGAGCTTTTGGGCTAATTTATGTTATCCCTAGTGTACAGCATAAAAAGCTGATACTATAGCAGGCATCAATCTCACCTAGCTGTGGAATTTGACTGCAAAGCACTGTGAAGGAAGGAAACCATTTTCTCATTACCAACTAGACAGTATTTTTTATCTAACAACTGAGCATTGCCCAACATATGACAGTATCCCTAGAATGTAATTGTGTAGCTTTTTACCAGCCTGGCTTTGGATTTTGGTACTCCTGACTAAAGGAATGACTGACTCTTAAAGCCTCAAAGGATGTGCATATGTTATAACATGAGTCTGTAGCATGGTTGACTTTTATTATTGACCCACTTTAAGGAACAGTATTGATCAAAACCCTAGATATTCCGGTAAGTGCAAAGGCATTAGTCCTGTTACTGTAGCATGTGTTCATAATATCTATGGATTCTGGCATATTTAAGTATCTGGAGTTCTGTTGTAAAACAGGCGGAAAATGGTTAACATTGACATGAGCAATACAGCCCAGAGGTATGAGACAGGCTGTGGCCTTGTGTCAGTAGTAAACATGCATGTGCTGCTTCCTGCTATACACACACTCTTCTAGAATGGCACGCCAAGCCATCTGTTTGGCTCACATTTTGTCATTGGAAAAAAGGTTGTTCACTTAGATGTACTATTTTTATGCCTTCAAGCCTTGAAGCAAAAGGCGCTTAAAATGTGATGGCCATGGTTTCCCTGGAGATGTCCTTCATACAAGCGTTGTAACTTGAGATATGCTAGCTGTAATTATTGTGTTGTTTAAGCCTTGAACCAGAACGCGCTTAAAATGGTTTCCTTTATGTACAAGTGTTGTAACTAGAAATATGCTAGCTATAATTATTGTGATGGTGAAAAGCCTGTAAAGCCATGTTGGGAATAACAGAGCAATATTTTACAATGTGTCTGTGTCATCCTGCTTATGTGGCTACTAGTGGCTCCAGGGTTCTGATGTATCCGTGGGACATTCAGAGGAAACATGAGTAATAGGTCTCACATGACCTGACACTGATCATGTAACTAACTGACAGATGTTGTAATAGAATATGTAGCTTCTGTAGCTGAGACTAGGGCGTTACCTGTCGGTAATTCCCTTACACAATATGTACATCTGTGTGTGTGCTGTACCTGGATGCATGTACACCTGTCTATGTGTTATAGTAGAGAGACTGCACAGCTGCTGTAGCCGTCAGGCTGTAATACATTTTGCAACTTGTTTTTATGTGATATGCCTCCTTAACGTTTGGTAGATAGTCTGTTAGAGGTGTAGCTGCTGTTGACTGTACACCAGGTGCTGTGATATTGTGGCTTTCATTCCATTTGGCCTGTATCTGATGACCCTAAAATATTTCCTGCTGAGAGAATACATTGTTAATTAGAGAGATATAGGCAGACATTTATTGTATGTCGGATCAAGTTACCGTAGGCAATAATTCATAATGTCAGATAATGCAGCCTCATAGCAGAGCAAGTCTGATATTCACAGAAGTAGTTTTTTTGAGCTCATGCAGCTTATTCAGAGCAATATGATATCCCATTAGCTCCAATACCTCTATTCATGCTCTAAATGACAGTGCCTCGGGATTTAATAAGATGTGCCCGGTAAGACCCTTCATTTTAATATGACCTTTTTGACTTTTATTTTCCTTGTGAACTTACGTTACAAGTTGTCTGTATGCAGCAATCAGCCTCCGACATCTTACACTCAATGTATTGTACGGTTAATAAGACATGTTTCTGAGAATCAATGCTTATGTATATATAGATGAACCATTATAGAAGCTACAAATTTCAACTAAACCTACATAGATGTTTCTACATCTGAAAGAGAATAAATTGTATTTCACGGATGTGTATGTAGAAAGCAGCATCCCTTACAATACACACAGTGTCTGTGCACGCATGGCAGTACAAGCTGTGCCACATGGTGCAGAGGTTGTTGGAACATGCCACACCCCTGTTCTGTACAAAAACAACCTCCTCAAGTGTTTTTGCCTTCTGTACGGGAGCTGCACTGACTCCGATGTCAGGCCCCAGGTCAGGCTCCTGCTTTCCAACTCAGCTGGAAGAAGCATCCCTTGGTCTGATCTCTGGTAAAAACATGCAGTCTGATAAAAGCCAACAAAAATGCTTCCTGAAGTGGAACAGATGCATTACCACTGGTTTTGGACATTTGTCAGCCCCCTTTCTGCCAGCGGTGCATCCCTGACAAGCATTTGTTTGCTCTTCTCAAGTTTCTTCTTTTTTCTTATATCTCTCAATAGCACTTACCTCTGCCTTGATATTTGAACCATATCCGTGAAATAGTTTGGCTTTTTCTTTGTGACTTCACTCTCAGTCTCTTCCTGAACTGCTTCCTGTGCACACGTCCAACACCCTTTCTCTACTATAAACCAGAGACTGCTCAGTGCCAATACCGGGTGGCAGACAAGGCATTGTGCTATATAGGGCAGACATAAACCACTGTAATGTTCCCTTGTTTCCTTTAGCCCTTTAAGGACAGCATATTGCTTTGAGTCACTATGTCAGTTTGCCACCATGCTATGTCAATATATCCCTAAAAGGCAGCGCACTACAGGACTGAAGGGTTGCTTTAATCATCACTCAATGTTAACTCAATGGCACTGCAGTGATACTTGGAGCTGGAGGCATCAGGCTGCCTACACAGGGTTAGTACATCTGTCATACCGCCTTAGGCACCTACCTACCTATATCACTCTGTGGTTCAATACTCAGGCCTGATTTCCTTTCATTCCCCACCCCACCACCACCACTACATATATGAAGACGCCCCACCCCACCACCACCACTACATATATGAAGACGCAATCTACTAGAAAAGCATCCCCTCCAGCTGTATCATCTGAGAACAAGGACCTTGTGATAGCAGGTATTAATCCAAGATGGCAGATGTGTCGTCTCTGTGATATTACCAAGGGGTTGTCACAAAAATCAATTCCTGCAATTTGTCTATGGTTTTACCTGTCAGTGTTGACACATGTTTTTTTAATGTCTGTTACATCATGCATTAACTGGTTTTTGATTGTACATTCAAATTCTAAGGTTAAGTATTGTGGTGGTTCGTAATTAACTCTAGGTTAAAGAACAACGATCACGGCAGTTTCCAGGTGCGAGAATATATCTATCTTTATTCACAAGAATAATAACTCCAGTTCCTTTACTAGGGAACGATCAGTGTAAAATGAATACACACAGGTAAATCAGGTTTCTCTATAAATAGAGGAAACGGTCAGTATACAACTCTTAGCATACAACTCTGTCCGCACGGTTGGACATGTGAAGTCTCTCGTCAGTCGGGCCTGCACTGACTGCCGTTCCAGGTAAACACATGGGTCTTATATAACACCGGCTCTTAGGTCACGTGGCCAGGTGGGTGGGTCGGCCGCCCACCTGAGAGCGGCACACGGTCACCTGAAGAGGACCTGCGCCCTCTCCCGGGAACTGTGTGCACTAGCTCCAGGTGGAGAAGCCGAGTAAACAGACGTTACCCGGAAATACCGTGTATGAGATTAATATGTAATATTATGCCCCTACACTACCCCCCCTAGACAAAACTAGGTGGTAATGAATATATATACGGTTTTCCTAGTATATAGAAAACCTCTTAGAACAACGACTTTATAGTTATTGTCTATACAGTAACTAGGGGCGTAAACATATTATTACGACATACTACACAAGCGAGATCATAAAAACTCAATATAAATATGGCATTACACTGTAATAGCAACCATAATAGATGATTTAGGTATGTTTTATGACAAGTGAATATAATATCATACATACAATCGAACGGCTTGACACATTTCGATATGACTTCCTTATGAAGTTTCCTTACTCGGTTATTAAAAAAATGCGCGTGGGGTGTGTATATATTAAAGTTTAACAGAAAAGTTATTAAAAACCAGTCCTGATAAGGACTCACAACCACCCGCGTCTTACATTGATTTGTGATTTAATGAAAACATTCACACAATGGGTAACAGTAACCACAGCCTTTGTTTTAAGCCGGGTAATCCGATTATATAACCGGAGTATTAATATCTCTCGCAACATACAACAGAGTCAACACACACGACAATACCTGGCGGTATATTTAGTATATACACATAGTCTTAACGACTTCATATAAACATTACGGGTAGCCACGTTTCCTAGCTTATCAGATCATACAATCTTCATATGTAGCATATTATGAAACCTGATTCATAAGGTAAATATGAGAATACCTTATTGGAACACCTGAGGTGATATGTATCACATAATAATGATGTATTTTATATATTAAAAAACGTTTTAATGAGTAACCTGGCAGTGTACCAGGAAACCCTTACAATTAAATATAGCTTACTGGTGATCTAGTTGTGGTCAAGGTGCTCTCCGCTTCTAATAGACGAATGAGTGAGGTGCTCTCCTCTTCTTAATACTGTTTCTTGGATAAATATCACCCGAAGGTAAGTTCATATGTATACAGCTCGATAAGTATCCCGTCCTCGCTCCAGTAAAGTTCATGACATATATAATTATAATCCGGCTGGAAACCACGAGTACTGTCCGTTTAACACGTAATCCTAGCTCCAGGAATGTTCATGAAATAGATAAGTAGAACTGGAACCACGAGCATTGTCTGTTTGACACGTAATCCTTTGGACGGGAACAGTTTATAACTCAGCATAATAGTATCAGGAACACATCACGGTAACGTATCCCAAAAGTTAGTTTCAGGGACGTTAGGTTGGTAGCTTCCCGGTGGAGTCCTGATTCCCCATCGGTAGGCTATAGTTGAGAGTTGAGTAGTTAGGTAAGTCCAGAGCTTCCACGGAAGGTTCCCCCCGCGTTGATCCATATGCATCTAAAAAGATGCCTCTCCCCTTAAAAGGGAAACCCCGTCATAAACAATTTATGACGTCAGATTAAATGAAAGAACAATTAATCTATCCGGAAACTATTATAGTTCCCTCCTCTATTCCTAAAAAAATTAGAAATAGACTCAGAACCTTTTATTAGTCTTTTTAACCTAAAGGTTCATCTCTTGCCCTCATTAAAGCAAGCGCGTGCTCAGCTGTGCCATCCCAGGTATCGATAGTCACGCCAAACACCCCGTAAAATTTTACGTTCATGTCCTGTAACCGTTTGGTTAACTTCTCGTTCTCTTGCTGAACGAACCCTGCGGCGGCTTCAGCGGTCTTTTGCCCTGAAGCAGCTTCCCTTGACTTTTTAGCCAAGTAATCAGCATTGCCAACAGCGACTAATGCTTTCTCCTCCCGATGGGCAATCTTTAGGCCATGCGTGAACAGGCCTAACATCTTGGTGTTATATTCCACCGCCAGCTCGCGTTGGGACTCCTGGAATTCTGTTACGATCCTTTGTCCCACTTCGCAGCTCGCCTTCTCTTCCCTAGAGAAGTAGTTGACTATCGGGACGTATTTTAACTTTACGCCACCGGTAGTTTCAGTGCGGGAGGTGCCCGCGACTGGCTGGATGACAACCGGATCCTGGGTTACAGGAATCACGGGTTTAACATCCACTTGCGGCGCTTTCGCAACCGCTGCAGCCTTCGGGACAGTTATGCCCCGAGGCGTCACCACTGAGATTAGTGATTTTGGTTCTGTTTTCACGGTCAAGCCCTGCATGTCCCGAGTTGGGGTAGTGGGCGACCGGACGTCCCTGGGGGTTAGCTTGGTAGTGGTCCCCAGATGGTACGTCAAAGGCAGGGAAGCCTTTGTTCTGGTAGCCGGTTCTTTAGGCCGGGCACCTCCATGGTCAGGTTGACTGGTGGCACTGTCTGAACTGCTCAGACGTCTGGAACGGTAATCCATGTTAGTCGCCGCTGCTTGACCACCGGAATCACGTTTCCGATCTTTCCGGTCTGTAAACAGCGGGTCTGGATACTCGCGATAATAGTCGCGACCTTCCGGGGCATGATAATTCCCATAGTAGGAATTATCGAGATCCTCTAAGTTGGATCCGGCATGTCTCCGTTTTGGTCCCGGTGAGACCGCAGGAGATCGAGAGCGGTCGCGGGCGGACCGGCTCTTCCCCCGGGAACTACCCCGGGTTTCCGGCTTGACGGAAACTACCGCCACCTCTGCGGGAAGTACGGGTAGTGCATAACACCGTATACTCCTCGTCATTCATGGCGAACTTATGTCGTCCGTCCACTCTGGCAATCCTGGCTTTGAACTTCCCATCTGCGACCTCGCAGTAGAAGGGAGTTGCCGGCCGGATCTTAGCCTTTTGTTCCTCCGTGAGTGATTTGTATTGTTCACAAACGGCGTCATGTAGCGCATTCACACGATTGCGAGCTACACTGATTCCCATGTTATGGCAATCCTTCATGTGGCGCATAAGCTCACCTCTCCGGGGTTCTAAACACCCGTTACATAGCTGGGATTCCCTACCTACTGTGATATCACAGTGATACACCACACAGTGGTGCATGTGATTTTCACAGAGGTGTCGCAGAAACCGTTGCTTTGTTACAAACACGGTTCTGTCTGTGCCAATCGTGTTTACACATGTAGCGAATGGGCACCAATTCCTTTCCCGCTGACTGTACCAGCGGTTAACCGCAAAAAGAAGTTTTTCCTTCTGCTCCTTACTGTAGTAAGTGTCTGGCAGGATCCTGAGTTGATCTAGCCACTGCTGATAAAAAGCAGACGGAGGACGGTCCCGGGGGGTATTCCGGATCCAATCCTCATCATCACTTTGACCTTTACAGTTGGTCTCAGGTGGACATCCGAAATTGGTGGGACCAATCGGACACTGTTCCCATGAATTGGGAATAAACACGCGGAACTTATTGTTAGCGTTCTGCCAAACTCGCCTCATCACGTCATTAGGCGGGATGGGGTCCTCTGGGGCATTTCCTGGTTCCTCAGCGTTAGCCGGAACCTCTCCCTCTTCCGGGTCCGACTGAGCCGGACTACGGAGAGGGCTGAGACGTGCTGGATTAAATACCAGCGCAGCCGCCACGGCGGCCGCTGCTCCCGCGGCGGCGGTCATGTCTGCCACAAGGGCCGGGGTGGTGGTGGTGGTGGTGTTGGAGGGTTCCGGAGTATTGGCTTCGTTTATGTCCATCGCCTCATCCGTTACCTCCTCAGCCCTGGGAATACCGGGCTGTCCTCCGGAAGGTTGTTCCGGTAGTCCCTCTGCTAATACAGAGTCCGGCAAGTTAGCTAATCTTGCCTTCTCGTTCCGGCGAGCCTGACGTCCTCTCTCCTGGACAAACTCGTCAGACTGGTTGCTGTCAGCCGAGCTTGACCGGTTTGAGGCCCCCCTCTCACCTTTACTGCCGCGCCCCCTAGGTGTGGCTTTCAGCGCTTTTACTCGCGCCTTCTCCTCCGCACTGGAAGATCTGGTTCGTACCGTACGAACCGCCTCATCAACCAAACAAGATATGGCAATATCTCGTTTGACGTGGTGAGAATCCATGTAGTCCTCAATAGTGGCTACATCCAGGACATACGAGACTATTCCCTGCGTATTAGCGGCAGCAATCTCGTACTCCTTCCGGGTTTTAGGCTCTCGGAGTTTCCCGATTCGCGCCCGGTATCTGTTGACACCAGTCAACAACATCCCGGCAACTCCACAATTCGGGTCCAAAGACAGAATTGGGAGTGCGGGCATTAACCTGTCGATGTCCGCGATGTGTAAATCGAAGACAGCTCGTCGTAAGCAGTAGCATACGCGTAGTCCTTTCTGGAGTGCCTCCCAGTACACAAACCAGTCCGGGGGCATCTCCTCCTGCTCCTCCACTAACAGGAAGAGCAATATGGCCTGACTCGTGAGTGAGTCAATCCGGCGGGGAGCTCCCTCCGCCGTGAGCCTTAGCACGTCCTCGTGCAGTTCTACTTCACGTCCGTCGTAATTGGACATGAAGCCTCCCAGGGTTGGTACGGCCGGGCGGGGTTTTTCAACGTCCGCCGGCGGTTTCCCATGGTACAATAGACCCTGATCCTGATACTCAGCTTCACCGGTATCAGCGCGACCGTCAGCAGGGCTGATGGCCTCAATGTCTAGACCTTCCAAGTAATTGGCGGCGACATTAGCAGGGCGAAGCGGTGACTGAGAGTCAACGTCGACGTCCATTATCTCCCCTTGTTCCAGGAAATCCAGAGATTCCTGGTCCACGAGGTCAGGTTGTTTAACAACCACATTTCCTCCGCTAGCGGAGTCGCCCTCTTGAAGAGGGTCCACCTGTTGGTGGTCTGTCTCGGAAGACATGTTTGTCACACTCAAGAAAAGTGTTATTGATGGATTTAAGGGGGTCCACCTCCCCACAGCGACAGTGGTCGTGTCCGAGCTCTCACGTCTGCTCTGGACCGCCTCTCAACCCCAACTGGCGATTCCCGCCGCTCCGCGGGCCTTATATAAGGCGCGCCACCGCGCATGCGCAACCCCGCGCGTCCCGTGACCCACTTCCTTGGAACCAGGTCACCGCGCGTTTTAATTGTAAACAGGTACCCTTATTCCACGTGTTAATCCTTACGCTCTGTCAACTCGTCGAGAGTATCAATGAAATATATATGAATGGCATAATAAAGCACATTCACCGGATTATCCGTCCATCACCCATGGGATCCTTGACAGGGGGACTATCACGATCATTCCGACCGTACTTACTTCCACACATAACTGATTACAACATTTAAATATGTAACAAGATTACAGGACACCACACTCGTTGTGTACCGGCTTAGGTTATACCGTCCCTGGCTAGTAACCGGGGACTGCGTCTTATGTTTTTAGGCATAACATTAGACCTGGTTCTAGGACACGCCTTTTCCAGAGTGGATTTAGCCCTAACCACACTCTTCCGGGTCCTTTTCCCTTCAGCCAGCGAGACTTTATTAGCCGCCTTCTTCCCGGATTTTTTTGGGATGACGGGCTTCTGCACCATTAGTTTCCGGGAGACCTCCTTCCGCGGCCTTCCGCGTTTCCGGGGAGGTTCCTTCACTAATTTCCGCTGTTCACTTTCCTCTATCAAAGTATCAACTTCCAACTCATACGAGTCCAGGGACAAATCTCTCCCCTTCCACTCTCTTAGTCGAGCTACATTAGATTTATACATCTTTCCTTGTAATGAACGTATCACTACAGTACTGTCACTTACTATGCGGGTAACCACAAAGGGCCCGTCCCAATTACTAGCAAGTTTCAGAGTCGATAACGGCTCATGTAATCTTACTACCTGATCACCAACTTTGAATCGTCGCGGCTTAAGGCCTAGATCATAGCCGGTCTTCTGCCAGGTAGCATTCTTCTGCAATTCAGTTCTCACCAATTCATAAGCATATTTGAATTGATCTCTTAATGACTCCACAAACATCACATGGCAGGGGGTTTCCGGGTTCATTCCGACCACCCCAAATACCAGATCAGCGGGCATTATTAAATCTTCCCCGAAAACTAACAGATTCGGGGAACAGGAAGTACTAGAATGGACAGTGCTATTATATGCATGGCATACATAATCACACTGCTCATCCCAGTCATCCATTCTATCATTCACCAGGGATTTCAAAACCTGAATCAAGGTACGATTGAATCTCTCAACCATTCCATCACTTTGTGGTCGATAGGGATTTGTTCTCGTCTTACAAATCGCCAGTCGGTGACACATTTCCTGCCAAAGATCAGATTCAAATTCCCGACCTTGGTCACTATGCATCATTAGGGGAACCCCAAGATGCAATACCCAACCTGTAACAAAAGCTTTTGCACAGGTTGCTGCTTTGTGATCCGCTAATGGAAACACTCTCGTATACTTAGTATAATAGTCAGTGACGACCATCATACAAGTATTACCATCAGGGGTAGTTTTAAACCCACTGATAATGTCTATGGCGACTCGCGCAAATCTTACACCAAACAACTCCTGGGACAAAGGCATTTTACCCATCCCAGGCCCAGGTTTGTTTTTACAACAATCCGGGCAAGTAGCAACCCATCTTAATAGATCACTACTCATCCCTGGCCAGTAATATCTCCTTTTCAGACGTTCCAGGGAACGCTTTTTCCCGAAATGTCCACTGGTCAGGTGTCCATGGCAATAATACATAACATCCCTCCTCATACCGGAAGGTATTACCACTTGCCGGATTCTCCTACCGGATGAATTAATCTTCCACCGGTAGATGATTCCGCTCTGGACCTCTAGCTCTGCCCATTGAGCTATTAGTCGTCTCATTTCCCGATTCTCCAGGGAAATCTCAGGCCGCGGGGGCCGTATCTTCCTAGGTAACAATACCAACAACCGGCTAAGGTTAGGATCCTTTTCCTGGAATTTCCGGATGGTTCCCATGGACCACTCCAGAACCCCAGTTCCCTTGATCTCAAAGGGAATCCTTGCTCCGGCTATGACAGCTTCATGCTGACCACAGTCATCACAGTTGGTGTTTTCGCACTTCCTGATAGGACGTCGGGAAAGTGCATCAGCATTTACATGCTTTACCCCAGCTCGATGCTGGATCTGACTTTGCTCCAAACCGAACTCGGAAAGGTGTGCTAGCCAACGTCCAATCATTCCTTCCGCATCTTTGAAATTCAATAACCATCTCAAAGAGGAATGATCTGTTCTTAGCGTAAAATCGGACCCCCAAAGGAAATGTTTGAACTTTTTAGTATAAACTATCACAGCCAACAATTCCCTTTTAGTGGTACAATAATTACGCTGGGTCTTACTCATAGTATTACTAGCAAAGGCAATGGGAACCTCCACTCCGCCTTGGACTTGACTGAGGGCGGCCCCAATACTCTCATTGCTAGCATCGGTATCCAATACAAAGTGACCATCCGGGGTAGGATACTTTAACACCGGGGTCTCTACAAACAACTTTTTTATTGCTAAGAAAGCTGTGTCCTGTTCCCTCCCCCATGGGAACTCCTCCTTCCTACTTCCGGGTGTCCAGTGTGACAAACACTGGATCGGATAGGCTACCCGGGAATACCCCGGCAGGAAATCCCTATAGTATGAGCAGAATCCTAGAAAGGATCGCACATCTTTAGGACCCCTGGGGACTTCCCATTCAGTTACACTCCTGATCTTTTCCGGATCCGCCTTAACCCCCTCGGTGGAAATAATCCGCCCTAGGTAGTTAATATCCTTCTTAAACAGATTGCATTTCTTTGGTTTCAATTTGAGACCGTTAGACATGATTCGGTTTAAGACTTCCTCTAAATTACTTAAACAACCCGCAAATGTCTTTCCAAACACAATTACGTCATCCAGGTAAACTAGACATTTCCGCCATAATAAATCACTTAACAGCGTCTCCATCATGGCTTCAAAGGTGGCCGGCGCGTTACATAACCCGAACGGCATTACCTTATATTCAAACAACCCGATATGGCTAGAAAACGCGGTTTTCTCCATATCTTCAGGCTTCATGCCTACTTGCCAATACCCGGACTGTAAATCCAGGGTACAAAACCATTCATTCCCTCCCAGGGAATCAATCGTCTCATCTATCCTAGGAAGAGGATAGGAGTTCTTCTTAGTCAACCCATTCAGTTTCCGGTAATCAATACAGAACCGTATGCTACCGTCCTTCTTGGTTACCATACACACAGGGGAGGACCAAGGGCTCATGCTGGGAACAATAACATTATCCTTCAGCATTTTCGCTATCTCTTCCTCAGCTACAATCTTCTTCTTGAGGGGTAATCTCCTATAAGGGATCTTAAAAGCGGGGTTATCCCCGGTTTTAATTTCATGCAATACCTTATTGGTTCTCCCCAGGGGTTCCCCTGGGGCGGCAAAAGCTTGCCTGCATCTCTTCAGCATAGCTTTTAGGGCTTCCTGATCATTCTCATCCGTTATGGACGATCCTGTTAACAACTTAGTTAACTCTTCATGCAATTCCTCTTCCCCTCCTTCTTCCAACCTCAGGTCTTGGTGGCTACTGGTGACTGCCTCCGCAAGTATCACTTTCCCAACTTCAGTGCCTTTCTCAAGATATACTGTGGAGTTTCCGGGGTTGGAAATGGGTGTCACTGTCCATCTGGAATTCCCTACTAGGGTATCCGCAGATTCCAATCCCTTCCGGGATAATACAGCCATATCCGGCTCGATTACCGCTAATCCTTTCTGGATTAGCCTCCCTGAACTGACTAACACGTCACAGGTCATTCCCGGGGGAATCTTCACAGTCTGTGCCACACTAGCGACACTACTTATCACTCTCAACTTACAGAGTATGGTCATATCATACGGGTATTCAATTTTCAACTTCCCACTTTTCGGATTCAAAGTCGCACCGAAAAGCGCCGCAAAATCCAAACCAAGAATACCATCATCTTCAATCTCAGCTATGGTCGGGGCCCAAACAAATTCTTTCCCGGCCACAGAGATTATCAGAAAAGTCCGTCCAAATGTCCTCATTCTGGTACCATCGGCCGTACATGCGTTTACCCTCATTGTGAGGTTCTCACACATATTCGGCAATAAGCTGATGAATCTCTTAGAGACCATGGAGTGGCTAGCTCCAGTATCCATAAGAAACTCCCCAGTCTTTCCTTGTACAGAACAGGAAACGTACCACCTCTTCCCATCAGTTACTGAGGGATTCCTAGTAAACCGGTGAAGGTCACTATCAGTGCCCAGGTCGAATCCACATCCTTTCAGGTGTTCCAGACAAGGATGACCCGGGGGAAGCCTGGTTCCTCCAACCTTAACCAACTCTTTGGTTATTGACTCCTCTAAACTGGCACTAGGTTTCCCATACGCGCACCCCTGGGCGCCTGTTGTACCAGTCTCCCCAGCCTCATGGTTTCCGGGATGTACGGTCCCATCTCCCTTCTTGCTGGACGCATTCACTGTTAATGAATCTTCACCGCCAACGTCGGTGATAATCTGACATATTTCCTCAGGGGTTACCGTCCTGCCATCCCCGGTAACCCCCTCTAATTTCCCGAAACCTCACTTCTTAAAACAGGTTTCTCGGCTTTGCATTCAGATGCAAAGTGCCCTTTGACTTGACATCTGTAACACTGGACAGTGTTACGATCGACCCTAGGGCGGCGCCTGGTTTGATTATCAAACACCTCGTTCATGCGTTTAATCATGGACTCCATTAAGGTATTTAATGAGTTTCCTGACGCATTTGTTTTATCCGGAGTGGTCATCTCCGGGGTCTGGGTTTTCTGACTGGGTACAGTCTGAGGTTCCCGAGTATCGGGTTTCCGGGTAGTTTCCGAATAACCTTTGTTACTAGGAAGCTTCCCGGAAGCTGGGGTAGAGCTAGATTTCTGTCGACCCTTGAATTTCAGGGCGTCTACTCTCTCCTCCCTTTCAGATTCTTCCGCGGAAGAATCGTCACCATCTAAGGAATGTTCAATTCCAGAGACGCGCTGTCCCCTATTAGCGGGTATCATACCAGCCAACAGTATCTTCTTTTTGTCATGTTGATCAATCGCCATGAACAAATCTGCTAAGGAAGACCCAGCTTCCCAAGCTCTACCACATACTTTAGCATGTTCAGGATCACTCAATCCACTAATGAATCTTACAAATAGGGATTCTATGTAATATTCAGCATCCCTACTCCATTCTGGCCTAGCCTGCCGCAATAATCGCTGCAATTCTAGCCCAAAAATTTTAGCAGATTCCTTCGGTTTCTGCGTTCTTCTCTGAAACAGAGTCCAGTGATCTACTGTCACCATTTTCCCAAAAGTATAACAAGCTAATACTTCCAACTGGTCGTATGTAGCTTCTGGCCCGTAAGTGTCCCTCCATTCTTCAACCACTATCTTACCCGGGCCGTCACTCAACCATATCACAAAAGCTCCCAAGGATTCCTCCTTGTTCCAGCAATTGTACTTACAATCATCTAGAAGTGATTGATATTCTTCCTTCCAGGGTCGTACACCCCTGTAAGGCTTAGTCACACGTGCAGTTCTTTTAGCGGCATAATTAGAATGCACTAATTGACCCGACATGCGTCTACTCCAAGCCAGTAGGTCTGTACCGTCTTGACCTCGGCTAGAGCAATCTAGTCCCAAATTACCTATGGCGGGGTCTCGATTATGTAATCGGTGCTCCGCCGGGGTCATTGTGACTCGCCGGTTCAAAGGAACCTTTCTCTTGGGTACATCGTCAGATGATTTATCTGATTCAGATTCTGAACCCTCATCAAAGCGTGGGCCTTGATAGCCTGACAATCCCTTAGTGTTTTTATGCACCGGGTTTGACCTTCCCTTTGTTCCCGGTTGGGTCCCCTTATTCATCCTCTCCCTCGGCCTAATCTCAGGATCTTTATTGACCCCCAAGTGTGTTTCCGTGGCCGGGGGTGGGTACGAATAAGTTGCATCTGGGCAATACCTATAATTACCCTTGCTATCATAACCTCCCGGATTCTCATATAGAGCCGGGTCATCTCCCGCGAAGGGGTTCAATGAGCCATAACTATGATTCACCACTTCATCTCGAAATTTATTTTTATAATGTCGAGACACTTCCTCCTCTGGAGACATTTCCCTGTTAACCGGACCAATTCTGGCATGATTAACTGGTTCCCATCCAAGAGAGCGCCCGGTAACATTCACTCTCCTTGAATCTTTCTCTCTGTTCTTATACACAGAGTCTTCCACATTCCTCAATCCATTATCATTAATAAATGGATCGAATTGAGGTAATGCTTCCTCCTTACTAGTAGTAGGAGTACTATCAGGAACAGTTTCCGGCCTGCCAGCTGGAAGTTGTTCCTCCCCCTGCTGTTCCATTGCCTTCAACAATTCACCCCGCAGGAGAGTTTTCCTAGCTTCAAGGGAACAGACAGCTTCCACCTCAGCTTTCCGTTTCCTTTCTAACTCTTCCGTTTCTTCCAGGATTTGAATCCTGGTGGATTCATTATCCTTGACCAACTGGTCTCTGCCCTTCTCGAGCTCCTCTGTCCCCTTCTTCAAGGCATACCATTCTCTGGAGT
The DNA here is from genome assembly GCA_947462335.1 of Harmothoe impar. NCBI lineage: Eukaryota > Metazoa > Annelida > Polychaeta > Phyllodocida > Polynoidae > Harmothoe > Harmothoe impar. The sequence continues at coordinate 69,518,033 of OX381714.1, forward strand.
ATTTTTTCAACTCCCTCTCATACCTCTCCTTAAGAGATTCAGAATGTTCATTCTCCTTCTGGTTCTCAGCAATCTTTGCCTGAATCTTTTGGTATTCATGCGATTCCTGAGCAACCTTCTTTTTCATATACCGGTTGTCCTCTATCAACCGTTCTCTCTCTTCTATCAGAGTTCCTTTTACCCTCTGATTCTCAGAGAGAATCTCGTCCCTTTCTTTTACCAGGGAAGTCAATTCGTCAGTCAATGCAGCATACTGATCCTCCATTGACTGCTTGTCCAATCGGACATTTTCCCAGTAGAGGTCATCCTCTTCCCGAGCCAAACGCTCGTCATATTCCCTCTGGAATTTCTCATCCCCTACATAGGGTTCCACCCAGGAAAGATCCTGCAATTTCCTCTTCTTCTGTCCTGGCTTCAAGCCCTCTCCAGGGTCCATCCCTGGCACCTCCAGGCGAGTTGATTCCAACTCCCCTTCACTCAGCTCTGGGCCAGAGCCGCCCAGGCTACCACCGGTAGCCATTGTCCGTCCACTAAAGGACTGTCTGTCCAATCAAGGACTTCCTGTTCAGTATAACCCGAACATATTCTCGAACAACTAGCTTGTTCTGCTACCTTTGCTGCTACTGGTCACGGCACCAGTGTGGTGGTTCGTAATTAACTCTAGGTTAAAGAACAACGATCACGGCAGTTTCCAGGTGCGAGAATATATCTATCTTTATTCACAAGAATAATAACTCCAGTTCCTTTACTAGGGAACGATCAGTGTAAAATGAATACACACAGGTAAATCAGGTTTCTCTATAAATAGAGGAAACGGTCAGTATACAACTCTTAGCATACAACTCTGTCCGCACGGTTGGACATGTGAAGTCTCTCGTCAGTCGGGCCTGCACTGACTGCCGTTCCAGGTAAACACATGGGTCTTATATAACACCGGCTCTTAGGTCACGTGGCCAGGTGGGTGGGTCGGCCGCCCACCTGAGAGCGGCACACGGTCACCTGAAGAGGACCTGCGCCCTCTCCCGGGAACTGTGTGCACTAGCTCCAGGTGGAGAAGCCGAGTAAACAGACGTTACCCGGAAATACCGTGTATGAGATTAATATGTAATATTATGCCCCTACAGTATGATGGATTATAGGGATGATATGAGGCACAAAATTATGCATCACATGGATATTAATCTCTGACATGGCATACGTTTTTCATGAAGGCAAACAAACCACAGTGACTCGCATGGTGTTAGTAGTGTGGATGCGTGTACTGTAGCTGTTGGCTATTCTAAGATAGACATCTGCTATGAAAAACTCCAGATTCGAAAATAGGTTGTTCAGAAATTACACTTTATTCATTCTGACATACGGCTCGTAATCATACAGACGGATAGCAATAATCAAATAGGCTTCTGAACACCAGTGGTTATATGAACATACAGGAGGTATACGCTCACGGTCTAGTACATAATTCCCGAGTTCCAAGGCTCTCTTCCATCTTGGTTAACTCCACTTGGATCAGACTCCCCCAGAGGGAGTTCTGTACCCGGAGTTGTACACCAGTGCGTCTATCTCCTCTAGTTCCCCCAGAGGGTGGAACAGAGAAAGACGCAGGGTGACCAAGGTGGAAGCAGCGACAGGACTAGGCCTAAAAGGTACAACAGAGTTCGGGGAAGCTCTGTTGTGGAGCAGCCAAGCTGGCCGAAGTGCGCAGCAAGACTGGGTCCTCGATTAGCAGAACCCCAGGTCTTATGTACTGGTCGTTATGTAATTCTCTCCATTACTCGTAAACACTTGAGTTCCCGAGGAACTCCGGGTAACCACGCGCCGGTGCATCCGAGCCGACACCGTACCCGAGATATGTCGGGTGACACGTGGCGGTCACGGCTCAATGCACATAACCAGGCCGCGCTCCACCATTCCTCAGGTGGGCTTATATAACCTTATACTCGGCAGTAGACAGGAGTGCGGCCTGGATACACGACAACACATATACCAAATATAACTCCAACTGGTTCCATAGAAATAGTACAGCGGCGACCCACTACACTACCCCCCTTCAGACAATATCATAGCGTCCAAATAGCAGCACAAAGTGCAGTATTATTATACTACCTTGATACAATGACAAATTTTATCTCCAAACAACCCAAAAAAACAAATATATTGTGTCCAAACACATACATAGTGGAGGCAAGCGTAACTCTTTCTATCAGAAACACTAATATATTTCTTGGGTATCATAGATATGTATTCATCCTTTTTGATATTAACGTCAATCATATCAACCATCAGGATCCAGTTACACAATAATCGAGTATCATCCTTCAATAACAGTCATGATTTATGGGACTAAGAGGATAAACTCCACACAGCCAGTCAAGCCCTATAAAACAAACTTGACTATATATCATAAAAAAATATATAAAACCTTTAAGACATATTTATCGCATACTAACCATGTCTCATCGAAAACGATTTGTTACAACAGGTATCGTATACATACAGATCAAATATGAGCACTTCTCCTTAAAAGTTACCAATTTTTTAGTACAAGACATATTGGAAACAAAAAGGTGGCAAGTGTCGACTTTATAGTAAACCTTGACCCAACCCGTCTATTTGAATAGACTCACTCGCTTTACGTGCCAGAGTAAGGTTTGAAAGATCAATATTTTTGGAATAAATGAACATATAGCGTAGATCCGGTAAATGCAGATTTCAATCCAATCAAGGTCTCCAAAACCTTATGCACCATGGTCACCCAGGTGTCCTTTTTGGCGTACTCTACACAATAACACAAGTGACACTCTCCATATAGGAATACTGAAAGCAATCAGATCAAGTGTCATGGCAACATATCTCAACGTTTCAGGGAGAATTAGTCTCCACACTTAGTTCAAAGATCAAAAACGCAGCAAGCTGAAAAATAGAATGATCCGGCTCCTCACTCGATACCTTCCTTCTGAAAGTAATCAACGGGAGCCTACGGATCTCCATAACAACTTACGCAATTTCCACTCCTAGTACCTGAATAAATTTTACGTTTCTCAGGTTCATTGATATGTTATTACCACAGATCTACACATAGTACGAATGCAGTCAAGCAACCTTTCAGTAGGTATCATCAGGATCCAGTCCCTCATACCTTTACTTATTGGACGGTTAATTCAGAGTATCACAATCGGCATACAATAATCATACCTATAGCACATGTCATCAAATCAAACAGAACCCGTTTTACAAATACTGTCTTATGGCAAAATAGAACACTCTTTGGTGATGGTTTTAACAGTTTCTTATATGACAACAACTGCAAACCTAGATCATATCAAAGTCTTTTCATAAATAGGTGATAATGATCCACTGTTCTTGTCATCTCAGTCTTTCATAAATATATACGTACATATTGTGACCCATAGTCTATGGTATAAAGCATCATACGGTCCGTGGTGTATTAATAACCCCACTACTGCAAAAGTTCAATCTTGATGACGACACATGGTAGAGGTTCCATATATGCTGCAACTGGGAATGTTTTTATGACTCGCCACTCAGCAAAAGTTCTTCATTTCTGGACACTGGAGACATGCATTCACTAGATCGATTGTCACTCATCTCAATGGATATGTCCATCCCAGACCCTAGCTGCAAAGCATCAGGGTTAGGAAAATGCACTTGAGTACCCATAGGTACACTCGCCATGGATACAGGAATGTCCAGGGTAGATGGACGATGGTTCCCAGACATAGAACCAGTCGTCACAGGTAGGTCCATTGGAGGATCCACCATCATGGATTGTTCAAGTTCGTTTTCAGGAGCCATAAGCGCCTCAGCATCACGGATAGACAGACGTAGGTCAGCCTCTGCAATTGCATCGTTCAGCTCCATCAGTATCTGAACCGCCTCTCTAGTCTCACTTTCCGTTATCTGGCAAGGTGACTGACAAGAGGTGGTGTCGAGTATTGGTGTTGAGACAGGAGTCGAGTTATATGACTCTGCCTGCAGTTCATTCACCACCATCCTCGCTAGAGTGGACACCCCGGCTGGAGTATCCATAGTCTCAAAGGAAGACACGGTTGTGTCCACCCCCATTGTAGTATACTGCATCGTCTTAGCATCAGACGACACAGAAGTAGACGTCACAGCAACAGATGTCACCAAGACAGGTGACACAGGAACAGACGTCACAGCCACGGACGTCTTAGGAACAGACGTCACAGCCACGGACGTCTTAGGAACAGACGTCACAGCCACGGACGTCTTAGGAACAGACGTCACAGGAACCAACTCCGATGACCCACAGGCCATGGAGGTGGCAGCCACGTAACTGCAGTCGGCCAGGTGCGTCTCGTCTTCTGTAGATGGAGGTGGAGGACTCCTAGGGGTATTACTAGCCCTGGAGTCAGCTCTCAACCTTTGTGCGTATGCATCACCGTCAAATCCTAAGGGAAGAGGGGCAGAACCCCGTTCAACCCTGTACACACTCTCGTCGTACCAACTTGACAATGGTATCTCATAGCAGTCCTCGAAAAACTCAGCCAACTCTTCATAGAAGTCATCGTTCTGCTGAGCTTCCTTTCTATAGCTAGAAAATTCTTCTGTTAGACCACCAATTTCGTGTTCTAACTTCCGAATAATTTTGATTTTTAGACTAATTTCAGTCCTGGCAGCAGTTAGCTTATGTTCAGCAGAACTGACCATATCCTTACTGCGATCCAACTTGACTTTGAGATCATCAATTAAAAATTGACTTTCCATACGAGATTTTTCAATATTCAATCTCAAATCATCTACTATTCTGCTTGAGGTTGCTACCATGTCATCTCGTTGTCCCAACTGTCTTTTGAGGGCTTCATTCTCCTCAGTCATTTTGGACATTTTAGATAGGAGTTCTGCTTTAGCAGTCTCCACTTTCTCTAATTCGGCCAAACGACTTTCCTTTACCAATTGCTCAGCTTGAGCCCTAGCTCCTTGCAGAGCTAGTTGACAAGCGAGATCCAGTGTGTCAAATGAACTTTTAAGTCCAGTGACATACTGTTCTTTCAGAAGATTCCTGATACTTATATTCTCAGGGTGATCAATATCACCAGTCAGCTTAGGCAGAGGGACCGACTCCAAAGAGATATCTTCCTCACCCACTCCAGATGATGGAGAGTTTAGTGAGAGACCCCCCATACAGGTAGATGGTGATGGAACGGAGGATAGTCTACGACCAATCTCCTGTTCCTTCCTCATCTCTATTTTACTCGATTGAACCCTGCCTGCGGGTGGGGCAAATTTTTGGTCCACCCAATCATCTCCCTCAGATTGGAAATCAATCGTTCTATAGGTCATTTTAGATTTGGAATCCTCTTTCCCACTTACTGACTCTATCTTCCCTGTTGCATACCCTTGACTATCAGTAGAAGTATTTTCTGTCTTTAATATCTTCCTTGACACTCCCGGGTTCCCTCTAGCTTCAGAGATTGTGGTAGGAGGTATTACCTCCTCTCCCACAAATACACAGTCATCCTCCTCCTCTACAGGAGAAGCCAACAGGTCATTTACCATTTTCTCCTCTATGGCTAGCCTTGGGCTAACAGCAACCCTCGGTAATGATCCGCCAGAGCCCTCCTTGTTGGATTCAGTAGTGTTCCTACTAAACCCACAGGAAGACCCTGGAGCACGTCTTTTGGTTGGGGTCGATCGGCCGTCAGGTGATGAGTCTAACCCAGCAGAAGCTGAGGACTCCTCTGAACCTGTGGTCCGCATCTCTCCTAAGGTAACCGAGACAGGAGTGTACACTCCATGGTCCACAGTTTTACCTTCAGACAGCATTTTACCTTTAGGAGGAGTGGCCAACTCCATTTTACTACGATAATCAGAGGCTTTCTCTGGAAAGTCCTGAATGTAGTATGGCCACGCCTTTCGATTCAACCACAACCTTCTCGGGTTATGGTTGAACATCAAGGTGTATGCCAACCCCTGTGGTACCCTCACACACTTTTCTCTGTCCGTGAGTCCTAAGGCCTCCGGACTATTCTCGAGAATATCTAGATTGGACATGGCAGTTTCAGCCTTCATATGGTGTACATCCACTAAATGCCTTATCATACAGCCCTTTCTAGATGTGCTGAAAGGTTCACCATCTTTCATACATTTAACTGAGCGATTAGACTTGGCCCGGCACTGCCACATCATTTTGGAGTGCGCGTGGAACTCCACTAGATGTCGTGCGAACTGGTACAGGTCCAAATACTCAGCTATTGGATTTCTATCCATACACTCATTGAATGGGCATTGCCCCGAACCTATTCTCCAACCTCTACCAGGTTTATAAGTAGGCATACCCGGCGGAACAAATGTCATCCAGGCCCATTTCAACCGATCTCTATCCTCGTTGGAGAGGTCGGCAGCCCTGTATGTCCCCATACTTTGCTTTATAACCTCATCCCAGAACTTGTACGCTTGATGTGCCCCCAAACTGGTATGCTCTAACCAGAACTCCATATCCCTCTCTGTATCTTCGTAGGATGGTAGCCTAGCTCGGCTCCCTATCTCCCCAGTAACCTCTCCTACATAGGGTCTGGACTTAGAATTATCGGAAGGAGATCTGAATAGTTTAGTACATTTCTTCTCGTTGAACTTGTCCAACTCTTGGATGTATGCCCCCCTGCATATCTTACTCCCGGGAATCACTGCATCCGGCTTAAATTTCTCGAATTTAGCTGCTAAATGCATTACTGCCATGTTTGGAATACGTTCCGGAGTTGACTGTGTAGGGGCATTCCAATCGGGTACAAAGTTACCATGCACCGGATGTAAACCATCCGCACGGTCATACGACATAGCACCCCACGGAGCGCCCACTGGAACGTCACTGACCGAGTGCACCGGTATCCCGGGCATATTCGGGTCAGTCCGGGTCACTCCCGAAGTAGGTGGTGACGCAATATTCCCAACCTGGAACAAGGGAAATCCCCCGGCCTCGAGTCCTTTCAACCCCGGCCCTGACACGAACCCCCTAGCCTGCGCCACTGATAAACCCATATCTACCAGTTTCCTTACATGTTCTCCCCGAGCTAGGAGATACTGTGTGGTTTTAACCTTTTCAGTTCTCCTTATCTCCGAGATATTACTGTGATTTCGGCGTTTCACACCCCTATTCTTCATCTTAGCCGGTGGTTGATACACAAATTTAGGTAAATCTGCATCCCGAAATCGTTTTGGAAGATCATACTCGACCGGAGCTGTTGACTCCAGGTCCCCCAAAGCTAACAATTCTCTCTGTTCCTGCGACAGAGGGGTAGCCTCCGTCGAGTGACTCCTTCTATGGGAGTCTCCCGACGGATAGTTATCCGCCATGATAACTACACAGAGGGCGGCCCAGAGGAGCCCACTCTAAAAATGAGCTTAAATGAGTAGTAGAATCAGGAAAATTGTTACAAAAGTGTCCTCCTGTACTACCTCACTTTAGTGTCTCCTCTCTCCCTCACATGTAGATGTTCTAACCGGTGTTTTACATACGCGGAGAGAGGTGCCTTCGCATCCACCCTCTCCAACGGTATGTGCAGGACTGACGCTTTCCGCGCCAAACCAGCATGCGTGCGCATCCAAGCGCAAAGGATCACGGGTACCGGATAGCCCTTCCCGAAGAAGTTATCCGGTATTATCCGAAGAAAACCGGGTGGCGGAGTAAACTGCGTAGTAGTTGCAATCTTCGCCGGGTTCTCTCGGATTGTATTTTACACATCATCCAAGTAATAGCAATTCTTTAGTTCGTCACGGCTGTATTATTTGTAGCTTATGAACTTTTAGAACGCTGTTTAAACAAACATTATAAAAAAATACGTGTCAAAGTAAATTTCTTTGGTTGTCCGAACAAATTCGGAATACGTATGAGTCCCATTCTCATGTTGTTGTAACGAGTTCTACACCCGTACTTTCTACATAATATTTCTTACTAGGATCCTCATATCTATCCTTAGAAAAATTACTGACTAGGTTTGATTGGATTTTAATCCGAAACCATCACGACAAGTACTAAATGGGAAACCAACTCACAGACCATAGCATGTAAACATTCAAAACTAACTTTAGTAAAGCAGAACGTTGGGTACCCCAATGCCATCTACTGGTCAATTTCACCATTATTCCCGTCACAAAGACTAAAGAATAAAATCCGGTATTTCTCGTTGTGTTTTTGACAATTAGCACCAGTTACGCAACTTTCCGGGGTTTACCGGGTAAGTCCTTGGAGACCCGAACTATTTCGGGTAACCACAACAAACAAACCCAGCCCCGCCGCTCTTACGTAACAGCACCTCGACCCGCTATACGAGCACTTCTACGTATGGGTCCTTGGGGTTTCTTCTTCTCAATTACTGTAGGAACCTCCCTAGTTCCCTTTTCAGTAACCAACTTCTTCTTTTTCTTCCTACCATCGACTTTTCTAGCTGGCGTTGCTTTTCTAGTCTTCTTTGTAGGCGGGGGTGCCGTAACCTGTGTTTTACGCACCCACCTCACAGACCATAGCATGTAAACATTCAAAACTAACTTTAGTAAAGCAGAACGTTGGGTACCCCAATGCCATCTACTGGTCAATTTCACCATTATTCCCGTCACAAAGACTAAAGAATAAAATCCGGTATTTCTCGTTGTGTTTTTGACAATTAGCACCAGTTACGCAACTTTCCGGGGTTTACCGGGTAAGTCCTTGGAGACCCGAACTATTTCGGGTAACCACAACAAACAAACCCAGCCCCGCCGCTCTTACGTAACAGCACCTCGACCCGCTATACGAGCACTTCTACGTATGGGTCCTTGGGGTTTCTTCTTCTCAATTACTGTAGGAACCTCCCTAGTTCCCTTTTCAGTAACCAACTTCTTCTTTTTCTTCCTACCATCGACTTTTCTAGCTGGCGTTGCTTTTCTAGTCTTCTTTGTAGGCGGGGGTGCCGTAACCTGTGTTTTACGCACCCACCTGGGTTGGGGCATTGGCACTTCTACCAAAGGCTCATTCTCATCGCCGGGCCGGCGACCTAGCCAAGGCTTCAGGCGATCCACATGGCCTGCAACTATCTTGCCTTTCACATTCTTCAACAACACAGTAACATCCGATATTACTTTTGTCACCTCAAATGGCCCATCCCAACCTTTCGAGATTTTTCCATGTACAGGTGGCTTCAATCTCACCACCTTCTGTCCAACTACATACATCCTCTCTCTCAAGCCTGTATCATACCCTACTTTCTGATGGATGGCCGCTTTCTTCAAATGGCCTCTCACCAATGCATAGCCTTCCCGCAATTCTCTACGCAGAGATTCCGCAAATGCCACACGGCATGGGACATCCTTTCTCCGCAGTACACTGCCAAAGACCAAATCTGCAGGCATTATGATCTCAGATCCAAATACCAAGCTGTTAGGAGTGCAGCCAGTTGAAGCATGCACCGTACCGTTGTATGCATGAGCCACATACTGGGAAAACGTGTCCCAGTCATCCTGATTAGAATTAACCAGTGTGGTCAGCCCTTGAATCAATGTGCGGTTGAATCTCTCAACCATCCCATCCGACTGCGGTCGGTACGGATTAGTGCGTGTCTTAACTATGGCCAATTCTTCCAGCATCCCCTGAAAGAGACGCGATTCAAACTCCCTACCCTGGTCTGAATGTAACATGAGAGGTGCGCCAAATGTTAGTACCCACTCCTCAACCAAAGCTTGTGCGCAAGTTAATGCTATGTGATCCTTCATTGGGATCACCTTCACGTACTTTGTATAGTAGTCTTGTACCACCATCATGCACACGTTGGAGTTTGGAGTTGTCTGGAAGCCAGTGATTATATCAATGGCTATCCTCGCAAATCTGACTCCGAACAGTTCCTGTCTGAGAGATGTTTTACCACGGGCCTGGCTTCACCAGGCAACACGTCGGGCATTCAATCAACCAACGTATTACGTCCTTAGACATCCCAGGCCAGTAATATCTCCTCGCTAGTTTGTCCAAAGTCCGTTTCCTGCCAAAATGAGCGGAAGTCTGATGACCATGGAAAAACTCGAATACTTCCCATCTCAGAGAAGCTGGCAAGACTATCTGTAGCCTTCTTCTGGCTTTGCCCTCAAGAGTTTTCCATCTACACAATAGGCCGTCTCGCACTACCAACTGCGACCATTGGCCCACCAAGTTCCTTACTTCCACACATTCTAATGACAGAGCAGGTCTGACGGGACGAGCAGCTCTCTCCAGGATCAGATTCCGTATCATATTGATACCATCGTCCTCCTGCTGAGCTTCAAGTATGGACTCCGCCGACCAAAACACCAAGTTCTCTTCCCAGGCCGGATCAAAATTCATTATTGGCGCCACCAACGCGTTATGTATGCCGCAGTCTTCACAGTCCATTCTTGCACATCTTCGGATTGGTCTCCTAGACAAACAATTCGCATTCACGTGCTTTACTCCGCTCCGATGCTGAATCTGGGTATTCTCTATCCCTAATTCAGACAACGCGGAGATCCATCTGCCCATCATCCCATCTGCCTCCTTGAAATTAAGGAGCCATCTCAAGGATGAATGGTCCGTTCGTAGAATAAAATTCCCACCATACAAATAATGGCGGAATTTCTTTGTGTATACTACTATGGCCAACAACTCTCTCTTGGTGGTACAATAATTGCGTTGAGTTTTACTCAAGCTGTTGCTAGCAAATGCCAAGGGCACTTCCCTACCCTCCTGCACTTGGGATAAGACAGCGCCTATGCTATCGTTGCTAGCGTCGGTGTCCAGGATGAACTGATCACCCTCAGTAGGATAGCTCAGCACAGGAGTTACCGTGAATAACTCCTTCAGCTTCTGAAAAGCCTGTCCAGCTAATTCCGTCCAAATAAACGGAGGTAGCTTCGACATTCCCTTCCTTTTTCCTACTACCAGCGCCTGTAATGGAGCCGACACCTCAGCAAATCCGGGAATGAAATCGCGGTAGTATGAGCAAAAACCCAAAAATGACCTCACTTCTTTCTGGTCTTTTGGCGTTGCCCAATTAGCTACAGCCTCTAATTTCCCTGGATCCGCCGAAATACCTGTGCCACTGACTATTCGGCCCAGATATTCCACTGATTGCCTGAAGAACTTGCATTTCTTAGCTTTCAGTCTAAGGTTGTAGGATCTCAGTCGATCCATCACCTTGTTCAAATTCGATAGACACTCCTCCCGAGTTTTCCCGAAAACTATGATGTCGTCTAGATAAACTAGACAGTTTTTCCACAACAATCCCCTTAGCATTGTCTCCATCATATTCTCGAAAGTAGCCGGAGCATTGCATAAGCCAAATGGCATTACATTGAACTCGAACAACCCCCTGTGGGTTGTGAATGCTGTCTTTTCCTTATCCTCTGGGTGCATCCCAATCTGCCAGTACCCTGACTGGAGATCTAAGGTACTAAACCAGTGATTACCTCCCAAGGAATCCAGACTTTCGTCAATGCGTGGCAAGGGGTAGGCATTCTTCCTCGTAATCCCATTTAGTCTCCTGTAATCTATACAGAACCGACAGGTGCCATCCTTTTTGGTAACCATTACCACCGGACTAGCCCATGGACTATCTGAGGGCCTTATTATCCCTTCCCCTAACATCTTGTCCACCTCATCCTCCAATGCCTGCTTCTTAGACAACGGGAGGCGCCGGTATGGCAAGCGCAATGGTGGGCTAGAACCGGTGTCTATCCGATGAGTTACTCGGTCAGTTCTACCCAATTGCTCCCCTGGAGCGGAGAACAAGTCTGCATTCTCGCATAATAGCTGAGCCAGACTCTGTTTGTCCTCTTCCGTCTCCAAGTGGCTATCTGTCACTAACGGTAAAAGATGCAGTGGCAATCCATATCCTTCCTTCCTATCCTGCTCCCCAGTGTCTTGCAATACCACTGGCATAGCGGATGGATCCAAAGCTCCTATTTCCACTGCTCTCTTTACTGCTAACTCTACTTCTGGTGAGTCAGCTCTTCCTACCACGTCAGCATATGTTACGTCCCCAAAGGTCGTCCCTTTTTCCAGGTACACATCCTGAAAAGTCATATTACTGACTGGTACTACTGTTCGTCTTGAACTCTGCACTAAGGCACTGGTGGAAACCAACCCCAGCTTACTCAAATGCTGCTGATTCGGTTCCACCACCCCCATGCGGTCAAATTCCATTTCCCGGCAGTATACAACTACATTGCAAACATGGCGGGGAGGAATTCGTACTGTCTGAGAGACAGACGAGACGCCTGAAATCCGGCGGAGTACACACTGGACCTTCATCTCTTGTAGATACCGAAGAGTGAGTTCCCCTGTCACACTATCCAATACCGCTCCATACAGAGAACAAAAATCTACTCCCAAGATTCCCTCATCCGTCAATTCAGCTACAGTTGTTGAAACAACAAATGAATGTTGATTCACCCAAAAGGGTATCACCTGTCTGCCATGTGTCCGCATATGAGACCCATCAGCACTTCTGACCGACCCAGACCCCACAGGGTTAGTCGACAGACCTGCGAGCTTCTTGAAGAAATGGTGACCCATCATGGAGTGACTAGCTCCAGTATCGATCAGAAATTCCCCCGAGCAGCCCTGAATCTGCACAGGCAAGTACCATCTCTTCCCTTGTAAAGGAGAAGGTTGCAAGGCAAATCTCTGGATTCCAGCTTCACCGCCCAAGTCATATCCCCTCGAGTTGAGAAACTTAACTATAGGATCATCGGGTTTGAGTCGCGAAGCACAAAACCTTTCTACTTCTTCCGCCAACTCAATTCTGCGGACAGTGTCCAGATGAGCTAAATCTTCAACACCTTTCTCGTCCGTTCCCTGGGGCCCATCTCCACCTGGCGGATCAGACTCAGGTGCGGCTAACCCCAGCGGTTCCCATGAAATGGAATCTTTTGATTCTCCCCTGATAGTACCTTTGACAATCACAGGTGGGGTTGTTATCTTGTCATCGACAACAACCCCTGTTAGTTTTCCGTCGGTGGTGGGCTTTGGTCAGAAGAGGGTCCGTCTTTTTGTTTCTCGACCGATGATACATTCTTAGTATCCTTGGACCAACATGTCCTTGCAAAGTGACCCTTCTTCCCACAATTATAGCATTTCTTGTCTTTGTTGGGTTTCCCCTTACCGCGACCACGAGTTGCGACCTTTTCAGCCTTCTCAGCCTTACTACGCTCCTCCATGACTTTTCCGATCATGGTCTTCAATGCACCCTCCTCTGGCGCTTGAGCGTCTGATCCTGGAACCTTTCGTCTTACATAAAAAGAACGACGTCCTTTCCATTAAGGATCTATTGCTGCCACCTCTTGCACTCCCTCTGTAGTCAGTTCAACCTCTTCTACGGGCATCTCTATTACTGCTACAGGGGCTGCCTCTACAGTTTTCAACAGCTTCCTCTTTCTCAGAGCATCTTCCGTAAGCTCGAAGATATCTGCTAGGGACATAGTGGTCTTCCACTGTGAAGCAATCTCGCTCGACAATCTTTCGTCTTTAAGTCCATCTATATACAGGCTGGACAACTTCCTTACCAGCCATGGATCACTTGGACTCATAGATGCAAATGCTTCTGCTGCTAGCACTCTGAGAGCCATTCCAAACTGTCTGTGCCCTTCACCGGGCTTCTGAACTCTTGCCTCTAGCTCAGATGCGGGATCCGCACCGGATGTGGAACCTAAAGCCCATGAAGCTGTTTCCACTAATCCCTTGTACGTTCTTCCCCCGCTTAATTCAAAGCTTGTTAGGGCGGGATCACCAGGACCATCCCGCAGACACCATGACAAAGCTGCAAGGCACTCATCGCCTTCCCAACCATTATGTCTCATATCTGCTGAAAATCGTGTGAACCATTTTCTCCATGGAACCGAGCCATCATACTGCTTCATCTTGATCGCCTGCTTCCTCACAGGTGTCATCCCCGTTCTCAACGGTATATCAGCCTGACTCAAAGCATAGTCCACTGCCTTAAAGTTCCCCACGTCATTCGGTACCGCATCAATCCCCAATCTTCTAATTGCTGGATTGCTCTGGAACACTGCCTCATCTTCCATTGACATATTTCCCCTATGTTGATAGAGTGTCCCACTCTGATTAGTACCTCCGGTCCTTGGTGTATACATGCTTCCTGGAGTTACATGACTGCCAGGTAATGGGGGAGGTGGTATATTGAACATAGGCCTCGCGTTCCCATAACAGTTATCCGGTCCCACATTGCCCCATCCCCCGTAGGAGGTGTTAGGCCCGGCCAGATTCCCTTGACCTGGCGGCCGAGCATTCATGTATGCTCCACCGGGCAAACCTGGTCTACCTACCGTAGACACATTTACCGGAACTGTAGGAACTTGCCTTGTCCCTGGAGCTGGAGTAGAATGAGCACCTGGAGCTGGAGCAGTGTTAACTGGTCCCACAGGAGGCTTATTCCCGGTAGCCTGGGCTACCGGAACGTCTCCTTTCACTCCCTTAGTGTCATTCTCCACACTCACTGATTCTGTTTCTTCAAGAAAGCAATCTAACTTCTCCTGAAACAGTTTTTCAACTCTACCACACAGTTCTAACATGAACTCCTCATTCTTATCAAACTTACTGCCATGCATCGATGAGTGTCCACTCACACTGGATAACATATCTGCTGTATGTATCACCATGGAACTATCTAGATCCTCAGTGACAGGTGGTTTCACTACCTCCTCCACTGTATTGACTATAACTACTGAGGGCTCGTCGGCAGTCACAAAGGTCTCATCTCTAGACACCTCCTGCGCCTTTCCCACCGGGTCCCCAATTTCCTTCGTCCCTTTTGGTTCTAGCTTATTCATCATGTGATTTTCAGCTTGTTGAGCTAGCGCCTCTAACTCTCCCAGCTTACTATCCTGCTTCTTCAACAACTCATCATACTGCGCTACTTGTAACTGTCTTGCTAGAATCTCGGAACTAATTTCTTTATTCCGCACCACTAGCTTTTCTGTTTCAGACTTCAGTCTGACTTCAGTACCCTCAAGTAGACCCACATTGACAGAAATCTGTTGCAGATGTTTGATCTGAGCTGCATGTTCCCCAATGTTTCCTGACCTTTTTGCCAAAAAACTCTTTTCAAAAGCTTCCCTTTCCTCCTTCAGCTTCCTGAGGGATTCTTCCTCTAGCCTTATCCCTTCCTTCATATGCTCATGCTCGTTTCTCAATCGGAGCGTCCTTATGTCCTCCAGGCTCAACCTTCCCCTGGGCTCATAAGGCGGAACCTCTAGACCACGTATTGTCAATGTAAAAGGATCCGGGAACAGCTTATCTCCCCTGGAGATTACCTCAGCTGTCTCTTCCCCTTCCCCAGGAGTTTCCTCTAGGTCGTCCCTTTTGACAACCTCAACTCCTTCCTGACTAACTGGGACTACCACTCTAGTCCCTCCCACTGCTTCTACAGTGGGTACTGGTCTACGTTCCCATCTCACTGGTACATCTACTGTACCCTCCAGACTAGGTATACTAGAGTCACTATCTTCCCCAGCATCTTCCATGGTCACCTGTCCAAGCGTCACATCCTCCCGTGAGGTGTCCCCCACCTGGACAGGTCCCTCCATAACCCTATCTGGCTCTAGAGCTGGACGTTTTGCTGGAGGATCCCCTTGTGAATCCTCAGATCTCACCTCGTGGGCCTCCTCCTCTCCTCCATGTCCAATTTCCCTACTCTGATTGAAAGTATGTACCTTCTGCCTAGCATTAAACCTCACCCTAGATCGTAATCTAGGACGCATCCCCTCCCCTTGGTTAGTAACCAACGGGGGAGGTACCTCCGTACCTGACATATCTTCACCACACAAAAGCAACCTGTAATAGCTATCCTTGAAACCTACCAATTCTGGTTCAAACATATAAGAGCTTACCTCTCAATTTCAGAAAGAAGAGTAAAAAAATAAATGTAAATCAATACTTACCCAAAGTGGTCACGGCACCAGTGTAGCTGTTGGCTATTCTAAGATAGACATCTGCTATGAAAAACTCCAGATTCGAAAATAGGTTGTTCAGAAATTACACTTTATTCATTCTGACATACGGCTCGTAATCATACAGACGGATAGCAATAATCAAATAGGCTTCTGAACACCAGTGGTCATATGAACATACAGGAGGTATACGCTCACGGTCTAGTACATAATTCCCGAGTTCCAAGGCTCTCTTCCATCTTGGTTAACTCCACTTGGATCAGACTCCCCCAGAGGGAGTTCTGTACCCGGAGTTGTACACCAGTGCGTCTATCTCCTCTAGTTCCCCCAGAGGGTGGAACAGAGAAAGACGCAGGGTGACCAAGGTGGAAGCAGCGACAGGACTAGGCCTAAAAGGTACAACAGAGTTCGGGGAAGCTCTGTTGTGGAGCAGCCAAGCTGGCCGAAGTGCGCAGCAAGACTGGGTCCTCGATTAGCAGAACCCCAGGTCTTATGTACTGGTCGTTATGTAATTCTCTCCATTACTCGTAAACACTTGAGTTCCCGAGGAACTCCGGGTAACCACGCGCCGGTGCATCCGAGCCGACACCGTACCCGAGATATGTCGGGTGACACGTGGCGGTCACGGCTCAATGCACATAACCAGGCCGCGCTCCACCATTCCTCAGGTGGGCTTATATAACCTTATACTCAGCAGTAGACAGGAGTGCGGCCTGGATACACGACAACACATATACCAAATATAACTCCAACTGGTTCCATAGAAATAGTACAGCGGCGACCCACTACACTACTATCTCCTCCCATGCACTCTAGGCCCTAGTCCTAGATAGGCAGTCACAGGTATTTGTTCCACTCACATATTTGTCATTAAAAAAGAAGATCTATGGTAAAAACATGCAGTCTAATAAAAAAACACTCAAAATCCTGGTTGAAGTGGAAATAATGCATCACCACTGGTTTTGGCTTCAACATCCGTAAGCCCCCTTTCCACCAACTTTGCATCCAAGACAAACATTTATTTTCCCTTTTGCAAAATTCTCTAGTTTTGTCCACTGTCAACCTTCTCTCCCTATAAGACCTCACATTTCACATTTTAGCTCTGTCTATGTAAAGTACTGTTCAGAATGATTCCTGGCTTAACCACGCTCATCCGTTGTACCCCCTTCTAAACGTGTTTGTCCCTTTTAGTCAAATAGTTTGGTTTACACCTTACTTTTGTTACTTCACTGTTGGTCTCTCTCAGTCCTTCCTCCCAAGTTGTACTGTACTTTTCCCTCTTTCCCTTTTTCCCTTTAAACCCTTTTAGGTCAGCAAATCCCATTTAGCCGATATACCAGTTTGCAATCATGATGCTTGATCACAGCCCAAGCATCCTACATACTAGAGCTACATTCATCACACTTGGAGATTGAAGGGCTGTATAATACGGATGACTCACTAGCACTGTACTGAGACTGCATGGTGAAAGTTAAATATAGAGTGAGAGGCATCATGCTGCATCTGAGGTGTTATTACCCAGGCCCACTGTTGTGTCAGACCCCCTCGGGGCACCTGTCTGTGTGTATTTATTGCTCTGTGGTTCAATACTCAGGTCTCCCTTCCCCTTCGGCTGTATAATCTAACAATAGTTCCCTCATGATATTAGATATTATGATCTTCAGGAACATCATATAATGCTTCTTAGAGGTATTTCTTATCAAAGGAACCATCTAACGGTTATTCACCCTTGTTATATATTTACATCACAGAGGGAACTGGTAGAACACATATGTTCTGAGGGGTTGTATAGAAACAGTACTTTGTAATGGATACAATACAAATAATCTATGAGGAAGGAGAGATATGCAATAAAGTCATCTTATCGTCATAATGGACCAATTCGCCCTGTGCATACAAAGCTACTATCATGTCCCAAGCAGCAGAGTACTGTGTAAAGATGCTAAACAACACATACAAGTTTATTGCACAATGCACATTTTTTATCTATTTAAAGTCCCTGAACTCCAGAAATGTTATTTCTCAGAAAGCCTACACATAACAAAAAAAAGAAGGTTCATGACAATGTAATTTATGTCCAATAACGAATTAAAATGCTTTCAATAAAACAATTTTTTAGCATGATTTGGTGTTCAGTCGTTCTATGTGTACAAAGAGCAGCCAGAGCTGTTGGTTGTCAGCTCTGGTACTCCTGAGGACTGCCACAAGATACCCGTGGCAGGGGTCACATGACCTGACCCTGATCATGTGACTGACTGATGGTAACACCAACTGACAGCTGGTGTAACAGAATCTCTGGTAAAATGAAACTTTGTTTTAAGGTGCAAAGTAAGAGCACACCTCTATTCCACAGAACCATTGTGAAATTGTTTAGACATTTCACCAGAAAAGTAACTGGGTCTGATCCTGGATGTAGGTTAAAACATTGAAATTCATGAAGCAACAATGTCATACAATATAGGTATCATAGAAGTGTAAATTATATGGTTATTACGTGTCCTGGGGCTACAGTATCCTAATAAACATTGAAACTATAAGAGCTCCCTTCACCTGCCCCCTACTTTCCACTACCATGCTCTACCCTGATTCAAATTTATTTTTCGAACATGCTAGAAAGGCAATAACCTTGTCAATCAGGGCCTCTTTGCACCTGCTCAGGATTATTCTATATGATGTGTATAAAATTGTGTATTCTTAGTATAAATACCCTTATGAAATAAGTAACAGTGGGGTAGAATCAATTTCATTTACATGTATTTCTGTTTGTCTTTGAATACTGAAGAAGAAGGGTTATAAAATGTAAAAGAGATACTACTCTACCCCTATTGCTTGTACAACAACAGAACATAGTTGAGCCCCAGCATTTAAAGTCGTCAACAATGTCAGCAAAACAGTCCCATTTTGCCTCAGATGGCACATGGCTGTGGAAGTGGGGTTTGATTGGCATGAGTAGAATTCTGCACCAGGACCAATAGTAGTAATAGTAGTACACTCCACCGTGGCATAGATCAGCAGTATCCTGTAGCAGGGCAGACTGACAGTAAAGGGCATTGTGTTGTGATGGCGTATGCCCTGTTTCCTCCCCTACCATACGGCCTACAGAGGCCACCTCAGGCAGCTGTTGGGGCTCACATACAGGACTGGCAGAGAGACCTGTCTTAGTATAGGAAAGACATGTGATGCTATCTATGGAGGGAATACATCACACTTGGACGTGTTATTTCCCTGCATAGCTCTCTGAGGTTAGGGCTAGTAGTACTAGTGCTGCTTCTGTGTTTTTGGGCTGGGTGTACTGCTGGGCCTTTGGCCCGTGTCATTTATCTGTAAGGTCTTATGGGTCAAGGTTTCTTTCCATTTGTTTTGAAGCCCACAGAGCCAACTTTGTCACTTGGCATTCACATATTGATTTTGTTTGTTATAAGCACCACTCAGCAGTGTCAATCTTTGCAATACAACTCGCAGCCCCACAGACTCGCTCTGCCTATCAAACAAGGGCTGCAGTTCTAAGGCCTTAGGGAAGATTTTATTTGCTCATGCAATTATAGCGGCTTCTTCTTCTGATGGAAATATCCATTTATTCATACTTATAACACACAGGGACCCTAGGCCTAGTAACTCCTTCGATACATAACCTATCATCCTATGCTCATCCTACATCTGGTTAGCTTATGTGTAGATACAAGTAGATGAACGTTGCCCCCTTGCACATAATACATGCAGTATCTGTGCTGACATTTGTACAACCTGTACCACAGCCTGACAGAGCCTGTTGTCACCTGCCAGACTTCTGCTTCATACGAAAATGAGTGTCAATGGACTTTTCTTGGTGAACACTACAGCTGAGATGTACCTGGTGTCAGGTGGAAAGGGAGGGCTCCTGCCGCCTCACTCAGCCGCAACAGGATGGAAACAAGATCAGCTCCACTCAATCTGATCTCTGTGCTAAAAAATTGCAGTCTGGTTTAAAATAGTGAAATCTCCTAGAAATGCTACCTGAAAGGAAAGATGCATTGATGTTTAACTTGGTTTAACATCAGCACTCTCTCTTCAGCCTACCCTGCATCCTTTTCTCTGGTTCCATCCCCCACTTTTACTCTACTTTTTACCTTCCATCCTTCTCCTACAGGTCATATTTGATCTTAGTTTATTTGTCCGGTTTCCTGGTACATTGCTACCTACAGGGGCGCCCTCATCATTGAGGAAGCCTGGGCCTGAGTGATAGCAGCGTCCTTGTGTATGGCTATCACACAATACTTGGAATTTAAAACTTGGAATTTAACTCAATTAATGTAATAGATGGGAGTTACAAACACATACAATGCAAAGCTAAATATGAAAATGATGTACCAACATACTCATAAATGGTTTAAATCATACCAAAAAGGAGTAATATCTTTTTGTCTGACCAGATTGACAGAAAATTGTTAAAAAGTAAAACTATAACTCAATTGTGATTTTTATGTAAAGTATTAGAAATAATCTACTCATACAGACCGCTAGATACATATCTCCTCTAGGTAAATCTAGAAGATGTAAGGTCTCCCAACTGGAGCAGCTGAGAAATATACAATTTAATGCTGCATCTAATAGCACTGGGTATATACTTTACTATATTATACATTACTATACTATTGTGGCCTGTACCTCCTGCTGTAGCCCCTGTAGGTGCGCAGAGGGGAGGGGGCTCCCGTGGGGGTTGGGGGGAGGGGGGGGGGGGGTCAGCCGCCATCCGGTTTTAAGCTATCACAGCTTGCCAGCTTGCTGCATATGGCCTGCATGTGGTTTCCTCCATTCAATGTGGGGGGGGGGGGAAGGGAGTGGGTTGGTAACAGACCCTGCAAATGAGGACTGCCCTTTAAATCCATGACGTCCTATCATCCAGGCCATTGCTTAGACCGGGTAACAATACTAAAATGACTCATTTTGGCCGTAGAATAGGTCAACAATGTCTCTCTGTGTCTGGAATGTGACCCATTCATGCTTTCACAGTTCAGTCCAGTTTGACTATGATTAGTACACTCAACCAGGCCACAGATTACCATGATGTATGAGCGTGATGAGTGGCATAGTGTGAGAGGGTACAGCAACTGTTTGGCTCGGACATGCTTATTTTCCTCATGATACTACTGTAAGAAAGTCCCACCCAGGATTACCGTTAGTTAGATGTGTTTTTTTACTGCACAACTTAGTAGCTTGTCAAGGACAGGAGTTTATTCCTACCATCATTTGTATACTACCCCTGCAATGAGTGTCATATAGATATATCCATCCTTGAAATGCTTTCAAGAAGGATAAAAAGTCAAGCTGTAAAGAAAATTCATCTCACCTAGATGTTATATTGTGCTGTAAAGCGCTGTGTCGAGGACTGAGCTTTAAGTCTGAGCAGCCACACACAGTATTGACACTCATCCCGCCCACACACTCAGCCTTACTTATAGGAATCCTCCCCATTCTGTGAACTAATGACCCAGCTACCTACCCCGGCAATGCCTAATCAGTGTTCCAGTTTCTATAAATCCACCCACTCCCCTTACACCCTGTATAGTACTGCTCTGCCGGCTGATTTATAATTCAACTGTTATTGAAAAAAAGAATAATTTTTTATTGAAATGTCAACCACAATTAACCGGAAAGTAATGAAACGTAACTAGGTGAATAACAGTAAATGTTAATCTTGATTTGAAGCTTTTGAAAGGATCCAGTTGATATTTGGACAGTTTTTACGTAGAGCGAGTTCTAGTCACCGAGAGTAGGTTTCACTATAGGGATACAAGAGTGGTAGGGGGGCAGTTGCCATGGATCATTGGAACACTGTTGTCCTGAAGTGCGATAACACTAACAAACACTATCAACTAAATCTGTGTTTATCTAAAAAAAAAAAGGCAGAAATGTTTAACTCCTTAGAATAATTCATTTAGAACAGTTTTTAATGAACATTTCAATAAAGTTATAATAGATAAACTTTGACATTGGTCTTAAACCCAATGTATCATACAGGAAAATGATGACCTAAAATTAATTTTTATGCTAATTGTGTACAAAGACATTTTAAACAAACTGCATGAACTACTATTCCCAATTGCAAAATTGTCCCTAAGCTCTGGCTGGAAAGACAAAATCTGTTGGTGTTTCTGGTTAGGTCGACTGATAAACCTTCATCAGTGATGCTATTAAGTTTCTCCCAAAAGTAAAAAGATTCCTGGTGTGACCTCGTAAAGTGTATTAGCAGCCGCGGGTCTCTGAGAGAAACAGCTTTACGTCTCATGCACATGGTATGCTACCTCTGAAAATGTGAAGGGGAATTTATCATATCATATTTAAAGGGCTAAGCCTAGATACAATGTGGAATTTGACTAGGCTGATAGTTGTCTATCTGTAAATGAATAGATGGGTGGCTGACATAGTTGAAGAGTGGGTTTTGTAAACTCTGGTATATAGGCTGTTGCTTATTGAAAGATTTTTCTTATGATAATAATAACTGGATTATATACAGATGTTCAGAAGACTCTTCTGCTATTCTAAATTGTTATGACTTTCCCTTGTGATTAATTTGGATTGCAAATTTCAACCTTTTAATGACTGAAGTTTTGCTTGTTATTTTCCTTTTGATCACCCATTTTAGGCTGCTGGTATTTATTGAATTTCTATTTTCCACCCTGGTGCAATAATTATGAATCAATTCCAATTCTCCAATCTTCCATCAATTGTGCTGACCTTCTCCAAAACATCACTGCAGTGATTGAAATTATGAACGCTACATTTTTAATCAGTCAGTGAGGTAGGCCTCACATGGGTGTACATGGCTAACCAAACAATAATATGTGGTCCTTTTCGGTGATACATTGTTAATTCCATGCCAATCAGCTTTGGCTCTATACATTGTTATCTATAGGGAAACCATCTGTCATGCCATATTCACCCCTCTTAGTATGTGGTTGTACACACAGTGTCACACACCAGCAGATCACAGTTTTATGATGAGAGCACTGAAAGTAGATAATTGGGGCATGTTTCATAATTCCCCTTAACAATTTAGAACACAAACTTAATTATTGCCACAGGCATCCAGCGCAGACCAATGTACGTGCCCTGCCACCATTAACACTAACAGATTCAATGATGGCCCTGGGGAGTATCTCACTTGCATTGTGTTTGTGCATCATGTCCATCTGAGTATCCTATAAGGAAGGCATAATGAATGAATACAGCAATACCAAGCTGTGGGCCTCATTATTACGAAAAGACCCTGCTGTGCCATAAGTCAGTCAAACACAGCCCTGTACTCAGGATATTGGCTTAGCCACGACTGAGCACACTCAGCTGTGACTCATAATCACTCCTGAGTACAGAGCTCTGGCTGGGGTTTGGCTACTAGGAAACATCAAATTGAAGGTATAGGGGTACAGAGACATTACTTTGTGGGGATTAGGAGGGGCTAGCAGATGTGGTGTAACAAAAAGAAGACAGTCCCTTATTATTGATCACAGGGGGGTGTATACTTCCAGGCCTCAAAATTCACCTGCTTTACCCAGGCAATTTAACACTTGACCTGGAAAATCATTATCCTAGTTATCTGCACAGTGATGGGAGTTATTGTGTAAGGTGAGACAATTAAAACACAAATCATTCAAATGCAGCCCACATCCATTTGCAGGTCTCAGGTAATGGCTGCCTCATTATCCTCTTCTTTCTTATATTTACTAAAAGCCGAATTGACGAGGTCATGTGTCAAATCTGAAGGGGACAAGAAACGACATGTTCTAGCAAATTTCCACTCACCCACGCATACCAATCCCACGCATACCATGAACCAACCGACAAACTCTGACACGTTAGCCTAACAAGAAATGACAGCTACTTCCCACAGCTTATCCACCTAGACATCTTCACACACTCATCCTTCCACTCACCCCCTCACACACCCCTACTGTTCATTACCAGCCCCCTCACAACCCATCCCCCACTATGCTGTGGCAGCCAGAATCAATCTGCTCATTTATTCTACATAAGTTATCTCATTACCCATATCAATTTCATACTCAGATGGAAATCATAAGCAAATTGGATCAAATTTCCATTTTCCATTGTTTATAAAAAAAGGTTTATTCCAGTCATTTATCCAGAGACAGCTCTGGTGAATTTTTTATGCCAGTCACTGACATTGCATTATTTGTCATACCCAGCTAATTAATTACATTAACACCAGTCTCAGTGCTTCACTCTGCCCCACATCAGGCAGCGACACCCTCCTTAGGGACAATGCTGTGGTGTGTGTAATATGGTTGTCAGCATTTCTGATCTAACCCGTTCAACTACCAATGCTTTTCCTCTTATCTTTTTGGAAATTGAACAAAAAGTTAAGTTTCATAATATTATAGCTTTAGATATCATAATCAACTTATAAATCAATTAATAGTTAACTTCTGGTTTGCAAGAACATTCTAAGTTTAGAATGAAAGCTGTCATCCACCATGAATAGCAGAATTGGAATCGTTATTTTGCCTGTAGGCCTACGTAAACAAAAGTAAAACTGTCTAGTGGTAACCAGCCCTCTAACATTAGTTGCCAAGTTGAGGCAACAAAGTAAAAAGACAACTGGGACATGTTCCATAATTACCTTTTAACAATTGGAATCTAATTACAGCCCCAGGGTTCCCCCCAGACTGATGGAAGAGTCAGGACTGTTGTCTGGGGGAGGGGTCAGGGGGGGGGGGGGGGGGGTGCAGGCTCTAATGGTTGGAAGTTCAGGCACATTACAACTAAGGGGATTATTCAGGGAACCCTTCCAATACATTATGGCTCCCACAATGCCCCTCATCCAAAACGTCATTTTGGTCATAATGCAGTACACAAATAAGCCTAAAAGCTAAAATACAACTATCCATCTCGGTGCATGTTTTCAAAAATAGGTGTCTAAATAACCCAGAGGCCTCAGACTCAGTCTCCTCTGATGAAGGTCAAGAGTCATCTGACTTAAAAGAGTCACTAGAACCTGGTAAACCTGTTCATTAGATAGTAATATTTCATAGCCACACTCTTCACAT
Source organism: Harmothoe impar (assembly GCA_947462335.1). Taxonomy (NCBI): domain Eukaryota; kingdom Metazoa; phylum Annelida; class Polychaeta; order Phyllodocida; family Polynoidae; genus Harmothoe; species Harmothoe impar. Next base: position 69,543,007 of record OX381714.1, read on the forward strand.
TGGCTCACTGACACTGTCCACAAGAATACCCTAACATTTCACAGCATATGACATTTTCTAAGTGGGCCATGCATTGCTGGGGGCACGTCTTTTCATTTTTTACCACAACCAAACATGCATTGATTACTGATTATTAACTAACACACTGTATATATCATGTACTACTAACAAATGACAATCTATGGGTCATATTAAAATTGTTGGGAATCATGCTCTGCGAATTAGTTGTTCAAACAAGGAACTTTATGGTCAACAAAAATCGAAATTTTTACTGACAACTAAGCAGATACCAAACCTCCACAGCTGGTGTAAAGACATTATTTACTACCTTCATAAAGATGTATCTTAATAGGTTATGCATATTGTCACTTTCTGAACTGAGTGCTAGACACACTAATAACTAGTAAATACATGTACTTGTTTTCATCATGTAATCCTAAGTCCAACCATGATCTCATAAGTTCACTACCAGCTTTTGCTTCAGTTACAAATGAAAACATTAAATACGACTACGTCATGTAATACTTTGTAAATAAAAGAGTCTCGCTTAGAGCTCACTGAAACAATATAGCGCTACATCAGCGCATCATTCTGGTAATGTTGGATAGCTGCAGCACTAACAAGTCGCTCAGTGGTGCCGCGTTCATGCTTAGGGTAGATTCACCTTGGGTCAGACACACACCTTGAGATGCAAACTTAAATACATTTCTGTTTATCCAAGCATTCCTGTCTCTTTATTTGTGAACATCGGTAAGCTGTAGGTGTCATTCTTACCAACAAGGAATCACTGGTATCGTCATCATATATGAATAAGTAAAAATGTCTGTGCCCCTCTAAGAATGTTTGACTCATGGTGAAGCTACATTACATTGCGAATATATGAATACTATAAACAATATCTGATTGAGCAGATTTTGTGCCTGTATGATCATCATATGCTCATACATTAGGAAACAAGCCACCAGAGTGTTATTTACAAAAAGGATTCTAATGAAATGTGACCATAGCTTGTGAGGCTCATGGCATTTGAAGAAGGGTGAAAGATATCGTAGTAGCCTAGTTGCTGCATCTTTCTGAGAGGTTAAATGACTCTACAATGACATGTGTAACCTCTTTCAGTAAAATATCAGTCTCAGTGTGAATGGAGCGTATAGATTGAGGCGTTTTATTCTTGTGGCCATAAGTATCTGCGCTTATGGTGCTATAAATTTACTATAATTAACTAAACTAAAATTAGGTATATCCTGTTTCAAACCTTTAGAGGTAAGAGTAATAGTGTGTGGTTGATTGATGGGGTCAGGTAGAATTGGCTGTAAGCAGATTTATGTAGTCATGTGTTACATAGCGTTAAGTCACTAATCCCCTTTACTGCCTGCCCCAGACTGTTACATAACTCTGCAGCATCCAGTGAGCTACTTGGTGGCATTAAAGGGATGGGACTTTAGACAGACTTTAGGTAACATAGACATTTGTCAATGGTGAATCAGGTGTGTTATTTAAGTACATGGCCCAGATGCTGGATTTTGAGAAGAATGAAGAGTCCCTCCGTCTCAAACAATAAAACCTCTAAATATAAGAAAGGGTTGCCAAATTTTTTGACCCATCACCTGAAGTCAAAGTTCATTATTATAGCTATTTGCGCAGTAATGCCTCATCTTGTGAGACAATTGAACCAATTAAAACATAACCTGTTCAAATACAGCCCACATCCATCTACAGATCTCATATAACCGCTGCCTGATTTCCTAGGTGACAATGTATTTGAGGCTCGCTAATTCCTCGTGGCCAATGTAAAGGTAACAAGAAATGGCAGCTTTTTCAGACCTACCCCACCACCCACCCGCACCCTCGTCTAGCCCTACCAGTCTCCTGTGGTTTATTGTACTTACTCTTTTATAACCCTAGTCTATGTGTTACCTAGACCATAGAAAATGTATAAGCCATGCCCTTTGTTCTCCAAGACAAGCTATACTAACTAAATTTACTTACTCACTTCTTATCAAACACAAACTACAGTAATTATGACAACGGCTCAAGAATTACCCATCAGAACAAATGAATATATGATAATGCAAGATCAGAAAAGGTTATCCTATTTGACATCTTATTCGAGGATCATCATGCTCTGATAAACATGTTTATGAAATAGAATCTGTTTTCAGCTTCTGAATTAATGTAATGGTTTATTCCAGTCAGAGCTGCTCTGATGAATTTTGTATGACGGTTGCTGACATTGGGTCATTTCTGGTACCAAGTTAGTGAATTATATTAGCACCAGTCTCTGCACCTCACTCTGCATCCCATCACGCACACCATGGACGGATTGATGGGTCTGCATTAGAGATGACTGAAAATAAAGTGTGGACTTAATATATGAGATATAATATATATATATTTATATATATATAAACATATATATATATATATATATATATATATATATATATATATATATTCTGTTTAATTTTGGACAACATAGACGCTACATGATGTGTAAATTAAAGATTGAGGAACTCCAAAGCATTACCTTAGATGTGAACAATTGGTGCTATTATTGCCATATATCAGCAACATGTCTCAATATTCCCATTCTTTCACACATATTGTATCCATGAATCAATAGAAGCTCGGTTTGCTCTGTATAACAACAACAATATCAGCTGTAACTGAATCCTACAGCAGCGCCCTGCCCATGTAGCAGACATACAGCAGCACATAGTTAACATTGATTATCTGACATACACAGGGACATAAACCATACACACAATGCTGATAATGCTGATAGGATCGAATATGGTTATTGACATAACCCATGTAATGTGATTTGTATTGGTGAGGCCACTGACGGTAGGTTTCATCCAGTTGTAGTGCTTTCAGACTGGAGCTAACATAACATGCTTCATGTAATCTGTTAATACACAGGAGCCCCTCACATACTTTCAAACACCACTCCTGTTTTGTTTCTTCTATCATTGCCCAAACCAATTTGGTTCTTGTGTCATGAAATGTATCTGCAGCTAATTACCATGAGGAGTATCGATTATATTGACCGCAGAATATATTGGTTGTTTTCATGAACCAATTAAAGTGGTTAACAAAGGCTATGACTTTTTGCCAAGTATTGATTTGGTTTTTACACAAAACTCAGAGCAATATGATCCCATATGAATATATCCCATCAGCTCCATTACTTCTACTCGTGCTCCAAATGACAGTGTCTGGAGATTTAATCAGATGAGCCCAGTATAACCTTTACCTTTATACTAACCCAGGCTTAAATCTGTGCCATCTGTGCCATCAACAAAGTTAATTCTTATTAGCTAATGCAGCTCATGCAGCTCATGCAGCGTAATATGATATTCCATCAGCTTCAATGCTTCTGCTCATGCTCAAAATGACAGCGCCTTGGGATTTGATTAGATGTGCCCGGTAAGACCTTTGCCTTCATAGTGCCCTCAGGCTTAATACGGAGACCTTTCTAACTTTTTCTCCTTGTGAAGTTACATTACATATTGTCTGTATGCATCAATCAGCCTCTCATATCTTAAACCCAATGTAGTGTACAATGAAGGAGAAATGTTTCTTAGAATCGATGCTTACAAAAGGTTGTCATATATATATGCAAATCATTATAGAAGCTTTTTCTGGCAGTATAGGCAGCAATTATATCTTATTACTGTGAATTCCTGAGGTAATGAGGTATATGTTTCGTGTTACATCACCTGAAATTTCTGTGCTGGGTCGGTCGGATTCATGGCCTTTCAAGACTTATGTATAGTGGTGTGGGAATCAAATAGTTATGGTGGGGGCAAGGGGTGGGAGAGGGGAAGTGTCTTAGTTAGGAGGCTAAACTATTGACCAAATCTGCCATATCAAATCAGTGCCACTGCGTCAGGTAAAACAGTTCAGGCTGTCTCCTCATGTATGCTATTTCTTTGGCTGATAATGCAGAACTTAAAAGACCAGAGAGAGAGAAAAACACTAGTTTTGTCCCCTATAGTCATTGTATTTCAAGGCAGCATCCTTCACAATACCCACAGTGTAAGTGCAGTAAATGGCAGTACAACCTGTGCCACATGGTGCAGAGGTTGTTGGCACCTGCTACACTCCTGCTCTGTACAAAAACTACCTCCATGTGATCAGCACCACTCGGTTGATTTCTGGTAAAAACATGCAGTCTGATAAAAACCACTAAAAATGCTTCCTGAAGTGGAACAGATGCGTTACCAGGGGTTCTGGTCTTTTAACCCGCATTCTGCCAACTGTGCATCCCTGACAAACATTTGTTTTCCCTTTCACAAGTTTCTCTAATTTCTCTCCACTGTCCTCCTTCTCTTCCCCTAAGACCTCACTTTTCCAATTTACTTTTGTTCATGTAAAGTATTTTTCACAATAAATCCTGCCTCAACCAAAAATATCCTTTTTTCCTCCTAACAATTTTTATCACAGCAGTTGACTAGTTTGGCTTACACCTTTCCTTTGTTATTTGACTACTGGTATCTCTCGGGCTGCCTCCCATTTTGCACTGTATTTTTCCCTCTTTCCTATTTTTCTCTTTAACCCTTTTAGGTCAGCAAATCCCATTTAGCCAATATGCCTGTTTGCCATCATGCTACTTGATCACAGTCCCAGCAGCCTACTTACTAAAGCTACATTCATCATACTGGAGGATTGAAGGGCTGCATGATACAGATGACTCCCTAGCACTGTACTGATACTTCATGGAGATAGTTAAACAGGGAGCAAGAGTCATCATCCTGCCTTTAAAGGGTCAATGCCCAGACCCACTGTTCAGCCATCATTTAGTCATAATGCATTATAGTCTAGTGAATTAAGGGAAATATACTTTATTTCTGGATAAAAGCACCAAAGTTGGTTTATAGGTAGATAAATATATGTTATTGAATATTTTTCCTTGCTCCAAGCAAAAAATGTCCTGCAACACTATTTTTGGGTCATTTTCCTGAAAAATGTGAAATATCACAATAATAATTTTATAAGTTAATCTTTTGCAGGTTTCTAGCATTGAGACCTAATAATATTGCCATAATAGACACTAATTGTCATAAATATGAAAGAATTAGCCCCTTAAAAATGCAATATGGGTGTAAAATTAAAGCTGAAAGGCAAAACTAATTGTGGCTTAATGCTTTTATTCTAATCACTTTCACAAGCTGTCAATAGTACTTTTTTTAACCGCTCATTTATTTTAAGGGTAATTCTATGTGTTTTCATGTATGTTATACCCTGTTAGGTTACAAAATTGGTAGTAGTAGGATTATCTAGGGGATATATGTGATCAATCTATAGGGATTGGGTATTGCAGCAGAACACCGCAAATGAAGGGCTGCAGCCACCACAAGTGAACTGCAGGTGTCAAACTGGGGGGTTTGGGGGCAATTTTGAATATATAGCCTTCAAATGGTCCATTCTTATGAATTTTGCACACACTTTATGAAAGGTCTGATCTACATCTAGCCTCTATCATTGGGATTTTTTTGGAGGGAGAGATCCTTTGGGAAAATACCTTTGTCACTCGAAGGCATAGTTTTTTAGCCTATTTTGTCCTGGAAATGGGAGTGTCTTTATTAGTGAATTGAGCATAAACCTAATTACACCATAATTTTATCTTCATTTCACGATATAAATAGAAACGAGAGTGATCAGGTCAATATACTTTGGCTTCTTTCTGTGCAGACATCTCCCCCACCTCTAACATATTTTTGAACACATTGAGAAGGAGGGAGTGGCATTGAGGGGAAAGAAGGGGTGCGGTTGGAGAGCTTAACTGAACTTGTGGACCTTTTATAAAAACTTAAAAGGGTACAGCTAGCTTGGTACCCACAGGATATTTTCGAGACCTAGAGGCAAAAGTTTTTTTTCTGTTGGGTTCTGAGAGCTGTATAGATTCGTTTGCAGCCAGCAGTCAAGGGTTGTTCTGGTTGTTTTTTTCTCTCAAAAAGGAAGACTTTGAATCCGCACTCTTTTGTTTTGCATCCTATTTCCTGACTGTCCTTTTATTCTAATGCTTCCCTTTCCCTCCAACTGCTTCCCTCTCCCTAGGCTTGAGTACACAGAGGTTGTAGAGGGAGGAGAAGCCACAGGGGTAAGCCAGGGCATGGGAGGGGATCTGGAGGGGAGGAGAGTGGACATGGAATTGAAGGTGAGGTTGAGGGATATTGGAGGTGTATGCTAGGGGAGGGACCACGTCCCCCCCCCCTCCATCTTCAAGAAATCCCTCAGCCCGCAGCATGCCCCCCTCCCAGACCTGAGAAGAGGAATGGGGGGTGGGGGGGAGGCAGAAGGCATGACAATGCCCCTGCTCTCGGGGGAATTTGGAAATAACCTGGTACAGGATCTATATAAAATGTAGCAAATATTTCTGCATGTTTTGTCAAAATCACTTCTCAAACATGAGTTAAAATGTATAACTGAAACAGTAAATCAGCTTTAAATGCATTATGTCCCACAATAAATATAAAACACTTGAACCAAAGATTATTCAGAGGAGAATATTCTACATTAAAAGTACCCTAGTGCATTTTGTGGCCTATATTTAACTCTTTTGCTATCACTGTGCCCCCTGGTGGGCAAAACTAGAACTACCCCCCCCCAGTAACATTTTCCCCCACCTGCTCAGAAATATATGAATCCCCCCCCCCCCCCCTCCAGGAAAAGATACTATCTACTCCCCTGAAATACTTTTCCTAGATTAAGAGCTAGTTTTCCAATCTTTCTTTTCATTTCCTTCTCTCCTTTTCCTCCATCTTTCCTCTCCTCTCTCTTTTTTTTGTTGGGGTGGGGGCAATCCTGTTGCGTCCCCCCCCCCCTCCCCCCTGGATCAGCCTTTTTTCAAATCAAAAGAAACAGCTAAATGAACCTGAAAAATATGGTTTCATGTGATCTGACAGTCATCTTTATGAAGGGCAGCCATCTTGAATTTTTAATGCATGATTTAGATTTGGATATTAACCTACATTTATAGTTACCAGTTAAGCATCTTGTATGGTTTCAGCCCTAAATATTTCTATAAAAGTTCTTCAAATTAAGATTTCCTGTTTATTTCAATGATTTTGATGATCGCGTTTCAAAATGGCTGAAAAACGGTGATAGCATGGAAATTTCTTTTGGAGCAAGGAAAAAAGTGAAAGTTCTTGGTTCAAACCATGTGTAAAAAACTTTTGGCACTTTTATCCAGTAATAAAGTATAATGCCAATTCGTTCCCTTAATTCACTAGACTATTAATTCTGTCCTGAAGGATACACAGCTATGATCAGGTAGTCCGGTACTGTGTGAAGATGCAGACAGCAGGTACAATTTTATTGCACAGTGCACATTTTTATCCATTTAAAGTATGTTTTGTGAGAAACCGTGACCCTCAAAGGCCTACACATAATGGAAAGCAGTTTATGACTGTGTAGTTCATTTCAAATCATGAATGAAAAAGGTTACCAAATAAATGGCCTATTTAGCACGGTTTGGTGTTTAGCTGATGTCTACAAAGATCTTGTAATGGTTCTGAGCAGCCTGAGCTGATGGTTGTCAGCTCCAGTAGCTATAAGGACTGCCACAAGATACCCGTGGTAGGGGTCACATGACCTGACCCTGATCATGTGACTGACTGATGGTAACACCAACTGACAGCTGGTGTAACAGAATCTCTGGTAAAATGAAACTTTGTTTTAAGGTGCAAAGTAAGAACGCACCTCTATTCTTGCTCACAATACATTCAATGTCTGTGATGTCCTGTGAACAACCTGTTCCACAACCTGACAGAGGTTGTTGGCACCTGCTTCATACAAAAATGATTGCCAATGGACTTTGTCTCCTCGCTCAGCTGCAACAGGATTAGAACAAGATCAGCGCGGCTTTAAAAATGTGAATAGAAATGCTATCTGAAGGGTAAAATGCTTCATTGTTTAACTTGGTTTAACATCAGCACTTCCTCTTCAGCTAAACCTGCATCCAAAAAGAACATCCCTCCTTTTCCACCATTGCTTCCCTTACTACCTTTAATTCCCTCTCCTACAGATCACATTTTATCTTAGTCTATTATAATTACTTTGTCTAAAAAGCTATTTGCCTCAACCATAGACAATTAATCTGACTTCCCTCATTCTAATCACTTGAAAGCTTTAACCCCAATCTTTTGCCATGTATAATAGCATCCATTCTTAATCTCCTGTATATGTCATCTGCCACTCCCATTTAGGATCCACATCAACTGTTTATTTTCCCTGTAAATAGCGGATGGAGGACATAACATGATGTTAGATGGGGCCGACATAAGCCACTGTCATTTTCCTGCGTTCCCTTTAGTCTGCCAGTCTCAGGCTGTGATTCAATACTCAGGCCTGCTTTACATTCAGTAGACTAGTAATATAGCTGACCTAGTAAAGTTTCATCTGCTAGAAGAGCGCATTCACACCTTGGATGAACAATCTTCCCATAAATCCTACTTGGCTGCCACACTGGCCTAATGTGTGCCTCCACTGCTACCCTCACCATTGGTATTCAGGCCCTGCCCTCCCACTTGAATCCACATAGTGTTCTGACTTATCGATTCAACACTCCCTTTCATGGCACCACATATAAATGGGTATGTCATTGGAATGCTATTGTGCAGTATAAAAAGGGCATGCAATGCAGGAATTGATCTGACATTGATGTGTCACCTTTTTAAAACCTTTCCAGTCTGTCCATAATTATTCATCTCCCTATCACCAACTCCCCATCCATTCTATTCAACACCACTCGACTGGCCAAGAAATACTAAGATTCCCTCTAATATCATCATTTTATCACTTTACCTGGAATGCCTTTGGCATGGATGCACAGCATTTATGATTTTTCCCCGACAGGGAGTCACAACGGTTTCTTTGAGAGTTAACAATTGTTATCCTGAACAACATAAGAAGAAACATAAGCCCTATTGATGTCCTTCACTGAGCATACATGTGGATAGCAAGTATATTGGTTAGGGGCCATTTGCAATGGATCGTTGAAACACTTCTGTTCTGATCAGAAGCAACAATGTATTACTCCTACGAAAAATTCATTCTAAACACTAATTAATGTACGTCAATGTGAGGTTACAACAGGAGAACGTAATGATATTATAATGCTACCTTCTTCCAACTGCTTATCTTCTGTACAGATCACAGCTTCACATGGAGATATAATCACAGGTGTCCTTCATCATGTTTTACCTTCACCATTCTGCTAAATGAACAAAAATAGAAGCTAACTACAAATATGTTCCCAAGCTCTGGCTGGAAAGACTAAATCAATAGGAAGCTTGTGTTTTGACTGATAAACCTTTATCAGTGATGCTATTGAGTTTCTCTGAAAAGTGAAATTATTCCTGGTTTGACCTCTTAAATTGGAATAGCAGCCGTGGCTCTCTAAGAACAAGAGCTTTACCTCTGAAAATGTGTAAGGGAAATATTATTCTTTTGGGAGTGCCAAAGGACCACTGAATTATTCACTGCATGTGAAGTTACTCTCGATCTGATCCAGCGAACAGAATATAAATATTTATGTCTACCGCAGCATCTCAGAATATCCATCATGGAAGAATATCTACCAATGTTGTATGACTTTCATGAAATATTCACATCTCTGACATTGTTCAGTGTCACTGCTGAGGATTATATTATGTTACCACTGTCTACTACTGCTTCTAAGAATCTAAATCAGCTCTACCCATCATACTATGGTAGGAGAGTGCCAACGCTGATATATATGTTCATACTGCTCACTTGTTTGAACACAAAATCTGCAATAGCCTTATGTTGAAGCTAGCCTAAAGGTACACTCATATACAGGGGTAGGACGGCCAGGCTGTAATTGAACAGGCTGGTAGTGCTCTACCTGCAATTGAATAGATGGGTGGCTGACATAGTTGAGGAGTGGGTTTTGTAAACTTGATATATTAGCTGTTGTTTATGGGAAGATTTTTCTGATGTTCAGAAAACTCTTCTAAATTGTTATGATTTTCCCATGTGAAGAATTTGGATTGCATAATTCAGATCAATCAACCTTTTGATGATTGAAGTTAACTCATTATTTTCCTTTTGATCATCCATTTTAGGCCACTGGTATTTATTGAATTTCAATTTTCTAACCCAGTGCCATAATTATGAACCAATTCCATTTCTCCAATCCTCCACCCATGGGACTGGCCTTCCCTTAAACATCACTGCAATGATTGAAATTATGAATGCCACATTTTTAATCACTCATCACAAAATGAGGGTTGAGCAGACAGTGGATCAGTGTGACTTGGATTCACAGAAAGTGAGGTAGGTCTCGGTTGGCTGTGCATGGCTATACCAAGTAATAATATTTTGGCCTTTTTGGTGATAGATTTTTAATTCCATGCCAATAACCTTTGGTTCTTTACATTTTCATCAATGAAAAACAAACCTTATTATTCCTATACACATCAACCACGACTAATGTTAATGTAGGATGCCTAAGGCCGTGGATTAGAACCTCCATTCACAGATATATCAATGAAGGGCCTAGGGAGTATCTCACTTGTGTTGTGTTTGTGCATAATGTTGATCTGAGAGTCCAATAGGGAAGACATAAAGTATGAATACAGCAGTACAAAGCTACCAATATTGAAGCATCATTGTTACCATAGGGTATACATCACCTTCACACTGCGATCGTCAAAACGGTACCCGTAGTGAGGCTAGAACTGCCGGGAACAAGTTGCAATTGCTGACGCAACTTTTGCCACTTTCACAGCGTCCTCCCGAGGCTACTGCTGCGACCTTTGAATCGAGCAGTGAACAAAGTCACTAAGTGGGCCATTGACCAGCAATTTCGGTGAGAACATTAATGATTATCAAGGCATATTAATTGGTTTAGGTCGAATTGAACCATTAATAGTTTGAAAAACAAAATATTTAACAAGAAACAGACTTGTACTGGAGCGATAGCGCCCCCAATTATCGCTCATCGCAATTTCGGAACACTAATATTTGTTTAAATAGCTGTAAAACAACCAAAAACACCCAATCAGCTCAAGAGTTTGCATTCAACTATTTGCCCATGGTCCAATTAGGGTCAGGGAGTCATAGATAATTTGTTTAAGGCCTAGAAAGTTTGCTCACAATGCTAAATAATAGGCCTGTGCGTTTTCTAGAGCAGTGGCCTCGTTTTGGTACTGGCTGCAAGTGATAAAGATGCGCGATTTTCCTATTAAAAAAAACAAAATGGCGAGTTCGTGAAAGTAGTGTATTAAAGTGCTGCGTTGTCAATAAAACCTTAAAAGAGCACTATATGTTTGTCGGATACCAGTCTGTTCGGATTCAAAGGGAGTTATCCCAATAATCTTATTTTAACCATGTTGAGCCTAGCTTAAGCATCACAGCCTACAGGAGTGTCATTTCATAATAGGATTATATTAAGAATGAAACCATAGCTAGTGAGATCATGGTACACCAAAATCATTCTTGTTCATGAAGAAGTATACAAATACATAACTTTGTGAGGAAACAGGACAACCAAGGCTGAGGTTGCCATATCTGGCGGAGCAAAAATGTTCCCTCTATTAAGGATTTTCTTGCATTAATTTAAAAATCTATATGATAATCAAGGGATTTGCCAATAGTGGTGGATAAAGTGAAACCAGGCAGCACAATTCCCTTGCAAAACCTACACAAGTTAACACTTTAACTGGAAAATCATTTCCCTAGTTACCTGCACAATAATAGGAGTTATTGTGTAAGGTGAGACAATTAAAACACAAACCATCCAAATGCAGCCCACATCCATTTGCAGATGTCAGGTAATCACTGTCAAATTACCAGCTTCTTTCTCATAGTTACTAAAAGCCTAAATGACAAGGTCATGTGTCCAATGTGAAGGTGACAAGAAATGACACATTCTGCCAAATTTCCACACACCCACGCATACCAAACCCACCCCAGCCATGAACCAACCAGCAAACCCTCACATGTTTACCTAACTAGAAATGACAGCTTCTTCCCACCACTTATACATCCAGACATCTTCCCACAGCCACTCACCTATCCAACCACCCACTCACACACACCCCAACTATCCACTATCAACCAAGTGCTAGTCCCTGCCATACTTCAAGCCTGCCTGGCTCTTACCCAACTTTACATACACTACTGACTCAAAGACTGACTCTGCCCCAACTTTACATACACTACTGACTCCAAGACTGCCTGACTCTGCCCAAACTTTACATACACTTCTGACTCCAGGACAGACTCTGACCCAACTTTACATATACTACTGGCTACAGGACAGACTCTGCCCCAACTTTACATAGACTACTGACTACAGGACAGACTCTGACCCAACTTTACATCCACTACTGACTCTAGGACAGACTCTGACCCAACTTTACATAGACTACTGACTACAAGACTGCCTGTCTCAACCCCTACTTTACATACACTACTGACTACACCACTCCCTCATGGTTGCTGGTAGGTGGGGGGGGGGGTGGCAATGGTCTGTAATAGAAAAAATTCCCCATGTCTGTGTTGCTATGGAAACAGATTAACTGGTGACTTTATAACACACACACTACATATGTTGCTTTGAGTATATGAGAAGAAACTGGGAGACATAGGTAAGGAGTAAGTTATGTGGACATAAAGTATATTGAATGTTGTAAAAAGTATCAAAGACATCAAGCTCTGATCAACTGGGTTAGGTGTACTTGGTGAAATCATATTTCCAAATGTGCATCACTTACATGGAAGTAAATGGTTTCAAGTTCTTCATGCATCAAGCCTAGATGTATATCTGTAAAGAGATATTGATGAGATAGCTGCAATAGTTCCTACTTTGAATACTGCATTTTCTGTACTTTGATCAATCTGCCAAACAATAATATCTAACACTCACCTAGTGGCTCTAGGCTTAAGTTACCAATAGTAACTGTCGAGCCATGGCCAGCCCTCCAACATCAGTTCAAATGGAGAGGCACAAAGTTAATAGACATCTGTGACATGTTCCTTAATTACCTTTTAACAATTGTAACCTAATTACAGCCCCAGGCATCCACCCAGACTGATGTAAGAGGGGGGCTGCTGTCTGGGGGTGGGGGAGGGGGCGTAGCAGGCTATAATGGTTGAAAGCTCAGACACATTACAACTAAGGGGATTATCTCAGGGACCCGTCACAATACATTATGGCTCACATAATGCCCCTCTGCCTAAACGTCATAATGCAGAGCACCAATATAGCGCTACAATCTACAATTGTGAATGAATGCAGCACTAGCAAGTTGCTCAGTGTGGCTTGAGTTGGACACACACCTCGAATCATAAACTTAGATATATTTATTTTTATTCAAGCATTCTTGTCTCTTTATATATGAACAATGGTAAACTGTAGGTGTCATTCTTACATGAGTACAAATGACTGTGTCCATCTCAGAATCATGGTGAAGCTACCATACATTGTTAATATATGAATACTGTAAACAATATCCGTCTGTTGATAAGGTCATATTTGAACCTGTATGAATATCGGATACCCATACATTAGGAAAACAACCACCAGGACAATGATTTGAATGAAACGTAATCGTAGCTTGTGAGGCTATTTTTAAAAATATTCTTGAAGAAGGATAAAAGGTATGACAGTAGCCCTCGATCTAGTTGTTTCTTTCTTTCTGAGAGTTACCATGGCTATCTACAGTGTGGCTTTTGCCATGTAGAATGCACAGCTTACCATAAGACGTAGGCTATTCTACAAAGAACTCTATTAAGCAAAGACTTTAACAATAAGGACACATGTCCAAATATACGTTATATTTATTGTAACTTATTATAATTCTTATACCATTTAAGTAAGCATAATTCAGAAATTAACGCCTGGAGACAACCTGTATACTTGAAGACACAAATTTTATTGAATATCATGAAAATGAATAAAATTTGCTTTAAACAAAAGAACAAAAAAAACAATGGCTTTTATGCAGCCTTCTTCAGTACAATACCAGTCTCAGTGTGCATGGACCTTATACATGTAGGGGTTTAGTTCTTTAGTTTAAAGAATCATAGAATACAATACAGCCCTTAGAGGGATTACATACATTTATGTAGGGGTTTGTTCTTTAGTTTAAAGAATCATTGTCTCCTCATACTATACAGCCCTTAGCAGGCTTACATATCCTAAAGAATGAATCTCAGAAATTTATTGATCTTCATGATACTTATCTAAAATAAGAAGTACTCTTCTTCCAAGGTAAGAGCTATAGTGTGTGATTGATTGATGCGGGTCAGGTAGATTCGCTGTAAATAGATTAATGCGATTATGTGTTAAGTCACTAATCCACTTTACTGCCTGCCCCAGACTGTTACATAACTCTGTAGTGTCCAGCACCGCACTTGGTGGCATTAAAGGGATGGGGTGAGGTGTGTTATGTAAGAGAGTGCTCATCATTCAATAAATGGATGCTGGATTTTGAGAAGATTAAAAAGTTCCTCCGTTTCACACAATAAAACTACTGTTATTAAAGGGTTGTCAACATTTCTTGATCCCCATCACCTGAACTTGAAATTCATTATGATGGTTATCTGTGGAGAAATGACTTGCGTTTGTTCAGTAAGGTGAGACAAATAAAACACAATCTGTTCAAATACAGCCAACATCCATTTGCAGATCTCATGTAACCAATGCCTGATTTTCCGGGTGGCAATGTGTTTTAGGCTCACTTATTCCACGTGGTGAATGTGGAGGTAACAAGAAATAGCAGCCTCTCCGGTCCTACCCATCAACACATCCCTGCCCTCTTCTGGCCCCACCAGTCACTTGTGGTTAATTGTACTTACCCTTTCATAACCAAAGTCTATCTGTTACCTAGATTTCAGAGTCCAATAGAAAACGTATGTATACACCATGCCCTTTGGTCTCCAAGACAAGGTATACAAGCCTACGTTAACTTTTTTAGGCCCATGCTATGCTTACTTGATTTATTTGTTTACTTCTTATCAAACACAGACTACAGGAGAGATGGCAACGGCTCAAGAATTACCCATCAAAACAGATGCATATATGATAACACAAGATCAGAAAAGAATGTCCTATTTGATGGCTGATCATCATGTATGATAAACATGTTTATTAAATGTGATAGGTTTTCAGCTTCTGAATTGATGTAATGGTTGATTCCAGTCAGAGACAGCTCCAATGAATTTTGTATGATGGTTGCTGACATTAGGTCATTTATGGTACCCAGTTAGTGAATTACATTATCGTCAGTCTCTGCGCCTCACTCTGCATCCCATCACGGACAACATGGATGGCTTGATGGGTCTGAGTTAGAGATAAGTAAAAATAAAATGTGGACTTAGATATATGTTCTGTTTTATTTTGGACTGCATAAATGCTAGAGGATGTGTAAACGTTAGATTGAGGAACTCAAAAGCATTACCTTAAATGTGAATGATAAACAACCAATGCTATTATCGTCATACATCAGCAGCAACATTCCCATCTTGTCACACTCATTGTATCAATGAATCAATAGGAGCTTGGTGTGCTCTGTATAACAACAACAATGTCAGCTGTAACTGAATACTACAGCAGCGCTGCACTGTGTGCTGCTGTGTGTCTGCTATGGTTAACATTGATTATCTGACATACACAGCGCATAAACCATAGACACAATGCTGATAATGCTGACAGGATCGAATATGGTTATTGACATCACTTGTGTAATGTGATTTGTATTGGTGAGGGGGGCTGACGGTAGGTTTCTTCCAGTTACAACGATTCTTTCTGCATGTACCTAAGCTAACATAACATGGTCGGTGTAATCTGTTCATTTTAATACACAAGAGCCCCTCAAAAAACTTTTTTTTCATCCCCTCCATATTTTCTTTTTTTTATCACTGCTCAAATCAATGCTGTGTGTCATAAAATGAATCTGTAACTAAATACCATGAGGAGTATTGATGATCTTGATCACAGATTATTTTGGTGGTTTCATGAACCAAATACGACAGGTTGACAGACTATTTTGCCAAGTATTGCTTTGTTTTCGGACAAAATCGAGAAAAAGGGTTGGTTTTTAATCTTCCCCGTCAGATTTCAAATATCGCAATGTTGTTTACTGACATCCACCCCTTGCTGACATATGTTTCCATTCAAGGTAACTGATTGGAACTATGATATAAAAGCGCCTAAATAGTAGTAATATCATGATAAAGCATTTACTCATAGCTTTACACAGGTATTACTTACAATATGACAGACCTAAAATGTAAATTACAGTTAGCAGCTTCTCCAGACCTACACACCAACACCCCCCCCCTTTACTAAATTATCAACCCTTCTACTCACTGTGGGAAGACCCTACTAGGTTTGTCTTTTTTTTTACGTAGATTTATTGGATCTAATCATCCTTGCGGATGAAAACTAGCTTGGGCGCATTGCCCTTCTGCCGCCAGCACCCCTATCTATACAAACAATATGACGGTCTTAATATATTTAATGCTATGTCATCCATCCATTTTGCCTTTGCCAATTTAGTAGTATAAAAGAAATGTTCTCCATTATGTCTAATGACACACATCTTATACCTTTAAGGACACCAGGCACAACTGCTGTGATGAACTATATGGTTACAGTAAGGTCAAGGTAAAGTATCAGAGTGTGGCATGGTGGGATCAAGATGATTGGATATCACGACTAATGGATGACTCAGATCCCCGTTTCCCACGCTACTCAACCCACACTACACTGTCTTAACTCCTTAAGGATGGCATGTCACTAAAATATTACATTTGTATTCATGGTTCGCCATTGCAGCCTGGGCGAGTATAGTGACTATTTACCATTGGTGAATTATTCATTTTGAGTGTCCTAACCCTGTGTTCATGATGCGTGAATGCAGCCCTGGGGAATTACGACCCACAGCTACATGACTTCATCATGAGGATCAAGGATATGGTACATGACTGTAATATGCTGTCACTAAAGGGGTAAGGATGTGAGATGGGGAAGGTGTGTGAGTGAGTGACCTCAGTGGGTCCCGGTGAGGCTAAGGTTCACTGGGTAAAAAACGTATGATAGAGACAAGAATACCATTGACATTGTAAAATCCATGCTACCATTGAATGCCCAACCAATTTTGTTACAACAGAGGGGGGGGGGGGGGTTAATGGATTGGGGGGGGGGGGACCAACACATTTAGACCCCTTCCAGGGGGGACCAAAAAGATTTTGACCACTCTTAAAGGGGGGGACCAAAAAAATTGCACCCCTTGATAGCGAAAAAGCCAGTGCATTCCTCTGGCAAAAAGGGGTTGGCCTCGCACAGTTTCAATTTGCCTGAGGGGAGACCGAATTTTTTTCGAAAATCCACCCCCCCCCCCCTTGTTAAAAAATGACCACACCCTTAGCATGCTTAAAAGGGCTGAGAAACACTGAATGAATATTCATACTTCAGAAAATCTAAGATGCATAAACAAACACATTAAACTGCTTCAGTAATTGCTCAGGTACCAGGTACCATGTACCAGGTACCAGGTACCATGTACCAGGTACCATGTACCAGGTACCTGGTACCAGGCACCCTAGGGAGACCCTGGTACAACTAGGAGACACAGGAGGAGCAGTGCCCCAGGACCCAGGCGTGACTGAGGGCGATAAAGGCGGAGATAGAGCACCATAGCGATACCCCTCCCAGCCATACACACACACGGCAGATGACAGTGCCGTCTGCAGCATCAAAGGCACTGCAGCCCACGGAACTGGCACAGGGTGTGTGGGTGAGAGGGTGTGTGGGTGTGTGGGTGTGTGGGTGTGTGGGTGAGAGGGTGTGTGGGTGTGTGGGGGTGTGGGTGTGTGGGGGTGTGGGTGTGTGGGTGAGAGGGTGTGTGGGTGTGTGGGTGAGAGGGTGTGTGGGTGTGTGGGTGTGCAGGGAGGGGATGCGCGGATAGAAGGCAGTAGGGTGGGATGGGTCGATGGGTGGCTGTGTGGCTGAATGTGTCATAGATAGGGAGGGGCAGGAGGTGGGGGTAGGTGGGGAAGGTGGAACATCTACAATGACGCATTGTGGAAGATAGGGGCTGGTATTGGGGAAGTGGCATGGGGTGTGGGAGGGGGTGGGGAGGGGAGCTGATCGCTGCAGAAGTGGGGGATGAGGAAGGAAGGCAGTGGGTGGGGCACAGGATGGCTACTAGCTGTATGTGTCATCGTTAGGAGGTGGTATTGCTGTTATAGTGGAGATGTGGAACTGGGAATGAAAGAGGCAGGTATTGGGGATGTAGGGAGGAAAGAGGCCTACCTACAGTAAGGCCACAACCCTACTCACACTCAGTCCACCCATGGGAAGGGGGTGCCCTGCTCCTGCCTCAGTGCAATAAGGTACAGTGATGACGATAAGTAGCGATGGGTCCCAACTCCCGTCATCCTGCCTCCAATAGGAGCATGGTCTCACCCCTTCTGTGGATCAGGCACTGGTACACTGCGGCAGGTGTATGGGGGTCGAGAGGACACTGTGTCAGGTCCCCTTGTCTAACGGCTATACACCTGTCCCCATCACACCCATGTGCACAAAATCCAGTTCAAAATTGAATCAACTTTGAATCATCATTGAATCAACATTGAGAACCATTTGTGAATGTTAAATGTAATGTTATATGTCCGCTGGGCAGTAGTCCCATGTTTCTCTCCCACCACCTCACGTGTGCAGGCAGGCGCAGAGCTAGCAGCACATGGACTGAGGGTGGGAGGAGAGGGAGAGGAGGGTGCCAGCGTCCAGACACCTGGAGGCTCATTCAGAAAGACTGACGTGGTCGTAGGCAAATGATGACGTGACGAATCCTGTTTTATGACCAATAGTAAAATCTATTTCACAAGATTTCCTATACAAATGTATAGAAAATTAATGTAAATAGCACATTCTGCCAGCTACAAATACCCTCGTCAATTGCAGATATTGCAATATTGACGAAAATCGCAATATGACGACTGACGAGTCTGTTCTGAAAGAGCCTCCAGGAGGCTCTTTAAGAACACACTCGTCAGTCGTCGATTTTCGTCAAAACATGTCAAAAGTGTAATTTTGGGTGCTGACGACCATGGCAAATGTATGGATCCCCAGTGGTCGTCAAACTAAATTTAGGATCATTTCAGAAACTATACATGTATTTATATATATGAGTAGTATAGTATGTATCGGAACGGGACTATAGTTAAGTACTGTTTATTACTCAATCGACATGCAGCCAATCAGAGGCCTCCATTTGGTCACGTGACCCGTTGCCATGGTAACGTGACCTACTTAGGGCTCTCAGCCAATCAGAAGCCAGCATTCTGGGTGACCTACTGACCTACTTAGAAGCTCTCAGCCAATCAGAGGCCGGCATTCTGGTAACCATGGTAACGTGACCTACTTACGTCACGTGACCTACTTAGGCTCAGCCAATCAGAAGCCGGCATTCTGGTAACTAGGGTAACGTGACCTACTTAGGGTTTGTTTGTAAACAACACCACGTGGCTTTCTTGTTTGTAAACAACACCACGTGACACGTGACTGTTTGTAAACAAACAAACAAAAAAAAGTTATGTAACTTATATATAGAAATAAAAACACAACAAGATAATTTCTTTTCTTTTCATTTTATTCTTTATTTTTTCATTTTCAATCAGAAAAAACACACAAGTTTATGCTTTTTAGCTCGCTTCTTCGATTTGCAGCAACTCAACAGGCCGCAAAGTCTCACGCCGCCGTCACTCGCACCACCACACCCCGGACGACTTTTCTCCAATAGACATTGCACGACTTTGGATAAATCCAACACCATTTCGGCAAGGCAGAGAATCTTTGCCTCCATGAAACGGCCGCCATCGCAACAACCCGTCACAACAGCATCATCGATAGCTTCTGACTCACGACCCGGTCGCTCAGCTTTGGGATTTTGCTCATGCGCATGACGCACTTCTTGGGGTTTCTTGTTCGACATGCTTCAATTAAGAAATGAACGCAATGAGGTCCACAGGTGTCAGCAGAAGTGTCTTGTAGTTGAATGCGGTTTCTTTGCCACTTGAACGGAGCAGAGCGTTCCACGAAAGACAAGAACTCCGCACTCAGCGGCGGTAAGCCGAAGGAATCAAAGTAGTACACTTCACCCGTGCTCGACACGTAAAACGCCACCCAATGCTGACCTGGTAAATGTTGCGGATCTGTGTTGCTCACGAAACAAGTGTCTTTGATAGGGTGCTTCGGAATAGTGTCACAAGAGAAAACGCCCAGGAAACGATGTTTTGTGTGAACGTTTTCCTTCAACACTCTGCTTATTTCAAGCGTGTTCATACGATACGCCAAGTACCGCCGTCTTGTCTTCAGTTCATGTGGTAGTCGGTGACGGGGTGTCGATCTCGGGTCAGCTCGACGACGTTGTCGTACACCAAGTAGAGTAGCACCGTTGTTGTCGCTTGTAGCGCCGAGCGGAAACTGACTTCCACCCTCAGCTGACCCGCTCTTATAAGGTTCACGCGACACCCGTCGTGCGATCTGTCTGGGGTTAAGTCGAGGGGGAACACCGTGTAACCGTTCAGGAATTGTTCGTATGAAATACCCCAGGAGCGCGCGCCCTCGTACATCCCCGTTTCCGTGTGTAGCGCCAAGTACTCTCTCACGGCCG
The DNA here is from genome assembly GCA_947462335.1 of Harmothoe impar. Taxonomy (NCBI): domain Eukaryota; kingdom Metazoa; phylum Annelida; class Polychaeta; order Phyllodocida; family Polynoidae; genus Harmothoe; species Harmothoe impar. The sequence continues at coordinate 69,563,664 of OX381714.1, forward strand.
CTTTGGTCTTAAAGTCGGGCACGTAGGCGTCGTTCGGCACTTTCTGATCGTTCACTATCACTTGAAGCGAGCTGATGTCGTAATGCTTCATCTCGAACGGGTTCTTGGTGTAGCTACCGTTGAAGGCGTCGTGGTCAAGGAAGCAAATCATCATCGACTTGGGAAGCTGGCCTGTGTTGGAGTGCGTGTAGCTGTGATCTCTGTTACCTTGAGGGATGGCGTAGGTCGTCACCTCCACTCTGTTCACCGGGTAGTCGAAGGGCCCGTGTTCTATCACCGCTCTCTCGTGCGTTTCCGCTACAGCGTCCGCCACCAGCACGCGTCGCACGTAGAGCTTTGCTTTGTAGATCTTCAAGCTGTAGCCTCCGTCAGCGGCGCACATCAGATAGAAAGAGGGCGCCGCTTGTTTCAGAGTGAGATTGATTTCTGTCTCTCCAACGATGAGCTTCGGTTGATGAGCCAGGTCAAAGTGCAGTCGCGCCATCAGCGAAAAGCGCTTGTTGGAGATTAGCTTCTTGCGCGCTTTGTACCCCGCATTCGCGTCAGTCAACGTGTCAAACTGACCGGGCGTATCTTCATGCCACCCCTGGGCGCTCATGACGCCGTCCTTCACGTCTTTGTTGTAGTTGAGTAACCCTTCCAAGTAAGCTCGGTAAGGGTAGGTCTCGGTGTTGCCAGACACTTTGAAACCGCCGATGGAGACTTGGACGTCTTTGAAGAGCGAGTGAGCCAAGTTGTTCACCGGAGCTACCGCGTCGGTGTCCTCGATCGCCGCTCCGTCCTTTAGCACTTGACATTCCAGATGAAGGTAATTCTCGTTCAGGTCTGTGTACTCTTGCGACTTGTTGATGGTGAAATTTATGTTACCTCCATCCTCTAAAGAGTTTTTTGTTTCTATCCCCAGGAAAGACGACTTTAAGATAGTAGTCTGAGTCGGCGCTACGGTGTGCAGGTCGAGCTCAGAGAGCGCGCACTCGTTACTGCTCTCGTGTACGTAAGCCATTGTGTTCTCTCTTCATGCGGCCGACAGACTGACGCCGGCCCCCTCCAGTCTTTTTATTTATACCTGAACGCCTAGGCGCTTACCGGTCGAATACATCCCCTCTACGTCTCTTGCAAGAGCCACCGCCCGTCTGAGGAGAATGCCGGCGACGTTTCGACCCTTTCTTAGACGCGACAGGCGTCTTTCCTCCCGAGAACGCCGTACTCGCCAGTCTCTTCAGAGCGCCTGCGCCTCGGTCTTTCACGCTGCTCTTTAAAGTCCGACCCGCCAGCACATCTTTAGCTACGCCCACACCGGCGCGGAGCAGCGTTTTTCCCACCGACTTCAATAGCGGGGTAGCCGAGCGCATCAGACCTAACAGAGCGCCGCCTAAACCGTGCCCGCTCTGGAAAGAGCGCCCGCTGTACACGTTGACGCCGTTGCCCAGCTGCGCGTTGTAGTAATCGCTGTACCCTCTGCCGACGGTGCGCCTGGGTGGAAAGTACGGAACGCGTTGACGCATCATTTTTCTCTCTTTCAGCGCTCAATAGGTCTCAGATGAAGTGTCACGGTCACCTCGCCTCTACCGAATGGGATGGAATGACCGGATCGGTCTCTTAAATAGATGCCGACCTCGGTAAACCTCTTGGATTTCAAGGGGAAATAATCCAAATGGGGAAAACTGATAGCTTGCACGCCACCTCGACGCTTTCCGCCTCTGTCCACCGCCACGCAGCGCAACAGCGGCACTTGCATGTCGCCCACACGTCTCTCCTGGATCATGTCGGTGTATATGTACACAGAGTGCACGTCCCCGTAAACATCCATCGAGTAGGCGCCGGTAGTCGGCGACGCGAAACACGTCTTCTCTCCGAAGCCTAGAACGCATGCGAGATGCTGACTCAGCAGGACAGCACAGTGTCTCGGCGGTTTGATGGTGACGCGTTTCGTCTTGGCGTCGTACGATAAGATCCGCATCGGTTTGAGCAAGAAGCTGTCGCCCTCTAGTCTGTCATCTCGCAACGTCTCACTCAAGCGCTCGATTAGGGTGTGGTTGCTTCCGGTGAAAATAGGAGGTATCTCGAATATGTTTGGCATGAAACTGCGCACTCCCATGTCCTTCTCCATCTTTTCGATCATCTGTCTTGCTTGATGGCTGATCGTCTTCTTCTTCACCGCCGGGGACAAGAACTGCTTGTATACGGCATTCGTCTGTCTCAAGTCGACCTCTCTCTTGAACCTTTTTGTTTCCGGTTTCAATTGCTGCTCTTCCGACGTGTCTGATATCTCTTCCACCGTTACATAGCTCGCTTCCTTCCAGTTCAGCGGGAATTTTGAGCTGAACGTTAGCTTGCTCAGACCGTTCGCGTTTTTCATTCTCTTCCAGTCTACCTGTGGTTTTTTTTCCTTCGGAGAAATTAGTTTCTTTTAAAACCTGGATCGCCTCCTCTAGCGAACCTTTGGTGCGCAGAGGAACAACGATGATCAAGTCGTCGTCGTGCACGTTAGTCCATTCTGTAGGGAGGATGATCTCAGTCAGAGCCGCTTCGTACGCTTCGGGCAGAAGGAGCGGCGAGTCGAAGTGAGTTTGGAAAGACGTCAAGCTGTTGTCAGGATAATACTCCATAGAGCTGTTGCTAGGTAGAGTGATGTTCATTTTGTTACGTTATTTTTTTGACGGGGATCCACTCGTTGAACTTGTCGTCGTAACCTAACCAACGTACGAAAGCTAACTCTTTACCGTCGACGGTCTTGCGGCGCAACACCTCGTCTATCAGGTAGTTCTTGTCGTAACGACTCTTGTACACCTTCTGAACCTCTTCCGGGTAGAAGACGCCTTTTATCTCCTCGCCCTTGTCGTCTTTCAGCTCGAACCCTCTGCTTCCCAACGTGTTAGCAACGTCCACCACTTCCTCGCGCCAGTTTCCCTCGTACCCTTTGTCGAAGGCGCCTTTGGTTCTCAACATCCTCACTCTGTCACCCGGAGCGATGACGTCGACGGCGGACGTCTTTGTTTTTTTCTTCTTTTTCCATATTTCGTCGATTTGTTTGTTAGTTGGGAGATCTTGTCGGTAGAAAACTGTTTCGCTGTTTTCCGAGCTGACTTGAGCCGGCGCCATTTTTAACGTCTTGTGGTGAGTGCGATTGTAAGAAGACACTACATGGTGCAGCACGTCTACGTAGCGATACGTGCGCTTGTGTGTGAAATAACGCCACAGCTTCTCCTTCAGACTGCGGTTCAAGCGCTCTACTAGACTAGCTTTGATGTCGTCGTTCTCGCCAGTGAAGAACTCTATGCCCTCGCTCTTCAAGTGATCTTGAAAGATCTTGTTCAAAAACTCTTTCCCCTTGTCTGTCTGAACAGTGCGCGGTCGTCTCTCGCCAGGGCCTGTCATCTCTCGGAAGGCCTCGGTGACATCAGCGCCGCTCTTGGATTTAATGGGAACGGCCCACGCGTACCTAGAGAAAACGTCGATCGCCGTCACCACGTACCGGAAGCGGTCGTTGTGAGACGGCAAAGCTTGCATGTCCATCAGATCTATCTGCCACTGCTGATCGATTGCGCCGGTTATAGTCTTGTTCCTTGCGAATTTTCTCCGAATGGGTTTATGTTTAGTGTAGGCGTCCAGCGACACTAAAGCATCTCGGATGACGGCCGGGTTCAGGTGGCGAAAATGCTGTTTCTGGAGTTTAGTCACGCTAGTGAAACTGGAGGGCGCTTTGACGTCGGTATATCTAGCTACTACGCGCTTCTTTTCTTTTTCCTTCTTGGTCAGTCTCTTCACTGGTTTGCCCATCGCGGGTCTCTTGAGGGCGTGAAAGACGAGCTCGCCGCTAGGCGGCTGCGCGCTTTCCTTTTCTTACTACGCGGCGCGCTCCTATAGGAAGTCGGAGTTTGGAAAAGTTCACGGTCGTCCTCCTCGTCGTCAGAGGATTGATCGTCCACCACCTGCAGAGAAGAGTCTGCTGCTGCTACTGCTGCTGCTGCTGCTGCTGCTTCTCCTTCTTCCGATTCGAAGCTCGGTCGTTTCCGACCTCTGTCAGCAAGCCGTGTGTCCAAACTTTGGCCAGGTCCGCTCGCTTTATACAGATGGTTTCCGATCAAGGCGTCTGTGGTGGGAACCGCTTCGCGCAGCGCTTTCGTGAACGGCGAGTAGCCCGCCGGTCTGGGCGCCGTCTTCCTGAACCTGGCGGCGTCGTTCAGTAAGTCCACTATGTTGATGCGATGCTCAGGTGGTATTCTCCGACCCGACATCTCGCGCACCGCCCCGTCCTCGTTCCACTTGATCACTCCGGATTTCTCCAATTGTTTGTACAGCTCCACGGTCCGGCGGCGACTCCTCTTGGGAACTTGGTTCGCCAACCGCTCGAGTAGAGACGCGCTGGCCTCTTCAGCAGACTGACGGAGGTGAGCCGGGGGCGAAGAAGAGTAGAACGAAGAGATGTTGCTGTTGTGGGGATTCGCGAGAAAAAATTGCAATCTATTCAACAACCTTCGGTATTTCAACATTTTCTCGCGCGATTCCAAAGTGGGGTCGTTCAACACTAAATCCAAGTCCCTGTAGATAAACTGTAGCACCTGGTGCAAGGCCGCGTCGGGATGAAGGGACTGCTCTGCCTGCTTGTGGTAATAGGCCATGTCGGCGGGTAGGCGGGCGGCGGTGGCAGGAGCGGAACTCTCGTTCTTTTCAGTGCGCTCATCAGGAAGAGGAGGAAGGTTTGGAGCAGTAGAAGTACTAGCAGCAGCGACTGCAGTAGTAGCAGCGCTAGTAGTAGCAGCAGCAGCGGGCACATGATGAAGTAGACCTGCTCGTGATGATTTGTAGAGCGTCTCAGGATCCACGAGCGCTAAACGTTTGTAGTGTTGTTGCTGCTCTGAGTCCGTCATGGGGACGCCGGTGGCAATGACGCTGGTGGTGGCGGTAGTGGTGGTGGTGGTGGTGGTGGTGGTGCTGTCGGCGAGTAGGTGTCGAATGACGTGTCTCATATACGGAGAATGCTCTTTATAAGCGGTAAGGCCATCCCTATGAGAGCCGGAATGAGGAAACCTCCCTCTTGTACCAACACGCGTCTCTTTTTTTTGATGGGCGTAGATTTTTTGCCGACCTCCCTCAACACGTCAGCCGATTCTCGAAGCTTGTCCAGTTGTTTGTCGCTGAGCGGGATGTTCCCTACCAGTAAATTGTGACAGATCTCACTCAACGCTGCGATCAGCTCGTCGCTTCCAGAGTCTATTAGATGCGAGCAGTCCTTTGGCGAGCACTTAGCTAAGTGCTTGAGAGTACCAAAGTGTCTTTCGAGTAGATGAGAAGACATTTTTTTTTGCTACTGCTTTCTGTTGTTCTTTTTTTTGTCTAGCGGTACGAACACTAGCTGAGAGTGTATGGCCGTCAAAGAGGAGCGTATTCTCAGATCGTCAGGTGTTGACTGCTTGAAGTCCAGGAGGAGGTATGAGTGAGGTCGCTTGAGTTCATGGGTAAATATACTAGAGAGGGCCGCCGCGTTGGACGGAAACACCTGGCGAGACAGACTAGCTATTTGCCCCATGTCGCGCGGGTTCTTGAAAACGATCATGTAGTGAGCGTTCAGACTCATAGTTCGAAAGTCGGGTGATTTCTGGAAGAGGTTCTGAGTGATGTATATGACGCTCACGTTCCAGTGATGCGAGTATTTAGTAAAGATGTCGGCTACCACTTGCTGATTGGAACTGCTCATCAGATCGTCCAATATCAGTAGAGTGTGGGGTCGTACAGCGTCTTCTGCTACTTCCACGTCTCCCGCTATAGACTCTTTGCTAGGAAGACCTTCTCTGAATTCCACACCGTACCGATTTGCCATTTTTTCAAACAGAGGTTGCCACTCGCCGTAATGGTAAAAAGTCTTTTCCACCGGCGGCGTGACCAAATTGTTCACGTCGCTCAGAAATTGATCCACCAAGCGCGATTTTCCACAACCCGACGGACCGCTAATGATACAACTAAAGGGTCCTTGTAGTCGAGCGTCGAAATGAATTTCTGTGAAGAGTTTGCTTTTACTACTGGACATTTTTTTTTGTTTTTTTTTCAGGACGCGTCAGAGAGCGGTTGTGTGTCTGACTGTCTGCTGTGTTTCTCACTCGAACGGTCGGTGGTGAATGGTTGTGGAGAAAAGTCCGCCGACCTTTTTATTGATTCCGGCCGGTGTCACAGTAGCGGCGGCAGAAGTGACTTTTTTTTGCGATAAAATTCTATTTTCACTCAATAGTCATAAATGTTTGTATCAGACTCCAGAGGAGTCTGATACAAATATTTATTTTTTTTTTAAAAAAAGAAGAAGAGGAGGAGGAGGAGGAGGAGGAGGAGGAGGAGGAGGAGATTAGTTTTTTTTTTTTTTTTTTTTTTTTGATCATTTAGGCAAAGCTCGTCGCTTTGCCGTTTTTTTTTCTATTGCTGTGTTGTGACACGATCGTCTCGAAAAAGCAATAAGGCGTGTGAGCGCGGCGGTGACAAATACATATTGGAGCGTATGGTTTAAAATAGTGCGTCCCTATCTTCTTCAATTCGGCTGCGTTGCAATATGCGGGATAACAAGTGACGACGTCGAAACGTTTAGAGACCGTGTTCACGTCGGCCACAACGCGCGCCCACCGAGTGGGAGCTGCAGTCGCTCCCAAGAAACCGATCGGCTTGTCGAATCGTTTCATAGCACTTATTCTCACTTTATAAGAGGAGGCAGGGTGAGGAGAGTAGCGGCGCTCTTTCTTTTCATGAAACGCCCAACGAGTGGGGGCGCTGAGAGCAGCTGTTATGCAATAGTAGAGTAAATGCTGTTCTGAGAAGACGGCTCTCGGCCATGTCGCTACGTTTTCCTTTTCCGCTCTTGTATAACGACGATGGCGCTCAGCTTTGCATTTCTCGAGAATTCGGTACGCCTCAAGAGAAGCGTGAACCTCAACTACGTGACGCTCTCTCCTTTGAGATAAAAAAATAGCCGGGCAGTTGAGGAGAGCGCTTTGTTCGCGCGACCGTCTTTTAGAAACTCGCGCCCTCTGCAGCGCCATATTTCTTTCCTCCGAAACAAAAAAGCCTGAGTGAAAATACAAATTTAAGAAAACAAAAAGCTCAAAGAAAAAAAATAAGCAATAAGCAGACTCAGCTCGAAATTCCCTGCTGGCGTGATGGCGGTGACTGCAGGCGGTGGCGGCGGTCGGCTGGCCGGCGGTGGCGGTGTCGGCGGCGATGGTAGAAGGGTGTGTGGAAAGAGAGACGCATCTCAGTCTTTTATAGGAGCGGCGAGTCTGACATTTTCAGCTGTCGCATGCTGACCTGCTGCTAGCATAAGAGAAACAAAAGCCCTAATCACACTTTTCAGCTGGATCCTTCCACCCCGCCAGACATGGATCCCAGATGGGAAGGCGGTTTAAAATTAAATCCGTGTACCGACTGTCATACAATAGGGTAATTAGTTGAACGCGTGTTACCTGTATAAAGGATTAACGGGTCATGGGCTCAGCGTGTGTATAGAAAAACAACTACAGGTAGCGTGAACAAAGCGACCCCCTCCCTTTCTGTCACTCTGTCTGTGACTAGAGGGTGCGCGTGTGGTAAGCGGCTTATATCTAAAGAAAAAAACAAATCACCCTCGCCTGTCATCAGCAGACAGCCGGCTGGCGGCTGGAAAATGCGATTAGAGGGATGATGAGCCACGTAGTAAGCGACTTAAGGCTGATCTAAAGACCTGCCGTGAAGGGGCAGCTGGCCGGTGGCTTGAAAAAAGGCGGGGCGTAAGGGTATATAAGGGGAGTGAAACCACATTCAGCATCGTCATCATCGTTCACGCTACTACTACTACTACTACTACTACTACTACTACTACTACTACCACCACCAGCACCGCGCCTCAATTTGCAGATCCTCGTGATGGAAAGTTGCTACCGTGACATGAAGCGGAATGACGAAGCGGCGCGCGAATGTGAAGCTGATGCTGTAGCCTCTGCTACTGCTGCTGCTAGTGCTGCTCAGCGTGCTACTGCTGCATTTACTGCGGCTGTTAGTGACGCGGGTCGTGATGACGTTGTTGTTGTTGCCGCTGCGGCTGTGACTGCTGCTGTTGCTGCCGCCGATGCAGCTACTCATGCCACCGATGCCGACGCTGCTGCTGCTGATGCTGTTGCGGCTGCCGATGACGCCGCTGATAACGCTACTAGTGCCCGCTTGGCCGCCCTTGCTACTGTCGCTGCTGCTGTTGTTGCTAATGCTCACGCTACTGCTGCTGCCGCTGCTGCTACTGCTGCTACCGCTGCTGCCGAGGCTGCTGCCGCTGCTGCCGATGCTGCTGCCGATGCTGCCGATGCTGCTGCCGATGCTGATGTTAGCAGTCGCGTCGACAAAGAATCGTCATTTGTCACTCTTAAAGCCGCTTCAGTGGAACGCGCGACGGGTAGTAGGGCTACCAACGCGACGGCCGGATGGTGCAAATGGTGTCGTCGCTTCTGCTCGTGCGCTTGCTTTTCTTCCGGTCCTACCTGCTGCTGCTACGGTATGATAGTGTTATAGTGTTTGAATGAGAACGCGCGTAGTTACACATAGACGCTGTTACAGATGTGCTTTTTTATTCGAAAATATAATTTTAACATAAGATGGAACTTGTTGTGTTTTTTTCTATATATACGTTGTTTGTTTACAAACAGGCACGTGTCACGTGGTGTTGTTTACAAACAAGAGAGCCACGTGGTGTTGTTTACAAACAAACCCTAAGTAGGTCACGTTACCCTAGTTACCAGAATGCCGGCTTCTGATTGGCTGAGCCTAAGTAGGTCACGTGACGTAAGTAGGTCACGTTACCATAGTTACCAGAATGCCAGCCTCTCATTGGCTGAGAGCTTCTAAGTAGGTCAGTAGGTCACCCAGAATGCTGGCTTCTGATTGGCTGAGAGCCCTAAGTAGGTCACGTTACCATGGCAACGGGTCACGTGACCAAATGGAGGCCTCTGATTGGCTGCATGTCGATTGAGTAATAAACAGTACTTAACTATAGTCCCGTTCCGATACATACTATACTACTTATATGTATGTATAAATGCATGATATTACGTATGTTATGGATGTATAATACATTTGATTTCCCAGCAGACATGAACAGTTATGTATTTTGACTATTCCATCTTGTGAAAGAGTTTTTACAAGTGGTAGTCTAACAGGTCTCGTCACGTCACCAGGTCCCTACAACCCCGTCAGTTGTTCTGAATGAGTCTCCTGACAGCACTGGCACCATTAGACACCTGCCCACCGCTACAGTGGTGTACAACCCATGCAGAAGGTACCGACTCCCTCTCCCGTCCTCAACACACGTGCAGGCGGGAGGATGGCAGAGTGAGCAGGCTGTGCAGGGTGGGAAGAGGGGACTAGAGGGGGGTGCCTGCGTACTACCACCTGTACCCACCACTAGCTGTGCAGGGTGGGAAGAGGGGACTAGAGGAGGGTGCCTGCGTCCTGCCATCTAGTCCCACTAGCTGTGCAGGGTGGGAGGAGGGGACTAGAGGAGGGTGCCTGCGTCCTGCCATCTAGTCCCACTAGCTGTGCAGGGTGGGAAGAGGGGACTAGAGGAGGGTGCCTGCGTACTACCACCTGGCCCCACTAGCTGTGCAGGGTGGGAAGAGGGGACTAGAGGAGGGTGCCTGCGTACTACCACCTGTACCCACTAGCTGTGCAGGGCGGGAAGAGGGGACTAGAGGAGGGTGCCTGCGTACTACCACCTGGCCCCACTAGCTGTGCAGGGTGGGAAGAGGGGACTAGAGGAGGGTGCCTGCGTACTACCACCTGTACCCACTAGCTGTGCAGGGCGGGAAGAGGGGACTAGAGGAGGGTGCCTGCGTACTACCACCTGGCCCCACTAGCTGTGCAGGGTGGGAAGAGGGGACTAGAGGAGGGTGCCTGCGTACTACCACCTGTACCCACTAGCTGTGCAGGGCGGGAAGAGGGGACTAGAGGAGGGTGCCTGCGTACTAACACCTGGTCCCACTAGCTGTGCAGGGTGGGAGGAGGCGACTAGAGGAGGGTGCCTGCGTACTACCACCTGGTCCCACTAGCTGTGCAGGGTGGGAGGAGGGGACTAGAGGGGGGTGCCTGCGTACTACCACCTGGTCCCACTATCTGTGCAGGGTGGGAAGAGGGGACTAGAGGAGGGTGCCTGCGTACTACCACCTGTCCCCACTAGCTGTGTAGGGGGGGAAGAGGGGACTAGAGGAGGGTGCCTGCGTACTACCACCTGTCCCCACTAGCTGTGCAGGGTGGGAAGAGGGGACTAGAGGAGGGTGCCTGCGTACTACCACCCGGTCCCACTAGCTGTGCAGGGTGGGAAGAGGGGACTAGAGGAGGGTGCCTGCGTACTACCACCTGGTCCCACTAGCTGTGCAGGGTGGGAAGAGGGGACTAGAGGAGGGTGCCTGCGTACTAACACCTGGTCCCACTAGCTGTGTAGGGGGGGAAGAGGGGACTAGAGGACAGTGCCTGCGTACTACCACCTGGTCCCACTAGCTGTGCAGGGTGGGAGGAGGGGACTAGAGGAGGGTGCCTGCGTACTACCACCTGTACCCACTAGCTGTGCAGGGTGGGAGGAGGGGACTAGAGGACAGTGCCTGCGTACTACCACCTGGTCCCACTAGCTGTGCAGGGTGGGAAGAGGGGACTAGAGGAGGGTGCCTGCGTACTACCACCTGTACCCACTAGCTGTGCAGGGTGGGAGGAGGGGACTAGAGGACGGTGCCTGCGTACTACCACCTGGTCCCACTAGCTGTGCAGGGTGGGAGGAGGGGACTAGAGGAGGGTGCCTGCGTACTACCACCTGTACCCACTAGCTGTGCAGGGTGGGAAGAGGGGACTAGAGGAGGGTGCCTGCGTACTACCACCTGGTCCCACTAGCTGTGCAGGGTGGGAGGAGGGGACTAGAGGAGGGTGCCTGCGTACTACCACCTGTACCCACTAGCTGTGTAGGGTGGGAAGAGGGGACTAGAGGGGGGTGCCTGCGTCCTGCCACCTGATCCTGCTAGCACCAGGAGACACCTGTACACGGCCCCCACACTACCTGTAGGGCATGTACTGACTGACTACAGGACAGCTGGGTGAGGGGGATGTCCATGACACCTGTACCCAGTATACCCAGTACCCACGATGCAAGATGGCCTCAAACCGAGAGGATGTGTCGTGAGGTGGTCGTGAGGAAATGGTCCGAAAATTAAGTGATTGAAGCAGGATAAATAAAATAGCCAACTTACCTTAAAGCTATTATTACCTGGAGATACGATATATTGCATTATGGCATTACCAACTGCAATAACTGCTATAAAATCAACACTTGAGCTGGACTTACACAACCTGAGCGACAATAGAAGTGGTTCCTTTGTTCCCACTCCACTGCTGGCCGGTACCTCATTAGCTGGAAGCCCGCCAATAGAACCAGGATCACTCGCCACTAGACTGTCCACCATGTTCGGGATAGGAAAACTCTTACCGGTTCTACCAACATCACCCCTACAATGTGTATCAAAGGTAGATATTTCTTCCCATAAAGAGGGCACTGATGACGACCGTTCTTTTGAGCCCATTGGGGCAAAAAGTATAAAGGAACTTGAAACCTCACTCCTGGTTAAATTAACCACTATGACCGATAGCATAAATGCCTTAGTCAGCAGTACTAATAATATGGTCAAGGCAACTAATGATAACATCACCAATATCAAGACACTTTTTGGTGAAGTTAATGACCACAAGCAACAGATTACTGATCAGGCAGCGAAATTAAAAACCCAGGAGGAGGAAATAGCTACCCTTAAGTTAAGGTTAGACACTGTCGAACAGCGGCCTGTGGGTGGTAGTGACCCTGACCTACTGGAGCGCCTTGTCCATGTAGACGCCAAGACCAATACCAACACCGATATAATCCAGTATCAGGGGGTTCTCAGAGAGAAAGATGAACTTGAAAAAAGACGTCCCAACCTAATAATCAGGGGATTAAGTGAGACAGACCACCCAGATCTCAAAGCTGCGTTTGATACCTTATGGTTTGATTTAGGCACTGACCTCACCTGTGAGAAGGATGTCCTAGACGTGCATAGAATGGGGAGGCCTGGTCAGCAAAAAACTCGGACAGTGAAAATGGTATTTAAATCATCCTCGGCCAAGGGTCAGATTTATACCAACATTTCAAAGCTGGGTAAAATGCCAAAATGGTCAATGCTATCAATTAGTGACGACATGACACCCCTGGAACAGGATAAAGTACGAGATGTAAAGGTAGCAGTCTCACATGCCAAGTCTCAGAATCAGAATGCTAAAATAAAAGGTAAAGGGCTGGTTCTCAATGGTAGGGCATACAACTACGACTCTCTCGATAGTCTGCCTGAAGGCATGAAGCTGGCCGACGCTAAGACCATCTGGACGGACAATAGTGTATGCTTCCAGAGCAAACATAGTGTGCTAAGCAACATGTACCCTGCCCCCCTCATCTACGAGGGATACCTATATGCCAGTGTAGAACAGGGTTATTCTCATAAAAAAGCTCAACACCACAAAAAGGCTGACCTTGCAAAAAGTGTCCTGATAACCACCTGCCCATACGAGGCAAAGAGACTAACCAGTGATCTACCAAATGATGACAATTGGGACAAAGACATATCCTACACCACCCTAGAGGGTCTCCAGCTGGCGAAGTTTTCTCAAAATGAGGACTGTAAAACCTATATATTAAGTACCGGGGATCGCGAGATGATCGAATGTGTAAAAAACAATGACTTTGGCTCTGGCCTCACCCTTCTCGATGGTGCAGAAAAAAATGAAAATGTAGCCATGCGCCCTGGTAATAACAAATGTGGTCAGTCCCTAGGTAGGGTTAGAACCGCCCTCACTGTCTCTGACTAAGAGAGAATGGACACACTATAGCGCCATAGCACCCTATATGTAAGTCACACTTATGTAACAGTACTAGTGAACCCGCTCACTGGACATTCCAGTCAGGTCCCGTGCTAACCTGCCCCAGCTCAGTCTATCACTACCCCTTGTTGGATATACACGTATACTGCCAGCACCCTCCAGAACCTACCACCACCAATATGTTCTCAGTGCTAATCATAAGTGACAGCAGGGGCAAAGGCCTACTAAAAAGGATAAAAACAATTCTGGCGTTAGCTGGTCATGAGGACCAATATTATATTCGTGTCAGACATGAATCTGGAGCCACCCTGACGTCCCTCCTACCAGTGGTAATGGAGGAACTAAATGGTCTAAGGTATAGTCTGCTTATTGTGTGCGGAGGGGTAAATGACCTGACACAGAAACATTCCAACAAGGCAATAACTCCGCTATACACTGATATTGGACACCTAACCCACTGTTTGACCCTTAAGCTCGAGGCATTCAAGAGGGAGGTTACCAATGTCAAAGCACAACGTATGGTCTTCACCCAGCTGGTAGGAGTCAACATTAAAAAGTATAACTCTGTATATGCTGTAGATGACCAGGGAGTCTGCCTGAACAATGAGGGGTTTGTGTTCCAACAGGACATTATTAACCGTGCTATGCCTAATGTCAACAGGGTAATAGTCAATATAAATGAAGAAAATGCCCTCATTGGACCTTGGTTACAGAACACAATACATAAGTGTAAAGGTAGAGGCAAGCAGACAAGGGAGAACAAGTACGGGAAAATGCCTGACGGGATCCATGGCGATGGAACCACAAAGGATGAATGGGCGGCACTCTACGTACAGTCCATCACCAACAACTGTGATAAACTGACTGCAGCGCTTCTGATCTGAACCAGGAATACGTGAGATGCACCCATTACCTTCCCTCCTTACTAAATTTTGAAATAATATCAGAAAATTAATCAATAATAATAACCCAATTCATAATAAATTCTAACACAGAACCTTTTTAAAAAGAGTGCTAAAATAGAGTACTGAAAGGGCTTAGGTTTAATTAAGCGTATGTCCCAACCCAGTCCCATGATAGCACTTATATATAGATATTACACAAACTACACTGACACCATGGGGTGATGTCTGAATGCACATAGGGATACTTGACCGTATGTATATTCTTATAAAATCCAATGTGTCTTATCCTCCCCCCTCTTTTATAACACATTAAATTACTAAAACCACATACAGCTCTAATAAGTACTATTTATGAGGGTATTGCTCGGGTAAATAGCTTATGAAGAGACTTACTATTCTAAACGACCTGCACTTAGCTAACCACGGGACTTACCATATAATGCTATGGCCTATATATGAACGGAATCTCAACCAGAAATGTCCCTCGACATCGACTTTGAACACTACATATGAAAGCTGGTTGATATCATGAACTCATGAACTCAGGTAGCCAGCCGACATTTGCATTCAGGGAGCATTATGGTACCCCTAAACTCTTACCGGTAGCGCCTATATAAGACTATATATTGGTTATACATAAATACATAGCGCCTACTGGTACTCAATCAAGTATATAGTATACTATCATGTTTTCTTGTATATGATTGTATAATTCCCATGTATGTTTTCCATGTATGATTATATTCCTATGGTCTATAAATACCAATAGACTACCGCCAGCCCTTACCAGTACTTGGATTTATATTGCATCATGTTGTACAAATCAAGAAAGTGACTTTGATGAACACAGTCGTTTTTTAAAAAAGAAACTCACTTGTTCTATCCCATGGCTATCTATGAATTAAAAAAATCTGACCTTAACTCCTGCTTCATCATCATTATAACTTATACAACATAGATTTATACATTTTTTCGGACCTCCCTCCCCTATGGCCTCCATCCCGACCTCCTCCTCGCATAGGGTAATGATAAACAATTCGGGACACATGACCCAGGTAGCTAAATTAGCACAGATCTGGGTTGGGTCTGATAAATGGGGATGTGTGTGTGTGGTTCGAAAACCCTCCTGCCCAGAGGGGGGAGGTGGGGGGGTGAGGGGGGGTAGCCGGCTCCAGCATCTCTTCTCTTAAACTCAATGGTTCCCGTGGCATTCATATAGCCAATCAAAATTGCAGAAGCCTATTTGGGGATAGGGATCAGTTTTTTCTAGAAATTAAGGATGCAGGTATTGATTGCCTGACGCTATCTGAGACATGGTACCATAAAAATATAAGAAATGGTGACATAGCAGTCCCTGGATATCAATTCATAAGAAATGACAGGCAAGCTCTAAATAATAAAGGGGAAATAAAGGTTGGAGGTGGTCTCATGGTTTACTTGAGCGATGGCATCACCTACAGCAGGTATAATAAGGGGCTATGTGACCATAATGACAATGACCTTGAATTGCAGATGCTAACAGTTTCTAAGGGTATGTCCAAACCACTAATGTTAATGAATATATACCGGCCAGACAAGGAAGGGGACCTGCCAACTGCTATTAGGCTCCTTAAAGAGAAAATCCAAGCCTTAGACAGAAATAAGTATACAGAAATAATTATGCTTGGGGACTTCAATGTCAACTGTCGTACAGCAAACCCTAAAAGGGATAAATTACTACGTATGACGTCTGGGCTTGGTATGACTCAACTTATTACGGATATTACACGTTATAACCTCAATGGGGAACATACTACTATTGATTTGATATTTACAAATTCGACAAACATTACACAAGCTGGGACTTGGAGTACAGGTATTAGTGACCATGAATTGATCTATGTCTCCAGAAGCCACATATCACCCCCAAAAGTCCCCCTCACTTTTACTGGCAGATCCTATATGAGGTACATAAAGGACAATTATGTTACAGGCTTAAGAAACTCTGACTGGACTGGATTCTGGGATGCTGACTGCCCTGAAAAGGCCTGGTTGATTTTGCAGAGCCAAATCTCCTTATTATTAGACATTACATGTCCCATAAAAACATTTAAATGTAAAAAAACCAAGGAACCTTGGATTGATAATAGGTTATTACAAATAATAAATGAAAAAAATGGTGCCATGTGCAAGTATAAACGCACGCATAATGAAGATGACTTGAGGATATCTGAGTTTCAGAAAAAAAGATGTCGGGCTCTTTGTAGAAAGGCCAAAAGGGACTATCACCTCAATGAAATAGAAGCAAACAGGCACAAACCTAAAGCTTATTGGGCTAGCATAAACAAATTAATGAACCCTATAGTTAATGACCTCTCCTTCAGTCTAATTGACCAAGATACTAACGAAATCATCCCCCCAGATGAAACAGCTGATTTCATAAATTCATATTTCGCCAATATTGGAAATAAATTAGCTGAGAAAATGGACATGCCCTGGATCCCACTTGGACGTAATGTTGACTCAGAATTTAATATAAATATTGTAAAACTAGAAGATGTCATTCCAATAATTAAAAAGATCAATATTAGTAAATCATCAGGTCTTGAACACATTAACACCCAAACCCTAAAAGACACCCTACTAGCACTGCCAGGTCACTTCCTACATAAAGTAAACCTTGTTATCAAAAAATCAAAATTCCCAGACCCATGGAAAATTGCCTTAGTCAAGCCATTGCCCAAGGGAGGGGACACCACAGATGTAAATAACCTGAGACCCATATCTACCTTACCACTACCAGCTAAACTAACCGAAAAAATAATACACAGACAAACCATTAATTACCTTAATAATAATAACTTACTTTCTGAAAATCAGGATGGATTCCGACCAGCTCGTTCAACTATTAATAGTCTTGAAAAATTTACTAACTCAGTCTATACTAACCTAAATCAGCTCAAAATTACAACAGCTACATTCCTGGATTTCAAAAAAGCTTTTGACACCTTAAACCACAATATATTATACAAAAAACTCGAATTTCTAGGA
This sequence comes from Harmothoe impar, assembly GCA_947462335.1. Classification (NCBI taxonomy): domain Eukaryota; kingdom Metazoa; phylum Annelida; class Polychaeta; order Phyllodocida; family Polynoidae; genus Harmothoe; species Harmothoe impar. The sequence goes on from OX381714.1 coordinate 69,580,487, forward strand.
TTTAATATAAATAGTGTAAAATTATTCAAAGACTACTTAACAAACAGAAAACAATGCACAAAGGCAAATAATAAAATCTCAAAACCCCATGCTATTACCTGTGGTGTCCCCCAGGGCTCGGTCCTAGGTCCATTACTATTTTTAGCCTATATTAATGACCTTGGACACTGCCTAGATCATCTCCAAGTACAACACTATGCTGACGACACTGACGTTTCCTTGGCACACACCCCTAACTGTAGAATGGCTCCAACTCTCATAAACCATGACCTTGAAAATGTACGACTATGGTGTGTAAAAAACAAATTATCATTAAATGCCAAAAAAACAAAAAGTGTTATCTTTGCCAATAAAGCACTCAGAAAATTGAATAGGAAACCCCAATTAAAAATAGGTAATGATAATATAGAGATAACTCCCTCCTATAACTATCTCGGGATAACACTGGATAACCAGCTCAATTTTAAAAAACAAATAGGCATAACAAGACGTAACTCTGAACACAAATTATTTATTTTTCGTAGAAATAGCCCTAATCTCCCAGAAAAGGCTAAGTTGGATGTACTCAAAACCATGCTATTGCCAATAATGGACTATGGTGATATTATATATAGTGTAGCGCCTACTACTGTGTTAGACAATTTGCAACCAATAGTGAATAATGCATTAAGAGTAGTTTATTGGAAAAAGGGTACAAAAAACCATGAAAAACTTCACAAACTAGCTGACCTCTATCTCCTAAAGCACAGAAGAGAAATTCATCTCCTAAAGCATGCTTTTGATGCCTCCCTAAATGAAGATAATATTGATAAGCGCCCCCTCCGGACTAGAGCACATGATGCCAGGCTGATGAAGATAAGCAGAGTAAAAAACCCCATCTACAGGAAATGTTTATTACATCGGGATGCCACACTATGGAACCAACAGAAGTTGGATACTAGGTCGCATAGGACAGCAACAGGGTTCAACTCCTGGTTAAAGAAAGAATATGATAAGAAAATACAGTCCTTGCCTGATGTATGACCGGCCCCCTTCCCCCCACCCCTACCATGCCCCCGGGATAGGGGGGTGAGTAAAACCACACGCACACACAAATTTTCCCCTAATAAATTAACTTGGGATTTATTGCCCTATGATATAACATCTGAGGCTCTTGCACATATGATGGATGGGCGCCACTGAAGTGGCCCCCACCCATCACTATAATTTTTTTTATTTTTTTTTACCTAAAAACCTCTTCTATTCTTTTCCCCTCACTCCTACATTCTCTATCTTTTCTCTTCTATCTTTCCTTACCTTCTTCTAACATTATCACGAAAACTTGAATTGAGGCTGTTGGTATTCTCCATGCCAACTACAACAGACTTTACATTTAACCTCCAAAATATAGGATATATTTCTTATACTGTTATTCAAAATTATGTGCTAACACTTATTACTAGATTAACACATGGTAGTGGATTTGCCCATCATATGGTCAGATCCACATCCTATTACCACACCCAATCTGGGTATGTGGGTAATTACCGCTTAACGGGTATTATTTCAAGATTAATGCTGTGGATTACAAAAATACAATCTATAAAGGTTATGTAACTCCTCAGGATAAAAATAAACGAATTAACAACAACAACAACAACACCTCCCCCCCCCTCTACACACCTGTATCCAGTATACCCAGTACCCACCTCTCCCACCCTCTACACACCTGTATCCAGTACACCCAGTACCCACCTCTCCCACCCTCTACACACCTGTACCCAGTACACCCAGTACCCACCTCTCCCCTCCTCTACACACCTGTATCCAGTACACCCAGTACCCACATCTCCCCTCCTCTACACACCTGTATCCAGTACACCCAGTACACACCTCTCCCACCCTCTACACACCTGTATCCAGTACACCCAGTACCCACCTCTCCCACCCTCTACACACCTGTACCCAGTACACCCAGTACCCACCTCTCCCCTCCTCTACACACCTGTATCCAGTATACCCAGTACCCACCTCTCCCACCCTCTACACACCTGTATCCAGTATACCCAGTACACCCAGTACCCACCTCTCCCCTCCTCTACACACCTGTATCCAGTATACCCAGTACCCACCTCTCCCACCCTCTACACACCTGTATCCAGTACACCCAGTACCCACCTCTCCCACCCTCTACACACCTGTACCCAGTACACCCAGTACCCACCTCTCCCCTCCTCTACACACCTGTATCCAGTATACCCAGTACCCACCTCTCCCACCCTCTACACACCTGTATCCAGTACACCCAGTACACCCAGTACCCACCTCGCCCATCCTCTACACACCTGTATCCAGTCCACCCAGTACACACCTCTCCCACCCTCTACACACCTGTATCCAGTACACCCAGTACCCACCTCTCCCACCCTCTACACACCTGTACCCAGTACACCCAGTACCCACCTCTCCCCTCCTCTACACACCTGTATCCAGTACACCCAGTACCCACCTCTCCCACCCTCTACACACCTGTACCCAGTACACCCAGTACCCACCTCTCCCATCCTCTACACACCTGTATCCAGTACACCCAGTACCCACCTCTCCCCTCCTCTACACACCTGTATCCAGTATACCCAGTACCCACCCCTCCCACCCTCTACACACCTGTATCCAGTATACCCAGTACCCACCTCTCCCCTCCTCTACACACCTGTATCCAGTACACCCAGTACCCACCTCTCCCCTCCTCTACACACCTGTATCCAGTACACCCAGTACCCACCTCTCCCACCCTCTACACACCTGTACCCAGTACACCCAGTACCCACCTCTCCCATCCTCTACACACCTGTATCCAGTACACCCAGTACACCCAGTACCCACCTCTCCCACCCTCTACACACCTGTATCCAGTACACCCACCTCTCCCACCCTCTACACACCTGTATCCAGTACACCCAGTACCCACCTCTCCCCTCCTCTACACACCTGTATCCAGTACACCCAGTACCCACCTCTCCGATCCCTACACACCTGTATCCAATGTACCCAGTATACCCAGTACCCACCTCTCCCACCCTCTACACACCTGTATCCAGTACACCCAGTACCCACCTCTCCCCTCCTCTACACACCTGTATCCAGTATACCCAGTACCCACCTCTCCCACCCTCTACACACCTGTATCCAGTATACCCAGTACCCACCTCTCCCACCCTCTACACACCTGTATCCAGTACACCCAGTACCCACCTCTCCCACCCTCTACACACCTGTATCCAGTACACCCAGTACCCACCTCTCCCCTCCTCTACACACCTGTATCCAGTACACCCAGTACCCACCTCTCCCACCCTCTACACACCTGTATCCAGTACACCCAGTACCCACCTCTCCCATCCCTACACACCTGTATCCAATGTACCCAGTATACCCAGTACCCACCTCCCCCCCCCCTCTACACACCTGTATCCAGTACACCCAGTACCCACCTCTCCCCTCCTCTACACACCTGTATCCAGTACACCCAGTACCCACCTCTCCCCTCCTCTACACACCTGTACCCAGTACACCCAGTACCCACCTCTCCCCTCCTCTACACACCTGTATCCAGTATACCCAGTACACCCAGTACCCACCTCGCCCATCCTCTACACACCTGTATCCAGTCCACCCAGTACCCACCTCTCCCACCCTCTACACACCTGTATCCAGTACACCCAGTACCCACCTCTCCCATCCTCTACACACCTGTATCCAGTACACCCAGTACCCACCTCTCCCACCCTCTACACACCTGTATCCAGTACACCCAGTACCCACCTCTCCCATCCTCTACACACCTGTATCCAGTACACCCAGTACCCACCTCTCCCACCCTCTACACACCTGTATCCAGTACACCCAGTACACACCTCCCCCCCCCTCTACACACCTGTATCCAGTACACCCAGTACCCACCTCTCCATCCCCTACACACCTGTATCCAGTACACCCAGTACCCACCTCTCCCATCCTCTACACACCTGTATCCAGTACACCCAGTACCCAATTCTCCCCTCCTCTACACACCTGTATCCAGTACACCCAGTACCCACCTCTCCCCTCCTCTACACACCTGTACCCAGTACCCACCTCTCCAATCCTCTACACACCTGTATCCAGTACACCCAGTACCCACCTCTCCCCTCCTCTACACACCTGTACCCAGTACCCACCTCTCCATCCCCTACACACCTGTATCCAGTACACCCAGTACCCACCTCTCCCCTCCTCTACACACCTGTATCCAGTCCACCCAGTACCCACCTCTCCCATCCTCTACACACCTGTATCCAGTACACCCAGTACCCACCTCTCCCATCCTCTACACACCTGTATCCAGTACACCCAGTACCCACATCTCCCATCCTCTACACAAATGCAGACGGCAGCATGGAGACTGGCATGCTGAGGAAGAGGATTGTAGAGGAGGGTGCCACCGTACTACCACTTGTCCCAGCTAGCACCATGAGACACCTGTATGCTACTACATACTCCCTGTGGGACTGACTACAGGACTAGGTGAGGGTGGATGAGGGATGTCTATGACACCTGTATATCCAGTAAACACCTCTCCCATCACTACAGACACATGCGGCCAGTAACAGTGAGGGTGGCGCACTGAGCTGTGTTCCGGCCGTGCAGGGTGTGCAGGGTACAGGGTGTGCGTGGACGGTGCAGGACGCTGCTACTGGGGCGGTGCTGCTTCCCGCCACATGACACTCTGAGCCACACCCCTACTGACCTATATACAGCTCTGATTGTTTCACCCTCACAGAACAGCTCTGGTGGCATCAATCCCCACACATAGTCCTTGTGCTGAACGAGAACAGTAAGCTAACCTAGATAACCATGTCAGACACATGTGGGTACAGATGGCGTCACACATACAGAGACTACCCCTGACCGTGTGGCACCGCCCCCTGTCTCGTGACGGCGGCCTGCTCGGCGTGTTGCCTGCTGCAGGGCCCTGTGTACTACTACTACCCGGGTACCACTCACACCGGGAGGACGAGCAGCTCCCGACCTGCTCACACACCCTGCTGTATGTGGGGCCTACTTACCTGCACCACACCTGGACCCCACACCTGGGCCGTCCTTACCGGGCCCTGATATTACAGGGACAGGCACTGAGCTGGTCTCCAGACAGGGGACAGAGACAGGGGACAGATACAGGAGGAGACAGGAGAGGGAGGAGTGCCACCACAGGAGTACCACTGCAGGCAGTGTACCCATGTGGCCTCCACACTTACATACAGACTGTCATCCCCTCCATGTTACTTACCATGTGTAGCATACAGCTTATACAGCACCTCCTCTACTGTTAGCACTGAGTGACAGACATCTGGTACCGTGGAGGATGGTGGAGACAGTCTAATAGTGTGACAGCTGCTGTCTGAGGGGCGTCCACCTTGGTGCTCCAGTACAGAGAGTCACCCACCTGGGGCCGGGACAGTCGTACGTGTGGTACAGCACGGGGTGACACCGGTCACAGCCACAGCCCGGGAGGAACGGTATAAGGACAGCATGAGGATAGCCATGCAGCAGCCCAGGAGGAATGGGGCAGTATGAGACGGCTGTACACAAAGCTGTAACTGTGAATAGTGCTTCCATGATGTCTACACACCCATTGTTAAGTGTGTCATAGTCAGGTGCAATACAAGACCTGGGAGGATATAGTGACATGCATCCTTATTAGTACAGACAGGTGTACGGCCTACTGTATACAGGTGTAGTGCATCTACGCAGTAGCACAGGACCACGTGTTCTAGGATACTCACCTAGACAGGGTGGAGAGTGTACATAAGTGTGCGGTGCATTATGTACAAGGAGCCTACTCTTCTGCACAGTGTGCTAAACTCCACTAAAGGCAATCAGGAGAATTGAGCTTCTGAGCATTTAATCTACAGCTGTAGATTGTATCTACGCAGTAACAGTCATTAGCAGGTGTTAAGTGCAGGCAGTGCACGAGGTGAAGCATATGTTTAAGTGCTATTGTGAATAATAAGTCTACTCCCCTGTGCCGCATGCTAAACGCCACTGAAGGCAATCTGTAGAAACCTCCAAACCTTCAATCTTCAAAGACCTTTACCTTACTCCGGCAAACTCCACCCACAAACTGGAATCGATTCTCAAAGCGGGTTCGGTAAACGACGGTTCTCAAAGCAGGGTCGGTGATTGACGGCAGGAAGTTAAGGAGGAAGTACTCAGAGTGGGGCGGGTCGCTGCAGCCGGCCGCCCTGAAAGGGTGTCAAGTGTCGGCCTCAGGCCACGAGCTGCTCCCCCTAAGCCACAGACATTGAGCTGCTCCCCCCTATTGGAGCTGTGCCCCCACACTAGCTGTATTGTGTGTCCTATAGTGGGTTTGTTGTATGAACTGCTCAATAGAGGGGTTGAGTGACTGCAGATCACTCACAGCACCTGAATGACTCAATTCACGACGGATGATAATAGCTGCGCGTCGATTCAAACCTGCAGTTAGCGCTTTCAATGGGAGCAGCGTTTTTCATGAAGTTTTAAAAGCTCTGGAATTAAGTCAATTTTAAAACCGATTTAAACGGCAGGCTGAGATCGATGGGCTTCAACAGCCAGACTGCGATACTGGAATCCCATACAGGAGGGCTTCTATGGTAAACGCTTGGAATAAAGACATTGCTGATTAGAACTGTGAGAACTAAACACCTGATGTGAGATTCATCAGAACTAATGAGGCCCCAGTGTTAGAGGTGTCTATGTGGCAGTCCCCTGCCTGCTTCCTGACCCTGTCATGGCTGATTAAGCCCCTCTGGTGCTCCACGCTCCTCCAGGATAACTAATAACAGCCGCTAGTGGAGGCAATGAGGTCCCCCCCCACCCGGCCCCATCAGCCGTCCGCAATAAGGGATTACAGGCAATGCCCAAGGCTTCTCTACAGGAACAGCATTCTGAGGCAGGCATTGCTGTGTGAAAGTACTCTCTGATCATTTCAATCTGACTATTTCAATCCTACAGCAGAAGTGTGTCATTCTCCTCAAAAAATCTAAGGAAAACGAGGGGCGGACTGAAAATATGTACATTAAGTGCTGACACCTAAAGATGGCGTCAAAAGTACAGAGACAACCACTAACCCTGATGCCACCTCATGTCTCGTGACAGGATTGAGACGGAGTGGCTCAGAGAGGCTCACAGCTGGAGGAGGGCGTCTCAGTAATTGAAGGAGTTGTGTGTTGTGTGCCGGGTCTGGTAAACAACACACCCTGACAGGCTACCTGGTGTCTGCAGGTGTGTACAGCAGTGTGCCGGGTCTGGTAAACAACACACCCTGACAGGCCACCTGGTGTCTGCAGGTGTGTACAGCAGTGTGCCGGGTAAACAACACACCCTGACAGGCTACCTGGTGGCTGCAGGTGTGTACAGCAGTGTGCCGGGTAAACAACACACCCTGACAGGCTACCTGGTGTCTACAGGTGTGTACAGCAGTGTGCCGGGTCGGGTAAACAACACACCCTGACAGGCTACCTAGTGTCTGCAGGTGTGTACAGCAGTGTGCCGGGTAAACAACACACCCTGACAGGCTACCTGGTGTCTGCAGGTGTGTACAGCAGTGTGCCGGGTAAACAACACACCCTGACAGGCTACCTGGTGTCTGCAGGTGTGTACAGCAGTGTGCCGGGTCTGGTAAACAACACACCCTGACAGGCTACCTAGTGTCTGCAGGTGTGTACAGCAGTGTGCCGGGTAAACAACACACCCTGACAGGCTACCTGGTGTCTGCAGGTGTGTACAGCAGTGTGCCGGGTAAACAACACACCCTGACAGGCTACCTGGTGGCTGCAGGTGTGTACAGCAGTGTGCCGGGTAAACAACACACCCTGACAGGCTACCTGGTGTCTGCAGGTGTGTACAGCAGTGTGCCGGGTCTGGTAAACAACACACCCTGACAGGCTACCTGGTGGCTGCAGGTGTGTAGAGCAGTGTGCCGGGTAAACAACACACCCTGACAGGCTACCTGGTGTCTGCAGGTGTGTACAGCAGTGTGCCGGGTAAACAACACACCCTGACAGGTACCTGGTGTCTGCAGGTGTGTACAGCAGTGTGCCAGGCCGGGTAAACAACACACCCTGACAGGCTACCTGGTGTCTGCAGGTGTGTACAGCAGTGTGCCGGGTCTGGTAAACAACACACCCGGACAGGCTACCTAGTGTCTGCAGGTGTGTACAGCAGTGTGCCGGGTCTGGTAAACAACACACCCTGACAGGCTACCTGGTGTCTGCAGGTGTGTACAGCAGTGTGCCGGGTAAACAACACACCCTGACAGGCTGCCTGGTGTCTGCAGGTGTGTACAGCAGTGTGCCGGGTAAACAACACACCCTGACAGGCTACCTGGTGTCTGCAGGTGTGTACAGCAGTGTGCCGGGTCTGGTACACAACACACCCTGACAGGCTACCTGGTGTCTGCAGGTGTGTACAGCAGTGTGCCGGGTAAACAACACACCCTGACAGGCTACCTGGTGGCTGCAGGTGTGTACAGCAGTGTGCCGGGTAAACAACACACCCTGACAGGCTACCTGGTGTCTGCAGGTGTGTACAGCAGTGTGCCGGGTAAACAACACACCCTGACAGGCTACCTGGTGTCTGCAGGTGCGTACAGCAGTGTGCCGGGTAAACAACACACCCTGACAGGCTACCTGGTGTCTGCAGGTGTGTACAGCAGTGTGCCGGGTCTGGTAAACAACACACCCTGACAGGCTACCTGGTGGCTGCAGGTGTGTACAGCAGTGTGCCGGGTAAACAACACACCCTGACAGGCTACCTGGTGTCTGCAGGTGTGTACAGCAGTGTGCCGGGTAAACAACACACCCTGACAGGCTACCTGGTGGCTGCAGGTGTGTACAGCAGTGTGCCGGGTAAACAACACACCCTGACAGGCTACCTGGTGTCTGCAGGTGTGTACAGCAGTGTGCCGGGTCTGGTAAACAACACACCCTGACAGGCTGCCTGGTGTCTGCAGGTGTGTACAGCAGTGTGTCGGGTAAACAACACACCCTGACAGGCTACCTGGTGTCTGCAGGTGTGTACAGCAGTGTGCCGGGTCTGGTAAACAACACACCCTGACAGGCTGCCTGGTGTCTGCAGGTGTGTACAGCAGTGTGTCGGGTAAACAACACACCCTGACAGGCTACCTGGTGTCTGCAGGTGTGTACAGCAGTGTGCCGGGTCTGGTAAACAACACACCCTGACAGGCTGCCTGGTGTCTGCAGGTGTGTACAGCAGTGTGTCGGGTAAACAACACACCCTGACAGGCTGCCTGGTGTCTGCAGGTGTGTACAGCAGTGTGCCGGGTAAACAACACACCCTGACAGGCTACCTGGTGTCTGCAGGTGTGTACAGCAGTGTGCCGGGTCTGGTAAACAACACACCCTGACAGGCTACCTGGTGTCTGCAGGTGTGTACAGCAGTGTGCCGGGTAAACAACACACCCTGACAGGCTACCCGGTGTCTGCAGGTGTGTACAGCAGTGTGCCGGGTAAACAACACACCCTGACAGGCTACCTGGTGTCTGCAGGTGTGTACAGCAGTGTGCCGGGTAAACAACACACCCTGACAGGCTACCTGGTGGCTGCAGGTGTGTACAGCAGTGTGCCGGGTCTGGTAAACAACACACCCTGACAGGCTACCTGGTGGCTGCAGGTGTGTACAGCAGTGTGCCGGGTCTGGTAAACAACACACCCTGACAGGCTACCTGGTGTCTGCAGGTGTGTACAGCAGTGTGCCGGGTAAACAACACCCCCTGACAGGCTACCTGGTGGCTGCAGGTGTGTACAGCAGTGTGCCGGGTCTGGTAAACAACACACCCTGACAGGCTACCTGGTGTCTGCAGGTGTGTACAGCGGGAATACACACCACGAGCTGCTCAGGGAACTGCTCACCAATACACCTACACGGTGAGCTGCTCATGTACTCAGCTGTTTACTGACTGCATCCAGCTGCAGCAATAGAAGCAGTCTTAGTGGGAGCAATAAGACTTTGTTTGCTAAATGCCGGGACTATTGGAAATATAATTAGGAGATTGTATAGTCATAAAACAACCAGTTGGCTGCTCGACTACTCAGGGAACAACTTTACATTCGTTACTGAAGCCATCCTACTTAGACAATAAGAGAACCTGGGGACAATCTTGAGTTATTAATAAAACAAATAGTAAAGGAGCAGCTCCACCATTCACAGCAGACATCGTGGACTTATTGCAGCCAATAAGAGATGCCTGATGACAGTCTGGTTTTACCTTAACAAGGAGATAGTGAGCTGCTCAGTGAATTGCTGCCCCATTAGCTGCCAGTCTTGGTGCAGCTGGTGGCTGTAAGACCTGCCTGTGTTAATACAGGAGGCAGCGGGAGGCGGTGTGTGTTAATGGTAGCTGCCACATTAACGTGACGGCTGTTTTACTGCGGCTTCATTTATCGGCGTCAGGCGGCGGCCATTACCATTACCTCCTGCAGCACAAGAACACAGCCTTAACGTGCACTTAGTGCGGCCTAATCAGCCTCAATGGCCGTACACGAGACAACGGATAAAGTCTGCCAATCATAAAACACGGTTATTCAGATTTATTGGGAATAATTGTTGACAGTGATGCATCGCTGAATGATAAAAATCTTGGATATTCAGAGCAATAGGATTACAGAAAGGAGCAGTGTTATAGTTAATGATGACTGAAAGGAAATGTGAAATATTGTGAGTGTTATTTGTGTAACTAGAGTTGTGAGTGTTACAAGGTTGGCTTCAGTCGGCCTGCATGCATGCGTCGTACAGCGTGGTGCTAAGACCTCACCCCACCCCAGCTGTAGCTGCCTGATGTGCCACACCAGGCAGCAAGGCAGACACTCAATGCGAACAGAAAGCTTCATGAATAATAAGCCACAATCTCAGCTCCCCCGGCCCGCTCCGCACGTCAACCAGGCCGCGTTATAATACCAATATAGCCTCCTTCCCCACACCCCACCCCTCTCACCTGTCTGGGGGGAGATTACTGCCACAGCAGACAGATTGCTGCAGGTAAAAATACCAACTAGACTCTAGAGGCAGGTCCAATTTAATCAGAGGCAGACCGGGATAATTAAATTCCAGCTGTAGGTGTGACTTGTAGCATTAAGGTGGCTGTGAGGGGGTGTTAAAGGCTGTGAGGAGGTGTTAAAGGCTGTGAGGAGGTGTTAAAGGCTGTGAGGAGGTGTTAAAGGCTGTGAGGAGGTGTAAAAGGCTGTGAGGAGGTGTTAAAGGCTGTGGGGAGTTGTTAAGGTGGGCTTGGTGCTGGGAGTAGGGCAGCTTATGGTGGGGTGGGGCAGAGGGCAGGAGGGCAGCATTACTATGCGGCTTGCCTCACGTAGAGACCCATCTGTCTGCCCGGCTACACCACACTAAACCCCACATGGCAGCCGCCCGGTGATATCACGCCGCACGCATCATATCTGACTCTACTCCATTCTCACCACCACCACCCACCTGCCTACCACCAGCTTATGTTCTACCACCTACCACCAAGGTCTTACCTCCCTGCTCACCACCCACCACCCACCTGCCTACCACCTACCACCCAGAGTCTACCTCCCTGCTCAACACCCACCACCAAGCTTCCACCTATCCAGCCACCATCCGGGCTCCATCAGCCACCACCTCCCTGTCCCCCCGTCACGTCCGCCACCCCCGGCCGGTCTCCTCCGCCGGGACCTGAGCCTTTTTGATCTCCTGTCCCGGTGTCTGTGAGGCCCATGGGACGTCGCTGTGAGGGACCGTGTAGGGGAGAGGTGAGGGACCGTCTGAAGCCACTCCGCCCGGAGTGAGGGACCGGGGTAGGAGCCTGTACCACTGAGAGGGGATCCCAGTCTGCCACCTGTAGAGCTCCAGCAGCAGCAGGAGGCTTACCTCCTCCAGGGTCTACTCCCTATACATCACACGGGTTACGTACACCGGGGAGGCCGTACACATCAGCTGCAGCAGAAGCCATACTTCAGGCAGCCACTGGGACACATTAAAGCACTGAGATCTGAGGGAAGGGAATAAGGTGCATCTGACAAACAGCTTATTGGCAATAGATGGAACTACGCTGAGCATAATATGAATAGACAAAAAGCAAGTATTGACCTTTTGAGATGGAAAACATGGAAAGCTGTATAAATAAGTGGGACATGTTACGGATGGGGAGTCATGAATATAAGACACAGTGACCTATATGCTTCAAGGATGGACTGTTCACAATTTATGGTATATCAAATGATTTCTGTGATCTAACATATAAACCTATGTGACATGGTGAGGTATAGTACTGTATGACGGAATACCACACTGCAGCACCAGTGTACTGTACTGCAGGACACCAGTGTACCAGTACACCTCAGGGACCCCGCTGATGAGGGGCAGCAGCTCACAGAGCCCCTCCTGGGTGTCACCACCCAGCTGTCAGCCCTGGAGGCCTCTCACTGCATCCTCTACCTACCCACCCTCCCAGTCCCAGCTGCCTCTCTGAGGGCCAACTACCAGGCTCCTCTTATATATTACTACAACCTAAACCCACCTGTAATCTGCTGTAGCCTTTACTAAGGGCTGAGTGAGGCTGGATTCAGGGGATTCATCCCCACCTGTACCCTACCTTATCTTATACTAAAGGGCCTGTAGAGGCTGTATTCAGGAACAGTAGAACCTAAATATCACCTGTACCTATTTTAAGGGTTGTAGGTGCAGCCTTTAGGAGCTGGGGCAGGTGGTCATCTATTATTTAGGGTCGGACAGTGCTCCAGTCCCCCCAGTAGCCCCCAGCTGCCCCTTACAGGTCACCAGGACGCCTGGCGCCCCCTACAGGAGCCCTCCCTCATTACCTGTACTACTACTACCTCCACCCAGGGCAGGCACCACCAGGCACCTACAGGAGAACCTGAACCAACCTGTAAGCTGCTGTAGCCTATACTAAGGGGACCTACAGGAGCACGTCTGTGTGTGCATCTTACTGGGATATATACTCACATCTGCACCTGGATGTAGAGCAGTATATAATACCCTCATAACTACTAGTGGTAGGCAGTGTATACACATACTGGATGTTAAATATACATCTGGATTTCGTACCTAGACCTCTTAGCCATAACCTCAATCACTATGTAACCAAGAGGAGGGGTATGTGTACACAAATATTATTGGAATATATAAGTCAAATAGTGTCAAGGTGTATGAGCTACCAACTATATGCATTGGGAAATATATCCCTGGAATATTTGACAACAGGAGCTGTATATATATAGCACGTTTATAGGTGGGATAGGTGCCTGGAACATCTAACCACCTTACCCCTATGTAACCCAGCTGTGGTGGCCTGTAGTGTGGCTGATGAAGCTACTCCTGTGGGACTGTAATCCCCAATAAGGCATGTAAACATGGTGGGTTATTAATGATGTGGTGTTAGGGGGCTGCATGAGAACCCCACCTGCTGCATGGTACACAGACCACCCGGTACCCGACCGGTACCCGACCACCCGACCAACGGGCAGGAGGACGGTACGCTACCACAGACCACCGGGGAGGAGGACTAATGGATTATTAATAACACAATATATTGCTGCCCCATCGGCATTTTGAGCCATCCCTGAGGGGGCGATACAGCAGTACAATATTGGCTGTGAGTGTGTGTGCAGGGCATGCATTATCTCTGTGTGCCCACAGTGCATTAGGCGCAGCCTCCCAGTAGGGCTGTGTATACTGTGTGGGAGATAGACATAGCTACTTATCTATACACCCTACAGGCACTGCAACAACATTAGCCCTATAGTGGGGCATGAGATACTATAAAAGGCAATACTCACTAGTGATATAAAACACTGTCTACGATCTATAGTGTCTATACAACAATACCTGGAGTCTAACGCTGAATATCTAGTCAATATATACATAGGATATATACACCAATCGCTGTAGTCTAATAGTGAACATCTAATCAATATATACATAGGAAACAATTATACACCAACACCTAGAGTCTTTAACTACCTGGATGATGTATGCTGTATGCACCAATACCTAGACTCTACAGTTTAAGGTGAGAGCAGCCTCCATACGCCAGTGCCTGGATCTCAGACTCCATACGTTACCGCTATAAGGCTGTGTATCCTCTCTAGGCGCTGACCATCCTGTACCCCCCCCCCCCGGGTGTGTGGCAGCATGCCTTACTTTAATCATCATTAAGGCTGCAGGGCGGGGGTAAAGTGCCGTACCTGCAGCTTAAACGGCCCCCGCGGCACCTCCAGCCGCCACGTGAGCCGCTCAGCGAGCCGCTCACTGCGTGTGGTGTATGGTGCAGCCACCAGGGGGGGTTAGTGGTGGGTCGCGTGCCGGGTTCTCACGGAGGGCGATGCGGCAACACGCGGCCATTATACGGTAACTGCTGCATCTCTGGGCCATAGGAGCCCACATCAAGGCCTTCTGCTGCTGCCATATACCACACACCACACCCAGCTGCTGCCCCTTATACTGCACTATGTGCCATACCAGGGGGCTCTCAGTGAGCTGGATGATGTACCCGGGCCATTACTCCATAACTGTGCCATCCCCATGCTACCCGACACTACATCAAGGTACATACCAGGATACTCCATGAAGGTAGCACACTGCATATAGAGCACTATATGTCATGTTAGGACGCTGTATAAGGGTACTTCAGGCCGCCCGGCCACTATAGGATGCTACATCAATGCTCTATACTGATACCCTATAGAGGGGATACTCCCACCATACCAGCAGACTCCATCTAAGTACCATATTCATCACATAGATACGCCATAATAACTACACTGCATGACAGGCCAAGGAGGCACTATACTGTGTGCCATACTGGGATCTGTTACCGATAACCCATACATCATTATACCACCATAGTGTAGGATACAATATGTATAAGTTGCTCGTCCACCTTACATTGATATAGAATCAGCCCGTCTGTATACGAGCCGTCTGTAGGAGTACATGACCTTTCTGGGAGGTGCTTACCGGGTCTGCACACAGGGCATTATTAACCTTTACCAACATGGACTGAATTATTAATCAGCACCCTACACCAGGATACACACACATACAGTGTGCGGACGGCAGTCCCTCAGTTTTCATTAGTTATAAATGAACCAGTGCTCGCCTGGACTGAGGAGCTTTTGCTGTTAGTTATACGGTTATTATCAGGACATATAGACAACCAGTGTATGCACGGGTAGGAGTTGCTCAGTCTTCATTACGCATATAAACTGGGACCCAAATGCACTGAGGAGCCTCTGTCTATGGTCATACAGACAGCATTATTTACCGATAGTACCTACAGGAGCTGCCCAGTCTACTTTATTTCTATACTGAGCTGCTCCTCAATACAGCAGTCTCTACAGGAGCTGCCCAGTCTACTTTACATTATACTGAGCTTCTTCACTACAGCACAGGAACTGCTCAGGAATTGCTCAGCCTGCTCAGGCTTCCATACAAGGTGCTGCCCACCTCCCCCATACACCACACACCAGGCGGGTCCCGGGGGAGTCAGCCCTCACCTGGTGGCCAAGGTGTGAAGCAGCCCGCACGCAGCCGACCGGGTACCAGCCCGGTACCAGGTCCCCCAGGGAGGCACGCTGTACTACAAAGCGGCTCCCTGCACCGAGCTGCTCACAAAGAGGCTGCGAGCTGCTCCCTCTCTGATCTCCCTGAGCATCCACCTGACCTACATACCCCCCGGCACCCCGCAGACCCCCCGGCACCACCGACACTGCCTGCTGAGGGAAGACCGCTTTGATCTGCTCTGACTCTGAGTGCAGGGGTAGAAGGTAATACCTCTCTGTCATGGAGAGTAGCCAAGCAGGGCTGCAATCTGTTCTACTGGACTCAATCTAATGAAACTCTATAGTAAAACTGCAAGGAAGTTTCTAAGTGAAATCTGTTGTACATAAAGTGAACATATGATTTCTCAGAAGTCCTACTGAAATGAATTTTATGCCATACTAGAAGTAAAGTGAGCTACAAGAAAACTGGACTATAGTAAATAGTTCTAGATACATTATATAGTGTCTATAGTAAGATTCTGAGTGGAATTTATCACATATAAAGTGCACAGAAGTGAAGTGGACACCCTATTCTGTACACCATACTTTATATCCCCCTTTGGCTGAGGTCCAGTGCCACCTGGTCCCCCACCTGGCTCCTCACCTGGGTGTAAAGCCATCAGTACAAGACACACACGGGAGGCATTAAGGGTGTGCCGTCACCATGGATACCGCACACTGAGAACTGCCCGGTCAGCAGTTTGTGTCCAAGGTCAGACATATGTGTGGCCCCCATAGGGTTAATGTTAATGAGCTAACCTTGAAGTGGACGTGCTCTCTTACCCGATAACTGCCTAGTAACCGCTCGGTAACCGCCCACTCCTTCCTATTATTGCTCCTTATGGTCCAGAACAGAGTGACTCAGCCCCCTCCCCTGTCCCCCACTCCGCTGTAGCACCATTCCCCTACAGCCCATTCCCCCGCGGGCCCCCATTGCCGCAGGGCGTCCATTCAGGATGTCTATAGTCCATTAGCGGCGCTGTCTGTGGTGCTAATAGACTCAGGTTTCTATAGACTGTGCAGCAGGTGGTCTCTGTGCCTGTGTGTGGGAGTACCATTAGCTCCCCTTGTCTTTGTGCTGTATAGGAGTCTCAGCCTCCTATCTACATGATGTATGACAACCTGATACCCCGTGTGTCTGATACCAGCTGACACAGCTCATGTCTCTGTGGGATGGCTGACAGTCTCCATACACAATCCCTGCTATCAGTTCCCCCATACGGCACTGAGCAGTGCAGCCTACTGAGGCAGTTTGAGGAATGCAGTCTCTCATCACTTCATCCCACTGATAGCATTGAGCTGGGTAAGATAGCATCTGGTACTAAGGAAGCTGAGGCTGTTATTACTTAATCTCAGTTTCTGAAGCCTCAATGTATTATTTCACACCTAGAGGAGATTAACAACCCCTCCCCGCATCCTCCGCACTGAGACGCTTTCAGGAACTCACCATGGCATATTAATAACACCCAAGCGGGCAATATGCGGCACGCGGGAAGAGACTGGGATTAGCTGCAGGAGAATTAGCCCCAGGAGAGGCAGAAACAGGAGGGGATTAGTGCCACAGGGTGTCCTAGTTCTGTGCCACAGGAGGTGAGATAGGAGAAGCTGTGATACACTATAGATGGAGAACTAGGTCTATATGTATAGGTGGATATATGAGCCTTGTATTTAAGGTACCACAGAACAAGTTGTGTGTGTGATACACTTCACCCGGGGAACTAGGTCTATGGTATAACGTGGTAATATAGGTGGTAATATAACACCTTGTATTTAAGGTACCACAGGATGTGAGATAGGACAACCTGTTTGTGTGAAACAGTATACGCGGGGAACTAGGTCTATGGTATACCGTGTGTATAGCTGGAAATATGAAACCTTGTATGTAAGGTGACAGCTGCACGCGAGGACACATAGTGCACTTTGAGGCTGCAACTGTCTGACCCTCAAAGGGACGGACGTGACATGACACACACACCGTGCATGACGCGATAACACAAGTGACAGAAGTTGGCACGTATAGCTCTCTGTGTGAGCTGCTCTGTATACTGCCCTGTGAGCTGCTCTGTGTGCTGCTCTTTGTGCTATTCCAGTCTATGAGCTGCCCTATGTGCTACTCTGGCCTCTGTGCCCCTCTATAAGCTCTGTGTACCAGCACACACACAGTGGCCTTGGAAGCAGCCACTTCTGGCACAGAGGACTAGATCCAAGTGTTAGAAGCGTGACTACATAAATACGACACAACACAGGCGGTACATGAGGGGCCTGTGTTTGTACTGGGTGTCAACCCCTCTCTGTGTGCGCTTTGTAAAACCTGCCCGCAGGAAGTGCTGTCTTTGAACGTGTCGGGCTGACAAGTACAGGTCTCTGACTGACACAGCATACTACAGCACCCACCTCTGTTATACTGACTGCAGTTTGATATAAAGCTAGTATAGGAATAGCAGCAGTGCAGAGCACACCACTGCAGGTGGATATCTTATATCAATACTTATAACCAGGACCATAGTTTAGTAGGTCTGACTGGGAGAGACTCTAGGGATGTTAATACTGTGGAGGTAGCACCTTGACTAGCCCCACTAACAGCATATTCTACTCATCATTAATTCAGGTGGTGCGGTGCGTCTCCATGCAGCAGGCAGCAGCACCGGGTGAGGATGAGGATCAGGATGGCAATATGCAGGGTCCCCACTAGCACTAACTGTACAAACTGAAGTAGAAGGAGAGGAAGGTGTTAGTGAGCTCACGGCCCACAGACCGTGTATCAGGACGGCAATGTGCAGGGTCCTCACTAGCACTAACTGTACAAACTGAAGTAGAAGGAGAGGAAGGTGTTAGTTATTACCGCCCACAGACCGCCCAGTATGGCTGGCCGGGTGTACTGGCGGCAGTTTGCCTGCTACTCCTTCATGTTGACCCTACTGGGTGTCCACGTCTTGTTCCAGTACGCTGTGGTCCCCAATGCAGTAGGACTAGCCGGCAGTGACTGGGCTCCGGCCGAGTCAGTGTCGGGTCCTGACCTGGCACTGGCCTGTGAGCAGTGGATAGGACGACGCTCACTTAAAGTGCCAAAAGGGTTTGTGGGACCGGAGGTGGATGAGGCTGAGGTGGAACAGCGAGTAGAGGAACCTGTACCCGTGTCAACAACGACAACAGCCGCCCCTACACCACAACCCTGGACGGCCGCCCGTGTAGTCCTTAATGCAGCCCCTAATGTAGTCAATGGGGAACCAGCGGGTGCAGTAGGTGCAGCGGGTGCAGCGGGTGCAGCGGGTCTGCATCCGGAGGCTGAACCGTTGCAGCTCAGGAGAACAGACATTCATACTCAGGATACTCGTCTACACTTCCCACGCCATTTGACAAACGAGGAGGCGGAAGTTGGACTGGGTGACAATGGGGGATCCCACGTGTCCCGTGCCACCAGTGGTGCCACCTTGAGACCTCCGCCTCAACTACAAACTATAACAGGGACGCCCCCTGGTGGGGCGAGGGACAGTGACTGGGGGCAGGACGGGGCCAGATACAGGCCACACTTTGTACAACTGAACCCTATTGGTGACCGACTTAACAGGAACTACCCCAGTGTAGATGCTGCACAAGGGGTACAGGACACAGCACCAGTACATGGAGGGTTTATTGTCCCTGCCCCCAGCCAGCCCTCCACCACTCACCCCTGGGCACAGCGCTTCCAGGACCACCATATAAACATAAAGAACAGTGCTGGATTAATACATAAGGAGAGTAACCACGGTGATAACATTAAACAAATGCACCTGGATCAGCCCCCTGCACCTCAGGGTGTAGCCGCTACAGGATATAACAGCGTACCTGGTAGTCAAGGGGTGAAACACAACCGGGGCGGTGCACTGCACGATGTGGACAGTGAGTTACACAGGGCTCAGAATGCACTCCTGGGGGCTAAACCTGAGCCCCATAATGAGCCGTACAGTGAGCTACACAGGACGCAGGCAGCCTCTAACAGTGTCCAGGGGTCAGTACAAGGTGCACAGCATGCGGCACACCAGGCACCACTAGAGGCCCAAGGGGCCCCGCATGGAGCCCAACATGGAGCCCAACGTAAGACACCTAACCCGCACGGAGTACACCCTGGTAGTCAGGGACATGAGGGGGCAGCATTACCTCACCACCCAGGACTGCAGCTAACGGACCCCAAAGCTGCTGATCACCCAGTGGTAGCTGACCACCAGGTGGCATTAACTAGTAACCCCCTGCCTGCTGGGGGTCCCAATGGTCATGGAGGCCTGTATAATGGTCAGGGTGTGTTAGACCAGGTGTCAGGTGGTAACCATGGTAACCATGTACCACAAGGAGTAGCTCAGGGAGTAGCGGGTAGCAGCAGGTTGTTGTACCAGAACCTGCCAGGAGACCAGGGTATTATACCCGGGGGTCACCACGGTGTGTTACCTGGGAAACATGGAGTCGTGTATGACAACCAGCCTGGTCACCATGATAACCAGAAGCTGTTAGACCAGGGGACGGTATCACCGAGTGTACCAAGTGTGGTGCATCAGGCGGGAGTGTACCGTACCCGTGACGACAGCACCAACCCCCACCACCAGCGCTACATGTTTAACTGTGCCAACATCCAGCTCATTACCATAAAGCGGAAACTAGGTCAGGGGGTCACCAAGCAGGTGTACCTGGGGGTGTATGACAATCGCAAGGTGGCTGTCAAAATGGTCACCAGGAACGTCATCGACGTCTTGTCGTGTATGAAGAAGTTACGTCGTGAGACGGCTGACTTGTCAACGCTCCCCGGGGAGAAACACAAGTGTTACACGTTACCCAACATGAAGCTGATGAAGGAGATCCTGTTGTTGAACCAGCTAGACCACCCCAACCTGCTGAAGCTGCAGGGTTACTGTGTGCGCAGTGAGGAGACCGACTCAACCTCCCTGCAGGAGCATGGCATTGTGGCCGTGTACGAGTACGGGCTGCGGTTCTACATCAGCAACCTGCGGGGCTGGCCGTGGCAGCTCCGGGTACGCACGGCTGTGGAGCTGGCCGACCTGTTAGAGTACCTGCAGCACTCCCCCCTCGGGTCTCTCCGCGTGTCAGACTTCAAGGACGCCCACTTCCTGCTCAAGGACGGCCGCATCAAGCTGACCGACCTGGACGACGTGACCAGCATGGAGCCCGAGTGTCAGCCCAACCTGGGGCCAGAGCTGGACCTCAAGGGGAACCGGACACCCAGCAAGGTGTGCGGCTACAACCTCAAGTGTGTGGCCGGCATCTGCCCCGGCTACAACGCCATGAAGAACCTGGACAACTTTAACCGCTTGTTCTTTAGCGAGTTACTCGCTGGGGATACCCCCGAGACGGAGGAGCATATGTCCAGGCTGCGCTCGAGGCTGGATAACCTGTCCATCGATGCCTCAGAACTAAGACGCGTCCTGATGCACTTTATGGACGTGCCCTTCCTACCCGGGTACTCATGATGAGGTCATGTGACTGTCACATGACATGGGGCGGACGCCATCTTGGATGTCTGGGTCACCCGAGTGTCAACCTTTAACATGAGGAGAGAAGAGGTTGAGTGGTGATGACCCACTATTGTGTGTGTGTATGTGTGCGTGTACGGGTCTGGTGCATGTGTGTGTGTGTGTGTGGTAGGTGGGTCCTGTGAGATGGGACCTGACCTTCTGCCGCACCTGAAGGTCATGTGAAGGTCAACTAGAGGCTGCACACAGAGGGAGTGGCAGTCAGAGGTCAAGGTGTTAGAACAGAGGTCAGTATAGAGGTCTGTATCAGGATATACACTGACTGGTACCATGTATACAGCGAGTTACTCAACACTTCTAATTCTAGGCCGTTGTGTCCGGTGAGTTACTCGCCACCCTGACACACTCCCTTGGCACCAGACCCACTCTTACTCCATCTCAAACCAAAGACGGACAGCGTGAAAACACTGGGAGTCAGGTCTCCTGTCAATCTGAGTTATAACAAGGTATTGTGAATGCTGACTACTCATGTACCTTATGTAGGTACTTATACACTGTTAGTCTATGCCAAAGGTACCTCGCCTACTGACCGACTCCACGCCGGGATATATTTTGAGAGGTTTATTATTAGCTCTTTAAGGTTGACAACAATTGTCCTCATGATGCACACAAGCAGTGCTGGTGAGTTATTCACTGCTGCTGTTTTGCTGCATCATGCAGACTCTGATGCATGAATGCAGCACTGACGGTTACTCACCAGGGCTGCATTCACGCTCCAGGATGACAAACAGCATAGCGCATTAAAGCACTATGCTGCCCCTAAAGGGTTAGTCTGGTTTATTGACCCGGTATTACTATGATGCTCTTTAGACTGAGAGGTGCCATTATTTAACATTTGTATGATTTTTTTCTGATGTCAGGATTTACTGACCATATATCTGTATAACTTAGAAGTGGAACCCAAGGTGGATTTACTAGATTTCTAGTGGATCATTTTGTGATGAACAATTTGTTAAGAGTGTAAGAGATTCTGTGTAGTACTGATAATTGCCAAGTTAGTCATTTATGTGTAATGTCTTCTTAAAAACAGGCTCAAAACAAGGTTATTGAACTAAGATACTTATACCTATTCAAATTCTATATAAATGATCTAAGAAGGGACCCCCAACAAAATAATGTGACCTTTTGCAAAATCAGGTTTGAACCATTTCAAAATATAATTTGCAAGAGATTCTTGACAAAAATAATTTGAATTAATGAAACCAGGTTTGGTAGAAGACTCTGCTATGTTCCTAAGGACCAGGCCGTACTTGTTAACCATGTGAGAAAGTGTTTAATGTTACATGTAGCATCTGAGTTATCAGCATCTGTGACGTCATTGTGACGTCACTGTGACGTCACTGTCTGTGGTCACCGAGCAGTCAGCAAGTGTGGCACACCGTCCAGAAATAAACCCTGCTCTCCTTACTCAGACATTCTGGTCCCAGACTAACATGTATTTAACTGTCATTGAGAAAGTCTGGATCCCTCATGAA
Source organism: Harmothoe impar (assembly GCA_947462335.1). Taxonomy (NCBI): domain Eukaryota; kingdom Metazoa; phylum Annelida; class Polychaeta; order Phyllodocida; family Polynoidae; genus Harmothoe; species Harmothoe impar. The sequence goes on from OX381714.1 coordinate 69,603,095, forward strand.
ATACTTAAAACCTGCACCAGTTTTCTGTCAGCTCGTTAGGATATAAAGGGAATCAATGGAGGCAATTTTATTCTGATCTGAAGAGAAATGTTGTTATTCAAAATTATTACTGACATTGCTTACATTCACTACTGAGAAAGTTTTAATTAAAAGTCTATCAACTACTGAAGAAGAGCTTTTTAAATCAAAAGGGTACGATGTCATATTAAGTTTGTTATCTTCTTTCATATATAAAACAATATGTGGTTGAAAAGGGATATACCTTTCGGGCAGTCATTCATTACCGGCTTGGGGCGCTTGGTGTTTTTTTCTTTGGAAAACTGCAATTTATTTCTGACCTCCCTTATCAATAAACAAAACGAAATTCTGACCCCCCCCTCTCCCCGCGACATTCTGATTTTGAAATGCCAACCCCCCCCCCCAAAAAAATTAAATAAATAAAGGCATGTGAATCAACCATGGTCGCGAGTATTTAAATAGACCGTAATCAGTTTTGAACCATTCCCCCACAGAGTTCTGTTTCTTCACTAGGACTCCCAATATCCACCAAGCCTCCCCAGCAGGCACTACGTGACTGGGCCCCTACAGAATGAGGCGTATCAGCCGGTGGTGTGTGTGCGTACTTAGTAACTGTGTAATCTACGAGGAGTGAAACATGTCCACATTCTAACTAATAAAACATTCAAACTGGTTGTGATGTAATTATAGCTTTGACTCGCCGAACATAAACTCATTTTCAATGAACTGCTTATTGGTTTCTTTTGTTCACTAGTATAATTTGTATTGTGTATGTTAATACAATATTACAAATACTTGGGAGGGTCTTAAACCCTTCAGAGACAGTATGTCTCTAAAAGATGACATTTGTCATCATGATGCACCAACCCAGCCCTGGTGAGTAACTCACCAATTCTGAAGCGATGCAATGGGGAGAGGTTACACCCTACAGGGTTGTCTTTAGCATCCCTGGCATTACTCACCAGGGCTGCATTCATCCATCATGAAGACATGAGGCACTGTGCCATACTCCGGGTGAGGTGGTTGTGTCGTCATGCAGTGGTTAAAGCAGTCTGGGCTCTTACTTATCATTTCATATCATTGCTCATTGGTAATTCTCCTTACTCCCCACTTTTCAGTATCGTTTCACTAGAAAAATGGACACATTTCTCTTCATTGATAGGAACTTAATGATAACCTGTGGGTGCTCGTTGTAATTGTATTTCAAATTCTTACTATATAACATATATCATGAACAAGCATAGTTTACGAGCCAATATTTCATTTTGTTAATCATTGATGTGCCCTTAGAAACCAAATCTAATTCATGTTTTCTTGAAACAGACCCCATGTCATGTAATTCATGGCTATGTGACATAAAACAGTATAATACTATCCCTTGTTGCTAAAAGGGATTTTGCAGCAGTTTTAAAGCCCCAGAGTGGAGAAGACAGATTCCTGCAATAACATCTCATGACGTGAATCGGATTCTCACGAGACCTCCTGACATGAGGTGTCATGGCCGCCGGGTGTTGTAATTGATACAGTGGCACATCACGCAGGAAGTCGCGAGATCTCCCGAGATCCCCCCAGATCTCGGGAGATACTGATACCGTTTTCCACAAACTCTTAACACTCTTTAGGCAGTCTCTGGTGCCTGACACGAGTCAGACCTAGTTCCTCCTATGACCACCGGGGTCTCTGCTGTCCGGCTGCCAGGTCACATGATGCGGGAGGTTGTCACGTGATCGGGGCGTCTCCCCGCGTCTCGCGGCGTCTCATGGGTCAGATTGCTCAGTTAGCGGCATCAATGCCTCGGGGAGAGTTCACTCTAACTGTCTGTAACTCTGTAATGCCTGCAGGTGGCTTAAAGGCACCCTGTATTCTGGGGTCATGAAGCTAAGGTGTTACCCCAGATAGGCACTCACCATTGTTGCTTTAATGCATGATGCAGGCTTTGTGTGGCTAATACACATCGTGAGTCAGTATGCTGCAAACAGGCACCACTCAGTAAGAGGTCGGTACCATTAACCATTAGAGGGTTAATCTGTGTGGAGGTTGCAGACATGAAGGTGGCTCAGAGGCTGCAGGCTCAGGTACAGGGTACTTCTGGGGTAGATGTGCTCGTACACTGGCATGCCGGTACCAATGTGCTCTCTGCATGCTAAGCTTTCAATGAAATACCTCTATTTGCTAATTTTATGATTATAATTAGCTTTTACCCAGTTCAGATAAATATATAGACAAACGCCAATGCCCATTGATACCATCTCTGTTGTATTTCAAGAGTGGGGGCTTGGGCCATATCCCACGAAGCCGCAGGCTGAGTGGGATATGCCCCAGCCCCCACGAGTGAAATACATCAGATATGGTATCAATGTAGTTGGCATTTGTGTTTATTGTTCATTTGAAGCCATTTATGAAGAAAAAACAAAGTTTTCCTAGCCCATTGAATACGGCCACATTGTATTCAATGGGGACATTGAATACGGCCCTTCAATGCTAAAGCATAGGAAGTCTTGTATTTCCCAAAAATAAAGTCTAAATGTATGAATCTATGATGTGTGGTTGTAGTCTGGAATGTGCTATGGATCTGTCGAGCTTTGGTCACAGATGGCAGTTTGTGAATGCACCTTATGTTTCTGACAACATAGTCCACCAATCAGTTAATCTCCAACCCTGCACTGCTACATCATGACAACAAACAAAGTCTACAGGCATCATAGTCCTGAAGGTATTTGACTCCTGTAGGAATAATACTCGTTGGGGCATCCTACTAGTGAAGGTATCGTGTGGAGGCAAAGGGGGGACTATTTTCAGTAGCACCCATAGTACTACAGGAGGCTTTAATGTCCCCTGTGTTCTGGGGGCATGAAGCATGGCTACAACCCTGTCAGGTAACCCACTATTGCTGCGTTAATGCATGATAGAGGCCGTACAGGACTAAAACATATCGGCAGGGTTAGTATTATGCAAATATGCACTACTGAGGATCTCCCAGGATGTAGCCACCACTAGAGGGTTAAGCTGTATGAAGGTTGCAGACATGAGAGTGGCTCAGATGCTGCAGGGTCAGGTACAGGCTACTTCTGGGGTAGACGTGCTCGCAGACTGGCATGCCTGTATCACATGATAGTCTCTCTGCATGCTAAGCATTTTTTAGAACATCTCAATAAGCTAATTGTATGCAATGGTTATAATTAGCTTTAACCAAAATGACCAGTTCAGATAGATAGCTAGGAAGTTGTTTTTACGTAGTGAACCCCATGCATTATCTATCAAGCCTGAGCCATGATCAGTAGTCTAAATGCCTTGTGTATTTTTGAACACATGATCCACCAATCAGACAATTTCCAACCCTCCGTTGCTGTGCCTTGAAAACAAATAAACTTGAAGTCTAGAGGCATTGTCCTCCTGAAAAAATCATACTCCCGAGGGTATCTCACGAAGATGAGAAGGGAAGAATATTTTCTATAGCATCCATGTGCAAACGCCACCCCAAATATGGCTTGCATTCAGCGGGGGAAACACAAGCAAAGTACCTTTTTCCTGGGAGCTATGCTTTAAAGGCAAAACGCTTGCTGCCCCTCCAGTAACAGTTGGACAGGCCCAGCACTATGAGCCTTTATAGGGGAGGTGGGGGTGGACTTAATAACTGCATTAGTCCTTACCCTCTCATTACTAAAACCCTGCAGCCTGACAAGGATGACTTCCTGCTCCCATAAAACAGGCATAAAACACGTCCCAAAACACGGCCAGGTTTAGTAGCACTGAGAGTCTCAGTGTGAGTCGATGTGATCACGGGACGTGATGGATGACCTTCACCTTCACACAGCTCATCAAGGGCACAAAGCTGGCCACGTGCCGCTGCAATATGCGATAGCTCTGTAAGGGCAGCACAACCCTAAATTGTCATTGTGATGAGCTGAAAGAGCAGTGATGAATTCGTCCTCAGTACTCAATTGGTGCTTACTGCCAACCCTTCAGCAGTGTACCGACCACCTAGGGGTGACATAATGCATAGTGCAGCGCTGATGAATCACTCACAAGGGCTGCATTCATGCATTAAGATGACTAGAGGCCACATTCACCCTCAGCATGTGGCTGTCCTTATAGAGTTATCCCGCGCCTACAGATAAGGTGCGATGTGATTAGGTGGCGCCCCCTCCTGGCAGCCGGGCAGGGAGGCGGGGATCACCGGCTTTTGATTACCCGATTCAATTTCTTCACGTCCCTGAAAAGTGACACCACATCCGCAGCTTAAGATGGCCGCCAGCTGCTGACTTCATTACTGGGGGTCTTTTAACTGAAGCCATCTTGTAAATCACCTGTAACCCTTTAAGGACAGCGTTTTATTTACGGCATGATAACATTATTTTCAACAAAGTAATTAATTAGATTCCTGTAGAGTAATTTATCGGTGCTGCATTCAACCATCACGATTACCTTATGTAGGAGATATTCCCTAAAAGGTCAGCATGATACACAAACGTAGAACTAGTGAGCTATGACCCAGGGATGCCCTGGTGCATTATCATGACAAATGTCACCTTTTAGTGACATGCTGTCCTTAAAGGGTTGCAGACTAAACCCTGATGGCTGCCCTTTGAGCTGCAACATGGGAGATCGGGGACCGGGCGGGGCAGATTGGGATGATGATGAATTCTGCACCGTTTTTACATCGCTACCTTTGCTGCTGGATCCTGTTTAGGGCCACTCTTTGATTCCCCCTCAGTGAAGGCATGCAGCCAAATGAGGGACTGATATCAATCCTGCTGTAAGCAGGTTTTTCAATGAGAACAGGCTTCCATGTTGCAGCTGGTGTTCTCCGAGCAGGCCGCCAAGGGGAGGGGAGAAACCTGTTACCTTGTTACTTGTTTATAGAAGATGGACGACAACCTCCCCTCCCCTTGTCATGTAGGTCAGACACATATACAGCCATTGTGACATTTACTTCTCAATCATCACCATAAACCAATGGATAAACTATGGATGTATCTGTGTATGTAGACATCTATGTTAGTGACGTCAGTTATGCTGTGCCTTTGAAGCCATAATAATTGTTAATACGCCATAGGAACTAGACTTTCTTTCTGTATAAATCATCTGTAATGTATTCTGTGTGATGTGTGAATAATGTATTGTGGCAGCCTGATCGATAACCGGGTTTACCCTGGCAGTGCAGACACACCATAATGACATCTCATCCGTCCTAGACACACCTCCACTACAACCCTGACACACCCACCCAGTACCACACACACACCCCATACCACCCCCTGACACACCCACCCAGTACCACACACACACCCCATACCACCCCCTGACACACCCACCCAGTACCACACACACACCCCATACCACCCCCTGACACACACACCCAGTACCACACACACACCCCATACCACCCCCTGACACACCCACCCAGTACCACACACACACCCCATACCACCCCCTGACACACACACCCAGTACCACACACACCCCATACCACCCCCTGACACACCCACCTAGTACCACACACACACCCCATACCACCCCCTGACACACACACCCAGTACCACACACACACCCCATACCACCCCCTGACACATCCAGTACCACACACACACCCCATACCACCCCCTGACACACCCACCCAGTACCACACACACACCCCATACCACCCCCTGACACACACACCCAGTACCACACACACACCCCATACCACCCCCTGACACATCCAGTACCACACACACACACCATACCACCCCCTGACACACACACCCAGTACCACACACACACCCCATACCACCCCCTGACACACACACCCCATACCATCCCCTGACACACCCACCCAGTACCACACACACACCCCATACCACCCCCTGACACACCCAGTACCACTCACACACACCCTATACCACCCCCTGACACACCCACCCAGTACCACACACACACCATACCACCCCCTGACACACACACCCAGTACCACACACACACCCCATACCACCCCCTGACACACCCACCCAGTACCACACACACCCCATACCACCCCCTGACACACCCACCCAGTACCACACACACACACCATACCACCCCCTGACACACACACCCAGTACCACACACACACCCCATACCACCCCCTGACACACCCACCCAGTACCACACACACACCCCATACCACCCCCTGACACACCCACCCAGTACCACACACACACCCCATACCACCCCCTGACACACCCACCCAGTACCACACACACACCCCATACCACCCCCTGACACACCCACCCAGTACCACACACACACCCCATACCATCCCCTGACACACCCACCCAGTACCACACACACACCCCATACCACCCCCTGACACACCCACCCAGTACCACACACACCCCATACCACACCCTGACACACCCACCCAGTACCACACACACCCCATACCACCCCCTGACACACACACCCAGTACCACACACACCCCATACCACCCCCTGACACACCCACCCAGTACCACACACACACCCCATACCACCCCCTGACACACCCACCCAGTACCACACACACCCCATACCACCCCCTGACACACCCACCCAGTACCACACACACACCCCATACCACCCCCTGACACACACACCCAGTACCACACACACCCCATACCACCCCCTGACACACCCACCTAGTACCACACACACACCCCATACCACCCCCTGACACACCCACCCAGTACCACACACACCCCATACCACACCCTGACACACCCACCCAGTACCACACACACCCTATACCACCCCCTGACACACCCACCTAGTACCACACACACACCCCATACCACCCCCTGACACACCCACCCAGTACCACTCACACACCCCATACCACCCCCTGACACACACACCCAGTACCACACACACACCCCATACCACCCCCTGACACACCCACCCAGTACCACACACACACCCCATACCACCCCCTGACACACACACCCAGTACCACACACACACCCCATACCACCCCCTGACACACCCACCTAGTACCACACACACACCCCATACCACCCCCTGACACACCCACCCAGTACCACTCACACACCCCATACCACCCCCTGACACACCCACCTAGTACCACACACACACCCCATACCACCCCCTGACACACCCACCTAGTACCACACACACACCCCATACCACCCCCTGACACACCCACCCAGTACCACACCATCTATAGATACACACCCCATATCACCCCCTGACACATCCACCTAGTACCACACCCACTGTTAACTATAGGCCATCCCTGAACCAAGGTCATATGTGTCATAGGAATGCCCGGTGCTACTAATACAACTGTCAAGTGCTATGGATGCAGATAGTATCGGAAGCATTTCCATGTTTTGATTGAATAATATTGGCCTGATGCTCTTAAATTATCTCCAATGGCTGCTCTTCACAGCAAAAAACAGGTATACAATAACTGAAACAATTAACACTGTCAAGAACCTGTCAAGGTAGGTAAGTGAAGCTCTACTGATTTACATCCATCAAGTAAACAGTCGTGAAGTACAAATTATAGAATATGTCCAGCCATCTCAAAATGTCTGTCCTCATCAGGAATGGAGCATTGTTCATGTGTAACAGCCACAATTAAGTGTAACGATCCAATCCTCTAGCATTATGTAAACAAAGAGCTCATTGGGTCGGCCATACGGTCCAACACACATTTTAGTCCCGCGTCACATGACAATAGCAAATGGCAGCCCGTCTGATCGGAGGCCAGGTAATATTTCAAACCATGAGCCGCTGTCAAGTTGTATTAGTCCCTGCTGGACAAGGTGGTGGCCCCAGGTCAGGCGCTACCTGCTACATGTATAGGGGGCCAGACCTGGGAATAGAGGGGATACCAATATGTGCAGTAGACTTGTAGTAGGCCTGGACGGGGGATATAGGGAGTAACAATGTGTACTGTAGACTTGTACTAGACTGGGGGTGGGGGATATAGGGAGTAATAATATGTACTGTAGACTTGCACTAGACCTGGGGTATATAGGGAGTAACAATGTGTACTGTAGACTTGTAGTAGACCTGGGGTGGGGGATATAGGGAGTAACAATGTGTACTGTGGACTTGTACTAGACTGGGGGTGGGGGATATAGGGAGTAATAATATGTACTGTAGACTTGCACTAGACCTGGGGGATATAGGGAGTAACAATGTGTACTGTAGACTTGTACTAGACTGGGCGTGGGGGATATAGGGAGTAACAATGTGTACTGTGGACTTGTAGTAGACCTGGGTATGAGGGATATAGGGAGTAACAATGTGTACTGTAGACTTGTGGTAGACCTGGGGGTGGGGGATATAGGGAGTAACAATGTGTACTCTAGACTTGTAGTAGACCTGGGGGATATAGGGAGTAACAATATGTGCTGTAGACTTGTAGTAGACCTGGGGGATATAGGGAGTTACAATATGTGCTGTAGACTTGTAGTAGACCTGGGGTGGGGGATATAGGGAGTAACAATATGTGCTGTAGACTTGTATTAGACCTGGGGGGATATAGGGAGTCACAATATGTACTGTAGACTTGTAGTAGACCCTGTAGGGGGGGTATAGGGAGTAACAATATGTACTGTAGACTTGTAGTAGACCTGGGGGATATAGGGAGTAACAATATGTACTGTAGACTTGTAGTAGACCTGGGGGGATATAGGGAGTCACAATATGTACTGTAGACTTGTAGTAGACCCTGTAGGGGGGGTATAGGGAGTAACAATATGTACTGTAGACTTGTAGTAGACCTGGGGTGGGGGATATAGGGAGTAACAACATGTGCTGTAGACTTGTAGTAGACCTGGGGGATATAGGGAGTAACAATATGTACTGTAGACTTGTAGTAGACCTGGGGTGGGGGATATAGGGAGTAACAATATGTGCTGTAGACTTGTAGTAGACCTGGGGGATATAGGGAGTAACAATATGTACTGTAGACTTGTAGTAGACCTGGGGTGGGGGATATAGGGAGTAACAATATGTACTGTAGACTTGTAGTAGACCTGGGGGATATAGGGAGCAACAGTATGTGCTGTAGACTTGTAGTAGACCTGGGGTGGGGGATATAGGGAGTAACAATATGTACTGTAGACTTGTAGTAGACCTGGGGGATATAGGGAGTAACAATATGTACTGTAGACTTGTTATTGGCCCGGGGGGGGATATAGGGAGTAACAATATGTGTTGTAGACTTGTAGTAGACCTGGGGTGGGGGATATAGGGAGTAACAATATGTACTGTAGACTTGTAGTAGACCTGGGGGATATAGGGAGTAACAATATGTGCTGTATACTTGCACTAGACCTGGGGGATATAGGGAGTAACAATATGTACTGTAGACTTGTAGTAGACCTGGGGTGGGGGATATAGGGAGTAACAATATGTACTGTAGACTTGTAGTAGACCTGGGGGATATAGGGAGTAACAATATGTACTGTAGACTTGTAGTAGACCTGAGTGATATAGGGAGTAACAATATGTACTGTAGACTTGTAGTAGACCTGGGGGATATAGGGAGTAACAATATGTACTGTAGACTTGTAGTAGACCTGGGGTGGGGGATATAGGGAGTAACAATGTGTACTGTAGACTTGTACTATGCCTGGAATGGGGGATATAAGAAATAACAATATGTGCTGTAGACTTGGATGACACCACACCTTGGATAGGCAATATAGACAGTAGGATGGCATGCAGGCACAGTTTCAGGTAATTCTCACAGTTGCAGGACATCACAATATGTCAGGGTGTATTGATGACCATGGTTTACCAACATAATAACTGGGAGTAGTTCTGAATCTAGCTAACCCTCCTTAAGCCTGGCATGAATTATCAATGCAGCACTGGTGAGTAACTCACTGGGGCTGCACTAATGTATCATGGTGACAGGAAGGTCACAGCTGTTAGTGCATTAAGGCCTCACAGAAAGGGCACTGACACCTTTCACATTCAAAATGTCGCAGTGTTTACATTGGCTTGCAATTGGGTGAATTCAATTTTCCACTCTGATTAAATATTTATTTTTCATAATTTGCCCCAGAAAAACAACAGGATAAATTGCTGATTTCTGACATTTGACAATAAATAAAAGTATCTACGCACTCACAGTTATTTTGATACAAACAACTTGTCATCTCAAATTTCGTCATATCTGTTAAAGTTTTAAAGTAAACCCATTTTCTAGGAAGGCAATTGCAAATTTTCGCATGTGAAAAAACATGTTTTGGCTTGAATTATCCAGTAGCCACAAATAACCACATTCTGCCTGTTACAACAACAATAGTATCGGGTTTCAGCACATTCAGCCGCGGCGGGAGGGTGGTGCAAAAAGGCAAGGAGGCGGGCCGGAAGTAGGTCACACTGTTATTGAGTTAAGATGGCTTCCCTCGCTCCTCGCTGTGATTAATTCCAGCCTGTCGCTTCTTCTTTTGTCATAATCGAACAAAGTAATCCTCGGGGACGCCGGGATGCAGATAAAACCTGACTGGGGAGCCATCTGGTGGGGGAAGCGGGAACTAGAGTGTCTAAATGAATGTAGTGCGGCAGGCGGAAGGATACATTGGTGCGGCAGGTGTGAGGAGGTGTGAGGGGGACAATTTGCATACACGATGAGGGGCTGGATATTACGGGGCTGGGTGCTTAGTGGGGACCTGGCAGGGGGACAGTCTCACAGCATGGTGCAGTCTCATGACAAGGGGGAGTTCCTTCACACCACGGGCATCAATGCCGTCATAATACGTGATTTATCAATTTACACAAGATTACTTTCCCTAGGACTATGTGGTTTGCCGAACTGCATGATTATTCATTCTTCCTTAGACGGTTCTTAGATTTGCAGATCCACAGAATGGAATAGAGTTATGAATACCAAATTACCGAAAATGCCTTAGGTTATTCCTGGGGGAGCAGTTTTATTAGTCAGGGCTGTTATGCATTGGCCAGGGCCATTTCATGACAGATGTGACCAAAGCACCAATTTTTTTTTATGGATAGAAAAATATGTTATTAATGATTTCAGAAGGGGTGCCAACAAAAACTCTGGCCAGGGGGCCGAGGGGCCCCTTGTAAACTCAGATTTTTCATGAAAAAAGTTAAAAGTCTGGAACTGGTATGACTAACATTATCACCATAAATATGTAGTGTCTAGGTCTATAAACTCTCAGAGATACTGACAACATACATATGTAGTTACTTATTCATGGGTATGCTCATTACTCAATGTGAAGGTCATTTTTCAAAGTCATACTTTCCAAAAATGCCTCTTTTTCCAACAATGTCTTTAGAACATTAACTCCTGTGTCAAACAAATGACACATAGATCTTCAAAATGACATGGAGATGATAGCCCCGGGCATAAGCTTCGCAACGATATGCTAATCGTAGTAAAGTGTTAAGAAATGACATACTTGTTGTCACTTTAGTGAACTCTGTTAAAATTGCAAACTGCTCACAATGAACAGGTCAATTCTTTATTCTGTTCACCACAATCATATTTTCATGCACAATGAGTGATTCTTATTCAGTTTTTACCAGAGAATCAGAATCTGCTTGGGGCCATTCTGGCATTTTCATACCTAGGCCTCTAATTAGATCAGGTAAATTACCTTATTTAGCATGGCAATGGTGGCAAAAACACCCATATGTATATTCAAAAAGGGTCAGTTCTTAAAGAAATAGCTCTTGTGAATAGAACTACACCAGAATTCAAATTTTCAGTTTTACCTAATTAGCATTATTTATGCAAAACAATGATTAACTAGTTAATTACCCTTGTATTCTTATAAATTCGGAAAACATAGGAACAAATAAAACTAGATTAATGGGACTCAGTGGACTAATGCTTACTAACATGAAAAGGGATTTCTTTCCTATCAAATATGGCCGCCATATTCCTAAATGGCTACTAACGAAAAGTTGAAAGAGCTCTTTGTTTCCAATTAACTTAGAAGAACCAATAACAATTTGAAGAGTGCAAGTAAGAGGTCAGGGAATTCAATCAAATCATTTTGTAGACCCTATGTGGCAGCCATCTTGGATTTTGAGATACTTTTCCATACAAAACCTTAAGAAAATTAAGATTCCTGCCATGTACACTATATGTTATCTATATGTCTTACTGCTTCATACTGATGCTTATACTACTCAGCAATGTGTTTGAGGTCAGTATTACATTAAAGAGGGTATACGCCTACTGGTATAGATATGATTTATTAATGCTGTTGCTCCAGAATTGTCCTGAAAGGGCCTCAACCTCTCTGGCTGGCAACCTAGCACAAGGTCCAACCCTCCCCTTCTCTGAGACTGAAAGAATGAAGATATTCTGCCCTCCACAACAGCAAGTCCACACTGAACAATTATTGACTAGAAAATACCAAGTGCTGTTAATTAATGCACCCAAGGCTGAATCATCCTCTTCCTATCCAGTTATGGACAAGCATGAAGTATGATCATCAGTTTTGAGCCATGCAGATGAGACAAGTCACATTCATCTGATCTCGGACATATTGGCATTGAAGCCTATAGTTCCTACAAGCATGAAGCATGTGCCCCTACTTATCTTATTTTGCATATTCAAACAGGAACCTTCATATATTTCAAAACCTTTAGAAAATTGGTTCATTATTACATATAATTTGCTTAAAATACCTGCAACTTAGTAACCTATTTTTGTTTCATTGTACTACTCAAAATAGGTCCTGGTTTGGATAAAATGTCTACATAGTGTATAGTAAGGGCCATCTAGTGTCATGTTCCAAAACTATCACATAAGTTTGACCTGTCCACACTCCACCTCAGCCCACACCAGGTAGCCGACTTTGAAACTGATCTGCGCCCACATCAGGCAGCCCTCATGGAGCCGCACCGAAACCCAATGACCAAAACCTATGGGCATTAAACGGGCTTTAATCGGTTTTCCTAATTTGGGCAACCTGTTTGAGCTGTGGCTGATTACAAGCCACTAGCCCCAGGTAAAACCCAGGTACTGAGATCTGCCCTATGTGGGCTTGCTACTAGGGATATTCCAATGGCCTACTGCCTCCAGCAGCATCATTTCTAGAGATCCAATTCATATATATCTGTGAACAAAGAGATCATTCTCTCCCAGTAGTCAGTTGTACCAGGTTACACAGCCCTCTATAATTATTGTTTTAGTTATTGTAAGGCATCACAATAATAGGCAACATTGAAACAATGCTAGTCTCTATCATGTGCAATGATGTCCATAGCTCTACCTATTGCCCTGATTAATGGAGATTTATTCATGTTTCTATACCAGAGGGAGATGATTTACAAGCAAGAATTGTCAAACATTACTGGACTTATAAATTAAAGGCAGGCTCTGAGCCTATATTGAGACCTTTAATCATTTTGAACATCTTTCTGATCACCAATAGTAAAAATATATAAATAAATATCTCTGAATCTGCTCTGAATCTATGTGTGGGTTAGCGCTAAGTACAAAAGCACATACCTGAGTACCTTTCCTTTTCTTTGGCCAAAATACCCCACTTGTATGTACCATATCATAACTTAAAAGCAATCAATTATTCACATCGGAAGTCTCCAAATGGTGAAGACGGCTTTTGTGTTTTTCAATCTACAAAAAGTAGGTCAAGGTCATATGGCCGAAAAAATCTTTTAAAAATCATGTAATGTAAGATATTTGTTGCTACTATGTGTCATAAGGTGGCAATCACCAAGCATATTTGAGTATAACTAATTTTCAAAGCTTTCATATTTCTTCACATATACCAATAATTTCCTATGATCATGTCGAAATAAGTGTTAACAATACATTAGTACATTAAATGAGAAGTTCATCTTGTGAGGCAAAGCACCTATAAGCTTTCACTCACTTTTGACTTATAAGAAATAGTGTATATAAGAAATGGTTGAACTATTTCCTGAAATCATAAAGTATCATGGATCAAGTGACCTTGATCTTGACCTTGGGACCTCAATAGCACTCAAACATTTTGAAGTACCTACTGCTGGGTGTAATCTTTTGATTTTTACACATCAACATTGGTAAAGTTGTTATATTTGCATCAATTATGAGGAATTTAACTAATTTTATGGACCAGGACCCCAAAAAGGGGTCATATGCCCCTCAAAGCCACCGCTCACTTTGGCACCCCTTATGATATCAACATATATGTTATTTATGACAACTGGGCAAAATTTGGGCCCTTGGTCATCGATGTCTTGAAATTTACCATAACAGCCCTGACTATATGAGGCCCTTGTGAGGTAGTTGCTGCTGTTGCATCAAGTCGCCATGATGCATCAATGCAGCGCCATAAAGGTTAGGGTACTTGTGTACGATGACCAGAAAATGGTACACACAGTTTAACTTGCTGACACATATTCATGTATTAGGCAAATAGTGTAGCAATAACAGTCAACAAAAAGCTGTATTGGGGTTATTATTTATTGCATGTGCAATATGAAACTCTATACAGTGAACTGCATGGAGCGTGTAACATGGCCTGTATGTCAGCGCGTCAGGAGGTGACACAGTGCTGCACTGCGGACGGGTTATTGCACAGGGCCATACAGGCTGTCAAACTCTTGATACCCGGATATATTTATATGAACAGAAAGATATACTGCACTTGATTTTCTTCGTATTTTGTTGACGATTGTTTCACACTGGCCTTTAGATAACAGCCCAGCATCTAAGTTGTGAAGAACTGTGTAGTATTATGGTAAAATTTACACAAAGAGAAGGTGTCTGCGACGATGCTCTGGTAAAATTGAGTCCCTTCATATTTATAAGTCATTGACAATTGTTACCATAGCCACGTGGGAGACACAGTTGGCTTCGTTATTTGTTTGTCTGTAGTATGATCAAGTATCCCTTTATCTTGATGATAGAACTATACTGTGCCAGAATAATTAGTTTTCTGCATTTGTGCATCACATCAACCATTGTAGTATCCTTACGATATAAATATAATTAATAGACATAAGAAACATGTGTCAGCATTGACAGGTATGAACACAGAGAGCAATTGATTTTTGTGACAAAGCTTTGGTAAGAACAGAGAGATGACAAATCTGCCATCTTGGATTAATATCTGTTATCACAAGGTCATTGTTCTCAGATGACACAGCCAGAGGGGCCGCTTTTCTATTAGACCGCGTCTTCATATATGTAGTGGTGGTGGTGGGGTGGGGTGTCTTCATATATGTAGTGGTGGTGGTGGGGTGGGGGGGGGGGTCTTTATAAATATGTGGTGGTAGTGTTGGGGTGGGGAATGAAGGGAAATAAGGCCTGAGAATTGACAGCAGATTGATGTATGTACACAGGCACCTGCCTGAGTATTGACTGCAGATTGATGGTGTATGCACACAGGCACCTGCCTGAGTATTGACAGCAGATTGATGTATGCACACAGGCACTTGTCTGAGTATTGACTGCAGATTGATGTATGCACACAGGCACCTGTCTGAGTATTGACAGCAGATTGATGTATGCACACAGGCACCTGCCTGAGTATTGACAGCAGATCGGTGTATGCACACAGGCACCTGCCTGAGGCGGTCTGTCAGAACAGAAGCAGTGCGGACTAACCCTTCAAGTACAGCACGGCCTCATGTTTATTTGTCACCACGAAGTATAAGTACAGTGTTCGTGAGTAAACACTGAGTAATGAGTGAAGCAGTCCTCCAGTGTGATGAATGTAGCTCTAGTAAGTTGCCTGTCAGGGCACAGCAACTGGCATATTGACTCGAAGCGATATGCTGCCCTTAAAGTAGGTCGATAACATTGACTCAAAGAGTTTAGAATTCGACCAATTTGTTCCCAGAGGTACCTTAGATCATTTGAACAAATATCTGAAGAGAAAATAGGGGGGTCCTGAGTTCCTTTTTTTAATACAGATTTTTGAAAAATAGAAATATTACGATTTTTTTCTTAAAAAAATGGAAATAATATCAGAAGTTCCATGATTTATTTTGCCATAACTTGCCATCACAAAATTATGAAACATCACACAATGAACACCCAGGTATCTCTCTTTATACCAAAAATACTTTTATGGTTCTGTGATGTGGCATTCTGGGTAAATAAATTATGTTTAGTTGAAAATATGGATTAATTTGTCATTATTTAAACACAAAATCGATTAAAATCAATAGTAAAAGAATTGACATTTTTCTAAAACTTTATGAAAAGAATTTAAAGGTCATTTGCAAACTAGTAAGACTAAATTTAACATAAGGTCCCGAACACTATTTTGGTGTTTTGGGCCTTTGAAGTAAAAAAGTACTGTAAAAGTGTGCTAAATATGATATTTGTAGTATTACATTATGGGTAAAATGCTAACAATTATATTATGAAATGGTCTCACTTTGTAGCCCAAGATATATTCAAACAATTTATTCACCTTTATAGTCCAAATTATATCATTTATTACTTCATAAATGTGTGATGATGATGATGGGTGATGATGGTGTATATGACCATACACCTACCAAATATGACGTCATTCTGACGTATTCAAGGTAGATGCTGGGAAACATGCGCAGTAGTCCCATTTTCAATCGTATCAACCTACCTTAAAGGGTTAAATGGAACAATACAGTGGTTTATGTCTGCCCTATGTAGCACAACGCATTGTCTGCCATCTTGTAATGGCACTGAGCAGATGCTGGGTAAAAAAGAGAAAAGGGGGTATAGGCATAGTGTGCACAGTGGGACTAAGGGCTGACAGAGACTGAGAGTGTAGTCACGAAGAAAAAGCCAAACTTTTAGACGGATAGGGTTCACATATTCAGGAAGAGGTAAGAGCTGTTGAGGCAGGAAACATTTAGAGAAAATACTTTCCATGGACAAAGGTGAAATTTAAATTTGAGGTCGGACAGGGAGAGAAACCTAAAACAGAGGCTGAGGGCAAAGATATAAGAAAAAAGGAGAAACTTGAGGAGAGCAAATAAATGTTTCTCATGGATGCAGAATGGCAGAAAGGAGGTTTACAGTTTAAAACCAAACCCAATGGTGATGCATCTGTTCCACTTCAGGTAGCATTTTTAGTGGTTTTTATCAGACTGCATGTTTTTACCAGAGATCAGACCGAGGGATGCTTCTGCCAGCTGAGTGAGGCAGGGTCACAACCCGGGGCCTGACATCAGAGTCGGTGCAGCTCCCGTACAGACGGCAAAAACACATGGAGGCTGTTTTGTACAGTGCAGGAGTGTGGCAGGTGCCAACAGCCCCTGAACCATGTGGCACAGGTTGTACCGCCATTTACTGCACACACTGGTGTATTGTCAGTCATAGACAATTTACTGCACAGACACTGTGTGTATTGTGAAGGGTGGTGCTTTCTGCATACACAGCCCTGAAATACAATTACCATAGGGGACAAAAGTAGTGTTTTCTCTCTCTCTCTCTCTCTCTCTCTCTCTCTCTCTCTCTCTTTCTCTCTCTCTCTCTCTCTCTCTCTCTCTCTCTCTCTCTCTCTCTCTCTCTCAGTCTCTCTCTGGTCCTTAAGTACTGTCATAGAAATAACATACATGAACTGTTTTACCTCACACAGCGGCACTGATTTGATATGGCAGATTCGGTCAAAAGTTTAGGCTCCCAACTGAGACACTTCCCCTCTCCCATCCCTCGCCCCCACCATAACTATTTGATTCCCACACCACTATACATGAGTCTTGAAAGGCCCTGAATCCGACCGACCCTGCACAGAAATGTCAGGTGATGTAACATGAACCATACCCTGGTAACAAGTCACAAGATATTCCTGGGAAGTTTTGGGGATTCTGTGAGCAAAATTTCCTGTGATATCACAGGATTAAAAGACGTGATTTTACATGTAGAATCTTGTAAAATCACGGGATTTACCCCTGCAAATCAGCAGGATGTGGGTCCGAACCCCTCTGTCATTGAACCGATTGGGTAGAAGTGTGCACACCATAGCATAGGTGTATTTCTACCTTATTCAAGCATGACTGGATAAAAAAAACCATTAAAAATGTATCTTCTACATTTTGGTGTGAGAGAAATGTGTTCTAAATGACAGTTAGAAGAGTGCAATGTAGGGTGCGAGGCTCTACAGACTGAGCTAAGTGGGCTTGCTGAATGGTTGATGCATAGAGGTGCACCCTCTCCCTGTCTCAATAGGCCACATGCTAGTGCATGGGACAATGCATTTGTAGTTGGAAAGCTTGGTTTCTAATTACTTTAGAATTAGAAATCAAAAGCAAAGACAATAAATCTCCTGATCTTCATCAGAGAGAGAGAGGATGCAGAATGAAATATTAGAGACCTTTAGCAACCTGACATATCTCATTAAACGCAAACATAGCAATAGGGACCTTTAGCAAACCCGACGTAGCTCATTACACGCAGATATAGAAGTGCTAAAGGGATAGGCTACGTCAGCTTTTAATGAGCTTTTAAGTGGTTGTTAAAGGTCCCTAATGTTAGAGGCATAGGCTTAATGCATCTCTTAAGGCATCTAAAGGCATCTCTAAATTGGCTGCTTTGACATTGCTACAGGTCCCTATTACATTTCCATGCATCAACTATTCAGCGAGCCCCGTTAGCTCAGTCTGTAGAGCCTAGCACTTTAGATCTGAAGGTGGAGAGATCAAATCCCTAATGAGCTATGATGGGAAAAATAGGTACCTTTAGCAAAGCTAAGGTGGTTCATTAGACCCAGATGTAGCCTACAATTTTGCCATTGCTATATCAGGGTTTAAGGAGCTACATTAGGTTTGCTAAAGTCATTAAGTATCACAGAGAGAGGGTGCAGAATGGAACTCTATCACTGTAAGCATCAACCATTCAGCAAGCCCAGTTAGCTCAGTCTGTAGAGCCTGGCACTGTAGATCTGAAGGTGGATAGTTCGGATCCCTAGTGATCTTCTTTTTTTTGCATGAAAGAAATAATGGGAAAATCTACTTACTATACACAGATGTAGCAGTGTTAAAAGTATAGGATATGTCTACGTTTAATTGGCTACTTTGGGTTTGCTAAAGGTCCCTCATGTCTATCCTGCTTCTCTCTTTGTCAACAACAACTCTATGTATACATAATATTATGGTACATTCACAACTGGTCACAGATCATGTACCTCTCCTAATACATGTCCCAGTAGGTCAGTCACTAGAGCACGGGACCTTGGGTCTAAGGGTAGCCGGTTCAGTTCCCGAACAGGACAAGCATATGTAAGATTGTTAGTAGTCAAAAGGAATGTATGAGGATGTTTTTGTAAGAATATTTAGATAAATCACACTAGACAGGCTCACTAGAACCATTGAGGTCTACTAGTATGGAATTCAAACCCATGCACCCCTCCTTAACAGAATCCCGTGATATAACGGGAATTTTTGCTCACAAAATCCTGTGATATCACGGGAAAAGAACCTGGGTTATTCCCGGGACTGACCCCAGTTCGACCCGTGTTATTCAGGGGGAATTCACAGGAATTTGTTTCCAGGGTATACCTCATTACCTAGGGAGTTCACAGCAATAAGATATGGTTGCTCCCGAAGCTCCCAGAACTAGCTTCTATAATGATGCATGTATGTATATGACAACATAAGGACATAAGGACAAGCAACAATTCTAAGAAACATTTCTCCTTAGTTGTACACTACATTGGCTTTAGGAGATGAGAGGCTGATTGATGCATACAGACAACATGTAATGTAACTTCACAAAATTCTGCGTATTAAGCCTTGGGCATTATGAAGGCAAAGGTCTTACTGGGCACATCTAATAAACTCCTAAGGTGCTGTCATTTTGAGCATGAGTAGAAGCATTGAAGCTGATGGGAAATCATACTATGCTGAATGAGCTGCTAACGAGAATTAAATTTGTTGAATATTATCATTTTAGTCTATGTATGGAAAATGTTGAACTTATTCCCTGATGGCCCAGCTTTAAGCCTGGCTTAGTATGAAGGTAAGGGTTTTACTGGGCTCATCTGATTAAATCCCAAGACACTGTCATTTGGAGCATGAGTGGAAGTACTGGAGCTGATGGGATATCATATTGCTCTGAGTTTTCTAAAAGAAAAGATCAATACTTGGCAAAAAGTCATAATCTCTGTTAACCACTTTGTTTGGTTCATGAAAACAACCAATATAATCTGCGGTCAATATAATCGATACTTCTCATGGTAATTAGTTGCAGATACATTTTATGACACAACTACAACATTGGTTTGGGCAATGATAGAAGAAACACAACAGGAGGGGTGTTTGGAAGTATGTGAGGGGCTCCTGTGTATCAACAGATTACATGAAGCATGTTATGTTAGCTCCAGTCTGAAAGCACTACAACTGGATGAAACCTACCGTCAGCCCCCTCACCAATACAAATCACATTACACGAGCGATGTCAATAACCATATTCGATGCTATCGGCATTATCAGCATTGTGTGTATGGTTTATGTCCCTGTGTATGTCAGATAGTCAATGTTAACTACGTGCTGCTGTATGTCTGCTACATGGGCAGGGCGCTGCTGTAGGGTTAAGTTACAGCTGTTACACAGGGCACACAAGCTGCTATTGATTCAAGCATACAATAAGTGTAAGAACGGGAATATTGAGACATGTTGCTGATACATGACAATAGTAGCACCAATTGTTAAAGCATTTTTATTTAATGTAATGCTTTGGAGTTTCTCAATCTTTATGTTATACATCCTCTAGCAGTCCAAAATTAAGCAAGACGTATAGAATATGGATAAAGGTCTCCAGGGCAGGTTATTGCACAAGCAGGCCTGTGTCCCGTATTACACAAGGCCAAGTGCAATGCGGCCCACAGGTCTGTAAGTTGCAATAACCAGAACTACCAACTTAAACGAGTGTGTATTTGAATTTATATTTTTGAGTTTTCTGATTCAAATTATCAAGATTATGTTAAGGGGAGTTTGAAATAGGTTATTTCTATGCCGTTCAAATCTAAACAAACCACCTATTTGATGACGTCCCAGGGTTGTGAAATGGGTTATTTCACGGGGAGTGTTAGATATGTCATTCCTTGGTTAAATTAATGGCACTGCCATTTTTCATAAAAATAGCATATCTAACTCTTTTTTTATTTTTACTCATCTCTAACGCAGACCCATTAATCCATCCATGGTGTCCGTGATGGGATGCAGAGTGAGGCGCAGAGATGTAGATAATGTTACTCACTAACTGGGTACCATAAATGACCTAATGTCGGCAACTGTCATTCAAAATAGAATAAACCATTTCATTGAAAAGTTGAAAACCGATCTTATTTTATAAACATGTTTATCAGAGAATGATGATCAGACATCAAATAGGATATTCTTATCATTTATGCATCGGGTTAAAGGGTTATTCTTTAGCTGTTGCCATATTTACTGTAACCTTTGTTTGATAAGAAGTAAATAAGTAAATCAAGTTAGTATAGCATGAGCCTAACAAAGTTAATGTAGGCTTGTACACCTTGTCTTTGAGAACAAAGGGCATGGCTCATACGTTTTCTATGGGACTCTAAAATCTAGGGTAGACTAGGGTTATGAAAGGGTAAGTACAATAAACCACTGGAGACAGGCGAGAAATGTGTGGGTGTGTGTGGGTGGGCAGGTCCGGATAAGCTGCCATTTCTTGTTACCTTCACATTGGTCACGTGGAATTAGTGGGACTCAAATATTATGCCACCCAGGAAATGAGGCAGCGGTTACATGATATGTGCAAATGGATGTGGGCCGTGTTTGAACAGATTGTGTTTTAATTGTCTCACCTTACTGAACAAACATGAGACATTAGGGCCCAAATAACTATAAAAATGATTTTTAAGTTCAGGTGATGGGTCAAGTAGTTTTGTCCGAAACGGAGGAAGTATTTGTTCAAGCATCCGGGCCATGTCCTTAAATAATGAGCACTCTCTTACACCTGGTTCATCATTGATAAATGTCTATGTTACCTAAAGTCTGTCTAAAGTCCCATCCCTTAATGCCACCCACTATGGTGCTGGACGCTGTAGAGTTGTAGAGTAACAGTCTGGGCAGTCAATAAAGTGAATTAGTGACTTAACACTTTGTAACACATAATCACATCAATCAGCTTACAGCCTAATCTACCTGACCCCATCAATCAATCAATCACACACTATAACCCTTACCTTGGAGGAATAGAAACAGGATACTTCTTATTTTAGATCAGTGTCATGAAGTTCAGAAAATATAGTAGCTTCAATGTTTAGGATATATAAACCCTCTAGGGGCTATATAGTTTATAACAAAGATGATCTTAAGGCTGAGGGGCATTATGTGAGCCATAATGTATTGGAAGGGTTCCCATAATAATCCCCTTAGTTGTAATGTGCTTGAGCTTCCAACCATTAGAGCCTGACCCCCCTCCACAACACAACAGTCCCCCTCCTACATCAGGCTTGGTGGGGAGTGGAGGTGTAATTAGGTTACAATCGTTAAAAGGCAATCAAGGAACATGTCCCAGTTGTCTATTAAATTCTTGCCTCTCCATTGGAACTGATGTTGGAAGGCTGGCCATGGCACGACAGTTACTATTAGTAACATAAGCCTAGAGCCACTAGGTAAGTGTTAGATATTATCGTTTGGCAGATTGATCAAAGTACATAAAATGCTGTATTCAAAATAGGAACTATTGCAATTATCTCATCAATATCTCTTTATGGATATATATCTAGGCTTGATGCTTGAAGAACTTGAAACCATTTGCTTTGATGTAGGTGATGCTCATTCAGAAATATGATTTCACCAAGCACACCTCACCAGTTGGTAAGAGCTTGATGTCTTTGATACTTTATACAACATTCAATATACCTTATGTCCACATAACTTACTCCTTACCTATGTCTCCCACTTTCCTCTTATATACTCAAAGCAAAATATGTAGTGTGTGTGTAATAAAGTCACCAGTTAATCTGTTTCCATAGCAACACAGACATGGGGAATTGTTTCTATAACAGCCCATTGCCACCCCGCCTACCAGCAACCATGAGGGAGTGGTGTAGTCAGTAGTCTATGTAAAGTTGGGTCGGAGTCTGTCGTGTAGTCAGTAGTGCATGTAAAGTTGGGTCAGAGGCAGGCAGTCTTAGAGTCAGTAGAGTATGTAAAGTTGGGTCAGAGGCAGGCAGTCTTGGAGTCAGTAGTATATGTAAAGTTGGGTCAGAGGCAGGCAGTCTTGGAGTCAGTAGTATATGTAAAGTTGGGTCAGAGGCAGCGAGTCTTGGAGTCAGTAGTATATGTAAAGTTGGGTCAGAGTCAGGCTGTCTTGGAGTCAGTAGTATATGTAAAGTTGGGGCAGGGTCAGGCAGTCTTGGAGTCAGTAGTGTATGTAAAGTTGGTCCAAGTATGGCAGGGACTAGCGCACCCTCTCCATTAATACTCGGTTGATAGTGTTTGGGTGTGTGTGAGTGGGTGGTTGGATAGGTGAGTGGCTGTGGGAAGATGTCTAGATGGATAAGTGGTAAGAAGAAGCTGTCATTTCTTGTTAGGTTAACATGTGAGGGTTTGCTGGTCGGTTCATGGCTGGGATGGGCTTGATATGCTTGGGTGGGTGGAACTCTGGCAGAATGTGTCATTTCGTCAATTAGGTTTTTAGTAACTATCAGAAAGAAGCGGGTAATTAGGCAATGACTACCTGACATCTGCAAATGGATGTGGGCAATATTTGAATGGTTTGTGTTTTAATTGTCTCACCTTACACAATAACTCCAATTATTGTGCAGGTAACTAGGAAAATGATTTTCCAGTTGAAGTGTTAACTTGTGTAGGTTTTGCAAGGGAATTGTGCTGCCTGGTTTCACTTTATCCACCACTATTGGCAAATCCCTTGATTATCATACAGATTTTTGGATTAATGCCAGAAAATCCTTATATTATTAATAGAGGGAACATTTTTGCTCTGCCAGATATGGCAACCTCAGCCTTGGTTGTCCTGTTTCCTCACAAAGTAATGTATTTGTATACCTTTTCATTAACAAGAATGATTTTGGTGTACCATGATCTCGTTAGCTATGGTTTCATTCTTAATATAATCCTATTATGAAATGACACTCCTGTAGGCTGTGATGTTTAAGCTAGGCTCAACATGGCTTAAATAAGATTATTGGGATAACTCCAAACAGACTTGTATCTGACAAACAAATAGTGCTCTTCTAAGGTTTTATGGACAACGCAGCACTTTAATACCCTTTGGTAACTATGATGCTTCAATATTGGTAGCTTTGTACTGCTGTATTCATACTTTATGTCTTCCCTATGGGGCACTCAGATCAACATTATGCACAAACACAAGTGAGATACTCCCTAGGCCCTTCATTGATGTATCTGTGAATGGAGGCTCTAATCCAAGGCCTGAGGCTCCCTACAGGCCATCAACATTAGTCTGGGTTGATGTCTATAGGAATAATAAGGTTTGTTTTTCATTGATGAAAATGTAAAGAGCCAAAGGTTATTGGCATGGAATTAAAAAATCTATCACCAAAAAGGCCCAAATATTATTATTTGGTATAGCCATGCACAGTCAACGGAGAACTACCTCACATCCCATGAATCCAAGACACACGGATCCGCTGTCTGCTCAACCCTCATTTTGTGATGAATGATTAAAAATGTGGCATTCATAATTTCAATCATTGCAGTGATGTTTTAGGGAAGGTCAGTCCAAAGGGTGGAGGATTGGAGAAATGGAAGTGGTTCATAATTATGGCACTGGGTCGGAAAATTGAAATTCAATAAATACCAGTGGCCTAAAATGGATGATCAAAAGGAAAATAATGAGCAAAACTTCAATCATTAAAAGGTTGATTGATCTGAAATATGTAATCCTAATTCCTTTCATGGGAAAGTCATAACAAGAGCAGAAGAGTTTTCCGAACATCAGAAAAATCTTCCCATTATCAATATATACCAGAGGCGTAGGAAGCAAATCTTCATCTTTCAGCCCATGGGGACCTACTCCAACCAGTTTTTGAGCATTGGCTTTCATGCATGATTGTGCATATACACGGTTATATAGGAGTTATATAGAAAAGTAATATTTGAGCCCTCTTTAATTCTGATTAGGGGCCTAGACCCCTTTACCCCACTTTTTCGAATGTGGGAGAGGACAAATTTGGAAATAATGTGTATTATAGTATAGGGTCCTGAAAAATGTTGGGGGGCCCAAGCATATTCAGGCCGTCCCCTCCTATGTGATTGGGGGGGCCAGGGGCCCCCTGGCCCCCCTTTTCCTACGCCACTGTATATCGAGTTTACAAAACCCACTCCTCAACTATGTCAGCCACCCATCTATTCATTTGCAGGTAGAGGACTACCAGCCTGGTCAATTTCAGCCTGACAGTCCTACCGCTTTATAGGAGTGTACCTTTAGGCTAGCTTCGAAATAAGGCTATTGCAGATTTTGTATTCAAACAAGTGAGCAGTATGAACATATATATCAGCGTTCGCACTCTCCCACCATAGTCTGATGGGTAGAGCTGATTTAGATTCTTAGAAGCAGTAGTAGGCAGTGGTAACATAATATGTTCCTCAGCAGTGACACTGAACAATGTCAAAGATGTGAATATTTCATGAAAGTCATACAACATTGGTAGATATTCTTCCATGATGGATATTCTGAGATGCTGCGGTAGACATAAATATTTATATCCTGTTTGCTGGATCAAATCGAGAGTAACTTCACATGCAGTGAATAATTCAGTGGTCCTTTGGCACTCCCAAAAGAATAATATTTCCCTTACACATTTTCAGAGGTAGCATACCATGTGCAGGAGACATAAAGCTGTTGCTCTCAGAGACCCGCTGCTGCTAATACAATTTACGAGGTCACACCAGGAATCATTTTACTTTTCAGAGAAACTCAATAGCATCACTGATGAAGGTTTGTCAGTCAAAACACCAGCTTCCTATTGATTTAGTCTTTCCAGCCAGAGCTTGGGGACGTATTTGTAGTTGGGAATAATAGTTCCTGCAGTTAGCTTCTGTCTTTGTACACAATGAGCATACAAATTTATTTTAGACTGTTTACATTTCAGGTAAAAATTGGCTGTGTAGAGTTTGTCTTATTGTAGGATTCGAAATAAGGACACATACCCCAGAATTCTTGGTGAGATGCGAAAAAGGGTTTATTAGAGTCTCACCTGGAGTTCCTTTGATTCGTTTCAATCGTTCTGTACGTATATGGCTTTCAGGTGATCATTCAGGGCCTGACACCTGAGAAGGTCTGCCTGAACCAGGGGGTGGGAAGCAGTATTTATACTTTTCACCTCTGCTTGGAGCGTCCCCTGGTTCTGGCTAGATGAATTAAATTAGTAGGTATTTGATAACATACCTAAATAACATTCGTGCCCCGACATCTGTTTGATGAGTGGTGTTTAAGTTGTGAGCGGCTGGCAGGTAGAAAACACAACTGAGAGAAGGTAAAACATAATGAAGGACACATTAGATTATATCTCCAGGTGAAGCTGTACAGGCCTGGACAATCCAGGACATTTTCCATTATAGGTATATTAGCCTACAGTGGGGTTTCTTCCAGCAAGGGGAAATCTCCACTTATTTCGTCCAGCCCTCAGGTCCACCTCCTGCCCTTATTTCTGTAGAGATGAGGGCCGCGGGTTCTCCCAGTGCAGTATCTTATACAGGTGGGCTGGGGAGGGGTGGGGGTAGGGGGGTAGGAGTCCACATTTAAATGTCCCCTGTTTAGGCTATATTTTGTCATTTAGATCATTATATCTCAGAAATACAAGACTTTTATACTAGCCCATTCACATATACCTAGCCAAATGAATTGTCTACTTGTATGTAGGTGAATGTTTTTCAGCAAATAATGGTAAGGTATTAGCAAATCTAATTTTCTAGTTGAACCTAAAATTACATGTATATCCACCCAAAACCAAGAGGAGAAACCCTCTTACTCGCTTTTCTCCCGGCATGGGGTTAAAGGTAGGATTTCCCCAACCTGCTGCAATCTGTACAGAAGATAAGTAGTTGGAAGAAGGTAGTATTATAATATCATTACGTTTTCCTGTTGTAACCTCACATTAACGTACATTAATTAGTGTTTAGAATGAGTTTTTCCTAGGAGTAATACATTGTTGCCTCTCAGGACAGAAGTGTTTCAACGATCCATGGTAACTGGCCCCTTAACAAGATACTTGCTATCCACATGTATTCTCAGTGAAGGACATTAACAGGGCTTATGTAATAGTAAACTCTCAAAGAAACTGTTGTGACTCCCTGTTGGAGGAAAATCAAAAAATGCCAGTTGAGTGGTGTTGTATAGAGTGGGTGGGGAGTTGGTGATAGGCAGATGAATAATTATGGACAGGTTTTAAAAAGGTGACACATCAATGTCAGATCAATTACTGCATTGCATGCTCTTTTTATACTGCATTCCAATGACATACCCATATATATGTGGTGCCATGAAAGGGAGTGTTGAATTGATAAGTCAGAACACAATGTGGATGCAGGTGGGAGGGCAGGCCCTGAATACTAATGTTGAGGGTGGCAGTGTAGGGCTATACAATCTCCCAGCACATTAGGCTAGTTTGGCATCCAGGTAGGATTTAAGACTGATTGTTCATCTAAGGTGTGAATGAGCTCTTCTAGCAGATGAAACTTAACTACCGTAAAACCTCGCGTATAAGCCGTGGCTAGTACGTGAATCAGATCGCTGGTGCTGCTTATAGGATCGGCACAGAGTCCAGGTGCGGCTTATACAGGAGGTTTTGCGGTAATTCAGTAATATTACTAGTCTACTGAAAGTGGGAAATGTAAAGCAGGCCTGCGTATTGAATCACAGCCTGAGACGGCCAGACACAGGAACATTACAGTGCTTTATATCTGTCCCATTTAACATCATTTAATGTCTGCCATCTGGTATTGACACCGATCTGGTCTCAGTGTGAGGTGGCAGGTGGTGTGGATTCACAATGGGAGTGGTGGATGAAAGATACAGGAGATTCAGAATGGATGTTAACATACATGGGAAAACATTGGGGTAAAAACATTCAAGTGCTTAGAATGAGGGAAGTCAGATTAATTTTCTATACTTGAGGCAAATAGCTTTTGAGGTAAGGTAATTAAAATAGACTAAGATAAAATATGATTTGTAGGAGAGGGAACTAAAGGTAGTAAGGGGAGCAATGGTGGAAAAGAAGGTGTGGCTGAAGAGGGAGTGCTGATGTTAAACCAAGTTAAACAATGATGCACTTTACCCTTCAGGTAGCATTTCTATTCACTATTTTAAAGCCGTGCTGATCTTTTCCCCATCCGGTTGCAGCTCATTGAGGAGACAGGAGCCGTCTCCACCTGACACTCAGCTCCAGTGTACACCACACAAAGTCCATTGGCAATCATTTTTTGTATGAAGCAGAGTTCTGGCAGGTGCCAACAGGCTCTGTGAGGCTGTGCTACAGGTTGTACACAGGACATCACAGACATTGAATGTATTGTGAGCGAGAATAGAGGTGCGTTCTTACTTTGCACCTTAAAACAAAGTTTCACTTTACTACAGATTCTGTTACACCAGATGTCAGTTGGTGTTACCATCAGTCAGTCACATGACCAGGGTCAGGTCATGTGACCCCTGCCACAACTATCTTGTGGCAGTCCTTTTAGCTACTGGAGCTGACAACCATCAGCTCAGGCTGCTCAGGACCATTCCAAGATCTTTGTACACATCAGCTAAACACCAAACCGTGCTAAATAGGCCATTTATTTGGTAACCTTTTTCATTCACGATTTGACATGAACTACACAGTCATAAACCGCTTTCCATAATGTGTAGGCCTTTGAGGGTCACGGTTTCTCACAAAATCAACTCTAAATGGATAAAAATGTGCATTGCGCAATAAAATTGTACCTGCTATCCGCATCTTGACACAGTACCGGACTACCTGATTATAGCTGTATAACCTTCAGGACAGAATTAATGCATTATGACTAAATGATGGCATTATTACATAACTCTCCTACCTTATAGATATTTTATATTGTATCGATTACAAAGTGAGGTATCTATACAAGCCCACCGTATGTATGTGTACTATCAGTCCCTTGTGTGATGTAAATATATAACGAGGGTGAATAACCGGTAGGTGGTTCCCTTGATAAGGAATACCTCTAAGAATGATTATATAAGAGGGCTTTCATGTTCCTGAAGATTATGGTATCTAATGTCATGAGGGAACTATTGTTAGATTATACAGCCGAAGGGGAAGGAAGGGAGGCCCGAGTATTGAACCACAGAGCTATAAATACACACAGACAACTGCCTGAGACAGTCTGACAGAACATTAGACCTGGGTAACATTTAAAGGCAGCTTAATGCCTCTCACTCCCTGTTTAACTGTCATCATGAAGTATTAGTACAGTGCTAGGGAGTCATCTAAATTATGCAGCACTTCAATCCTCCAGTGTGATGAACAAAGCTCTAGTATGTAGGGTGCTAGGACTGTAATCAAGTATCATGCTGGCAAACCGGCATATTGGCTAAATGGGATATAAAAATGGGAAAAAGCATGGAGGGAGAAATATTGTGCAAAATGGGAGGAAAGGTACGGAGCCCCTAAGGGGACATACTTTTTTTTTGGAACCCCAAAACTTGCACAAAGTGGAAACTTGTGCAAACAAAATAAACTTGCACAAACAAAATAAAAACTTGCACAAACAAAATAAAAACTTGTGCAAACAAAATAAACTTGCATAAACAAAATAAAAACTTGCACAAACAAAATAAACTTGCGCTAACAAAGTAAAACCTTGCACAAACAAAATGGAAACTTGCACAAACAAAATGAATTTGTGTAAACAAAACATGCAGGAGGCTGGTATGTAACTTCCCTATCACTTTTTACAATTTGTAAATCCGAGCATCATTCATGATTCTAGACCATTATTACTACAGGTAGGGGTCGGGTAGGCATGTTTAACTTATGCGATTGTCTTACAATTACAGTGAATGGGGCTTATATGTACAGTATAACATGTAAACTACACCTTTTTATGTTGATTATCTTGAAGTGAATCTCTGCTTCTATATCATTATGTGTAGCTACACCTGATAGAATTCGCTCCTATATCAATATGTGTCGCTACACCTACTAGAATCATCTTAAAGCAACTCATGGCCCCTATAGCATTATGTGTAGCTACACCTAATGGGATCATCTTAGGGTGAATGATGGCTCCTATGGTCGCCCCATATAGCTATCATTTATTCTCATCAGGTGTAGTCCAATGTATAAACTATCATACATTACATAAGGTGTGATGAATTGTCTATGTACTTTAATTTGCTGTAGAATCCTTAATAATTGTCCGATATAGAAACTGTAAAAATTGTATGGTAGCTATTTCTTTTGCACAACTTTTATTTTGTTTGCGCAAGTTTTTATTTTGTTTGTGCAACTTTTACTTTGTGAGAGGCTGATATGAGGTGGGCGTGACATGTGATTTGTCAAACAATACATTGGGTTCAAGGTGTGTGGCTAATGGGTGTGTCTGTAGGGTGATATTTGAAGTAAATTCTAGAGTGGATATACTGCTGCATACAGACGAGATGTGATGTGATTTCAGAAGGAAAATAAAGATCAAAAAGTTTTTTTTATCAATCCTGGGTTAATATGAAGGTAATATGTCTTACCCGGCCTGTTCGTATTAAATCCCCAGGTACTGTCATTTGGAGCATGAGTAGAAGTATCCAAGCTGATGGAATATCATATTGCTCTGAATGAGCTGCATGAGGCAACAAGAATTTACTTTCCTGAATAATAGAGTTGCTGTGATATAAGACTGCACTATCCAATATTATGGATGATTGGCTGTGGAGAGTTTATTGAAGATGCAAAAAATGTTTGCCTATCTCTGTAAATGTATTCCCTCAGCATGAGATACATGAGGTACAGAACAAGCGGTATAAAAGGCACAATATAAATGTGTGAAGTATAAACAATACATTTTTTCATCATTATATAAACAGTTTAGCCTGATTTCTCAACATATTAGTTCACACAGTTTTCTATTGTACACAGACCCCAAGTTACAGCAACTGGTGTACAGTGAACAAACGCTACACTACAAACTATCTACCCAACGTTTAGAAGGCACATCACATAAAAACTGATACCACACTTCGATGGAAAGACAAAAGAAACTGCCTGACTGTATAAGACGTACAAAAGGTGAGAAAACAATCAATTAAGTGTGTGGCATAAGTTAGTTAAACCACTCCTAGACCCCTGTACTGAGGATAATGGCTTAGTCACGGCTGAACACACTCGTCTGCGACTTGTGATCAGCCTTGACTGTCGCCATTATCCCACGTACAGGGGTCTGGTAGTGGTTTAACTAATACAAGTTACACAGTATAGTACAGCATGACACCTACAGCAGGCGTGTAGTGTCTCCACTATAACATAAGGACAGGTGAATGTACAGCTAGGTATGGCGCACACACAGAGCTCTATTGTACATGTTGTAAAACGGAAGTACCAAGAGGTAATGCCCAGGTCTCAGCTACAGCAGCCACAGATTCTGTTTCATCTGTCAGTTGGCTTTACTGTTAGTTAGTCACATGATCCGTGTCCGGTCATGTGAGACTTGCTCTGAGCGTCCCAGGTGTACATAAAAATCCTGGAGCCACTAGCAGCCACATAAGTGGGATGACATTGACAGATTGTAAAAAATTGCTTTGTTATTCCCGACATGGCTCTGCAGGCTGTTCACCCTGACAACACCCAGAGCTAGCATGTCTCTAGTTACACCGTATGTATGAAGGATATCCCCAGGGCAACCATCACCATCACATTTTTAACAGGGCCAGGAAATGAAGGAAAATCCTCCCCAGAGCCGTTATTTACACCAGTGCATGAGTGGGGCTCTTATCTAAGTCACCATGGTGACACTGATATTGGCTCACCGCCTACTGGGTGAAGTGGAGGAACACAGAATAAAAGTTTATAGAAATAGCTTATTTATATGTGATTTAATGCAATCCCATGTATGATTCACTATTCCCCATGTATGATTCAAAAGCACACACTAATCTATCTTATGTACAGTGGCCCAGAAGGGCCAAAAAATAGAAAAGTGAAAAGTGGAAAGTGAAAATCAAAAAGTGAAAAGTGAAAATCAAAAAGTGGAAAGTGAAAATCAAAAAGTGAAAAGTGAAAATCAAAAAGTGAAAAGTGAAAATCAAAAAGTGAAAAGTGCAAACCTAAAAGTGAAAAGTGCAAACCTAAAAGTGAAAAGTGCAAACCTAAAAGTGAAAAGTGAAAATCAAAAAGTGAAAACCAAAAAGTAAAAAGTGGTTTGAGGTTTGAGGTTTGAGGTTTCCACTTTCAGTGTCACGCTGTCAATCTGTCAACAGGTTGTGACAGGTATCTTTTAAGCATTGGGTCAGAATTTCCAAAAATGTGATTTTCGGGAAATTGGCAGAAATGGCGAGAAAAAAGGTCAGAAACGAAAAAAGTCAATTTCTTCCGGGAAAATGTCAAATTGGGCGAGAAAAATGGTCAGAATTTCCAAAAATGTGATTTTCGGGAAATTGGCAGAAATGGCGAGAAAAAAGGTCAGAAACGAAAAAAGTCTCATTTTTTCCGGGAAAATGTCCAATTGGGCGAGAAAAATGGTTAGAATTTCCAAAAAAGTGATTTTCGGGAAATTGGCAGAAATGGCGAGAAAAAAGGTCAGAAACGAAAAAAGTCAATTTTTTCCGGGAAAATGTCCAATTGGGCGAGAAAAATGGTCAG
Organism: Harmothoe impar; assembly: GCA_947462335.1. Taxonomy (NCBI): domain Eukaryota; kingdom Metazoa; phylum Annelida; class Polychaeta; order Phyllodocida; family Polynoidae; genus Harmothoe; species Harmothoe impar. The sequence continues at coordinate 69,635,854 of OX381714.1, forward strand.
AATTGCCAAATATGTGATTTTCGGGAAATTGGCAGAAATGGCGAGAAAAAAGGTCAGAAACGAGAAAGGTCTAATTTTTTCCGGGAAAATTTCCAATTGGGCGAGAAAAATGGTTAGAATTGCCAAAAATGTGATTTTCGGCAAATTGGCAGAAATGGCGAAAAAAATGGTCAGAAATGAAAAAAAAAGTCAAGTACACTTTTTTGGTACCTTATTTCTGGGCCATTTCCCAGGGCCTATAATTCAGAAATCGCTTGGGTTGAGGATGTGTCCTTCTCTGAACTAGTTCTTTGGGTTACTGGCATGAGGCAAATGTAAATACAAAGTGTATAATATAGAATTTCCCATTTTGCTATGTGGTCAAACTTGGGAAATACACCTTTACCTTTGAGCATCAAGGCAGGTTCAGAGAGTTCTCCCACCAGTATTTGTCATTACAATTGGGCCATAATTAATTTTCGGTGTCTATATAACTATGTCAATAGGCATATGTGTTACCATAAGTAAACCAAGATTATTTAGGGAAATATGCCTGTCTGAAAATGACACAGAAATGGTGAAAAGTGCAAATCAAAAAGTGAAAAGTGCAAATCAAAAAGTGACAACCAAAAAGTTGTTTGAGGTTTGAGGTTTGAGGTTTGAAGTTTCCACTTTCAGTGTCACGCTGTCAATCTGTCAACAGGTTGTGACAGGTATCTTATAGCATTGGGTCAGAATTTCCAAAAATGTGATTTTTCGGGAAATTGGCAGAAATGGCGAGAAAAAAGGTCAGAAACGAAAAAAGTCATTTTTTCCGGGAAAATTTCCAATTGGGTGAGAATTTAAGTGGTTTTGGAATTGCCAAAAATGTGATTTTTCGGGAAATTGACAGAAATGGCGAGAAAAAAGGTCAGAAATTTAAAAAAGTCAAGTACACTTTTTTGGTACCTTATTTCTGGGCCATTTCCCATGGCCTCTTATTCAGAAATCACTTGGGTTGAGGATGTGTCCTTCTTTGAACTGGTTCTATGGGTCACTGGCATGAGGCAAATGTAAATTCAAAGTGTATAATATAGAATTTCCCATTTTGCTATGTGGTCAAACTTGGGAAATACACCTTTACCTTTGAGCATGAAGGCAGGTTCAGAGTTCTCCCACCAGTATTTGTCATTACAATTGGGCCATAATTAATTTTCGGTGTCTATATAACTATGTCAATAGGCATATGTGTTACCATAAGTAAACCAAGATTATTTAGGGAAATATGCCTGTCTGAAAATGACACCGAAATAGTGAAAAGTGCAAATCAAAAAGTGAAAAGTGCAAATCAAAAAGTGACAACCAAAAAGTTGTTTGATGTTTGAGGTTTGAGGTTTGAGGTTTCCACTTTCAGTGTCACGCTGTCAATCTGTCAATTTTGTGACAGGTATCTTATAGCATTGGGTCAGAATTTCGGGAAATTGGCATAAATGGCGAAAAAAAGGTCAGAAATGAAAAAAGTGTAGGGGCTGGGGTTATACGAGGTGTTGTATGACAGGTTCTGTTGGATGCTGTGTTGCGAACTCAGTGCGAACCCTTCAGTCCGACGGCAGGTGGCGACACCTGCTTCGGGCTTGGGGTATGGACAGAGGTCGCTATAGGCTTCCGGTCTGCGTGTGCGCGCGCAGGCTGGCTGCCTATATATACCCAGCATCCGATGGGACTCGTCGGTTACTCTGAGCCACGCTGGTGAGGAGACCCCGTGATCACTGCGGCTGATTAGCCTACTGACCCGTTCCGAACTCTATAGGGAGTTCGCACGTTTAGATATTGCCTGTCTAGGTTCTTGAATAAACCTATTGATTCGCAACCTGTAACACTTGATCCGAACTGTGTGGACTTTGTTCTTTAATTGATACTCTACCAATATCATAAAGACGCAAAGTATTGTTTATTACAAAAGTCAATTTTTTTCCGGGAAAATGTCCAATTGGGCAAGAAAAATGGTCAAAACCTCAAAAAATGAGATTTCCAGGAAATTTGCATATAATATTTGGCGAGAAAAAAAGGTTATAGACTTTTTTCATTTCTGACCTTTTTTCTCGCCATTTCTGCCAATTTCCCACTAAATTTTCAAAAGTGTCAATTTCACATCTCAGCCATTTTCAGTCAGTAATATTATTTCACTGATAGTATTGCGCATGCCTTTTGACAATTTGAGGTAGATACAGAAACCAAAATAGGCACACTTCATGAAAACTACTTTTGATGGGAGAGCTACCTAAACATGTCCTCATTGTCAATTTCAAGGAAAATCAGTGTTTTTCATTGGATTACAACATTATGAAGGAAATGAGAACCCAGCTTTTTTCTTACATCAATGTGAGGGGGAGATATAGCTCTTTCAAATATATATCATATTCTGGTTTGGGTTCACCTATCCCACATGGCTATATTTGGGGGTCAAAAGTGCCAATTCTATTTCTGTGTCATTTTCAGACAGTCATATTTCCCTAAATAATCTTGGTTTACTTATGGTAACACATATGCCTATTGACATAGCTATATAGACACCGAAAATTAATTATGGCCCAATTGTAATGACAAATACTGGTGGGAGAACTCTCTGAACCTGCCTTGATGCTCAAAGGTAAAGGTGTATTTCCCAAGTTTGACCACATAGCAAAATGGGAAATTCTATATTATACACTTTGAATTTACATTTGCCTCATGCCAGTAACCCAAAGAACCAGTTCAGAGAAGGACACATCCTCAACCCAAGCGATTTCTGAATTATAGGCCCTGGGAAATGGCCCAGAAATAAGGTACCAAAAAAGTGTACTTGACTTTTTTACATTTCTGACCTTTTTTCTCGCCATTTCTGCCAATTTGCCGAAAATCACATTTTGGGAAATTCTCGCCCACTTTTTATCTCGCCCAATTGGAAATTTTCCTGGAAAAAATAGACCTTTTTCATTTCTGACCTTTTTTCTTGCTTTTTCTGCCAATTTCCAGAAGATCACATTTTTGGCAATTCTGACCATTTTTCTCGCCCAATTGGACATTTTCCCGGAAAAAATTGACTTTTTTCGTTTCTGACCTTTTTTCTCGCCATTTCTGCCAATTTCCTGAAAATCACATTTTTGGAAATTCTGACCATTTTTCTCGCCCAATTGGACATTTTCCCGGAAAAAATTGACTTTTTTCGTTTCTGACCTTTTTTCTCGCTATTTCTGCCAATTTCCCGAAAATCACATTTTTGGAAATTCTGACCCAATGCTAAAAGATACCTGTCACAACCTGTTGACAGATTGACAGCGTGACACTGAAAGTGGAAACCTCAAACCTCAAACCTCAAACCACTATTTACTTTTTGGTTTTCACTTTTTGATTTTCACTTTTCACTTTTTGATTTTCACTTTTCACTTTTAGGTTTGCACTTTTCACTTTTAGGTTTGCACTTTTCACTTTTTGATTTTCACTTTTCACTTTTTGATTTTCACTTTTCACTTTTTGATTTTCACTTTTCACTTTTTGATTTTCACTTTTCACTTTTTGATTTGCACTTTCCACTTTTCACTTTTCTATTTTTTGGCCCTTCTGGGCCACTGTACTTATGGGATAAATACATTTAACAGCAAATCTATAGAAAATTCAGCGAATGGGTTATTGCTAATTTTAGCCTTGTAGTGTTAATGCTATAAGCAAAACCATTGCTAATTTTAGCCCTGCAGTGTTTTCACACCTACCTGCCTTGTGAGAATTAACACTGGTGTAAATAACAGCTCTGGGGAGGATTTTTTAATACTGCAGGCAGCGGCTGCACACACACACACTAAACTGAACAATTTTAATTTTTAGTGAACTTTTAATTGAACATGTCAATTAGTAATAAAAGTAGTCGGGCAAATCAGTCCGTTAAACTACCTTTCTTGTGTCACAATATCACTTCATTCACCACCAACTTAGCTCCCTACAGTTATGTGGAAACATCAGGCCGCCTGCTGTATTCTAACTTAACTAACCAGTAAGGATTGATGTGTATGTTGATAACTAGGACATTACATGAGTGCCAGAGTAGATGACCACCTTTTAGATATATATTATTGTACTTGAGTGCAGTGATTCAGGGAGGATGCAGTGCATTAAAGTGACATGGTCCAATTTTTTTTCATATTTTAAATCCTGCTTAAATGTGTTTCAAATGTTAGTACAATATCATATTTGGAGGAGACTGCCCAATAAAATATCATCTATGGGCAATAAGAGCCCAATTAGAGGTTCAGATGTGGCCCAAGTATAGAATTTTATAGTTTATTTTCAATGGGGGAATTTTAGCTTGCACTCCAAAATAATTACATCTAGCCATAATCTGATAAAGTTGTTAGCACATGACGTATGGCTATAGGGAACATTCTGTTAAATTTTTAATGAAATTGATTTTTGAGCCCTAATCATCGGACCATGTCACTTTAAGTTATCCTAAAAATCGTAAATTTCAATAGCATAAAACCTCAGCATTAACAAGTGTAAACATATCTGTGGTAGGATGAAATAGTGAAATGTCTCAGTAACAATCGATAGAAGGCTCGTGTGGTATCTTTGATAAGTATCCTCCATCACAGTTCTTAGATATTACAGCCCAAGGGGTGGTATCTCGATTGGATTGGATCTTTATATATGTAGTGGTTGTGCAGGAAGGAGAATGAAAGTACAGCAGGCCTGAGTATTGAAGCACAAAGTGATCTATTATATCTGTACATAGGCAGCTGCCTGAGGCAGTCTGCCAGAACAGGGGGCTGGGTACTGACCCTGTAAGTACAGCATGGGGCCTCAAGGCTGCATGTTTTACTGTTGTCATACAGAACTGGGGAGTAAACACTGAAATAAATATCCTGTAGGGAGTGTATGGTGCATGGTAAATGTAGCCCTGTACGTTCTCTGCCAGAGCTGCAGTCAATTACTAAATTCCCTTTTGCGTTAAAGAACTATGCTGTCCATCAAGGACCAACTGATATGAGAACATTACAGTGTTTATGTCTGCCCCATTTAACACCATGTTATGTCAGCCGTCTGGTATTGACACTGAGCAGTCCCAGGGAAGGAGGAGACGCGAGGGAGGGACACAGGTCAGCAGTAGTGACAGGGGAGGAGTGTGCAACAAAGTAAGAGGTGACATAGACAGGCAGAGAAACAAGAGTGTGACCTATTTATGAAGGTAAAATATACAAATATAGCTAGAAAATGAAAAAAAGTAACTGCTTCTGGCATAATAGCAGGATAATGAGGATAATGAGGGAAAGAAAAAGTGTTTGATGTTGAGGCGGAATTGTCTGGAGAGGGGATTTCAGGTGTCAACACCATGACTAACAGTAATGCATGTGTTCCCCTCCACAGAGCATCTTCATCAGTTTATTTCTGTCTGCAATCAGAGTTAAGGTTTTAGCACAACAATCACAGGTTGATCTTTTCCCACCTGAGTGGGGAGGGAGCCCCACCTCCTTCCTGATAGCAAAGCCCCCTTAACAAGAATTGCGGTTGTTGCCGCGTAAAAAAATGCCTCAGGCATTTTTATACGCGGCAACAACCGCAATTCTTGCATTCGAAGAAACATAATGTCTACATGGTTGGTATGTTTGAAGGGAACCCATTCAAGACACCAAAAAGCAGGGCCGGGAAGGGGTTATCAGGGGGAAGGATGATATTACTTCAAATATGGCATTTCCTATGAATTCCTTGGGTCCATGTTAGGGGGTAAGGAATTGTGTGTTGCTAGGCAGATAAACAATTACAATAGATGTTGCAATTATTGTAATAAAGCTAATAGGACAGGAGCCATAAAGTGTATATACTCTTATATAAAAATTGTTTATAATGAGATTAATACAAATTTGGTGCTGACATAAGTGTATCATTAAATTTACATTAGTCAATAAAACCTTCTTGAATCTTGAGTCTTGAAACCATTGAATTCCTTGGGTCCATATAAGGGGGGGTAGGTATGATTATAATCAACCTTAGGACCATGGAAATGTGTTGCTAGGCAGATAAACAATTAGAATAGCCGTTGCTAGGCAACCAGCTGTATGAGCAACAAAGGCATAGAACCATTAGTAGTATAGTATGTATCGGAACAGGACTATAGTTAAGTACTGTTTATTACTCAATCGACATGCAGCCAATCAGAGGCCTCCATTTGGTCACGTGACCGGAAGTGACCTACTTAGGGGATTAGTGGTGACGTCACGTGACCTAGTTAGCCAATCAGAGGCCTCCATTTGGTCACGTGACCGGAAGTGACCTACTTAGGGGATTAGCGGTGCATTCTGGGTAACCCTGAAGCCAATCAGAGGCCTCCATTGGGTGACCGGAAGTGACCTACTTAGGGGATGGTGCATTCTGGGTAACCTACTGACCTACTTAGGGGACCGGAAGTGACGTCACATGACCTAATGGCCAACTGGAAGTGACCTCATTGAGGATCACGTGACCGGAAGTGACCTGATTGATCACGTGACCGGAAGAAGAAGAAGAAGAAGAAGAAGAAGAAGAAGAAGAAGAAGAAGTGACGTCACGCGACTTAATGAAGAGATGAGCGTCTTTAAGGGGTCACGGGCTTTAAAATGTGATATCTTTTTTTTTTGGAGGAGGAGGCGAGTCTCTTATTTTTTTTCGGTAAACTAATAAAAAACACTACGATATAAGTTTTTTTTTTCATTTTTTTTCATTTTTTATTGTTTTACGAGCGACTGGAAGTGACTTATTGAACTAGGTAGAAGCGTTCTTTAGAGTGTATAAGGGGGGGAGGGGAGGGGAGGGGGGGAGGGGGGCCCCTTTAAGATGCATGGGGAGGGGGGCGCTTTTAGGATGCATGGGGCGGGTGGTGGGGGGGAGGGGGGGAGGGGGGAGGGGGGCACTCTAGGGGGGTGGGGGGGCACTCTAAGGGGCGTTTGTCTCTTTTAAGAAAAAAAGAAAAGAAAAAGATTTCAATCGAGAGACACGCTTCTTCCTCTCGAGAGGAAGAAGCGTGTCTCTTCGTTTTTTTTTTGTTTATCACATGCTTCGATGAGGCGATCAGCTGCGACTGGAGGAAGTGACACTTTAAGAGATCGCGCGTCTTAATTGTTATGATATTTTTTTTTTTTACTTACTAATAAAGAAGACGTATGAAAATAAAACACAACAATTCACATGTCCGTCGTTCTCGTTGTTTCTTGCTTGATAAAGTCAAGTAATATCGCGATGCCGAGGCCAAACTTTCCCATGTCCTCAGTCAACACTCGAAGGAGTTCAAAAGGCGTACCGCCGGCGCCGTCAGCTTCATCTTGCCACATTTTCAACACTCGGAAGGCCCACTCAGCGGGACTTCCTCCGTATTCGCATTCTTCAGCGATCTTATCTAACCTCTCAGGCGACAATTTTAAATGGTCCCCCACCTCTTTCCACCTGCTACCCAGACGTCTGCCGAGGGTGCCCAAGTGCTTGTGCATCGCGCGCGAGTCGGGGTTTTCGAAATCCAACCCCTGTCTGTGGAGAAGGGCCATCCACTGAGCCAACAGTTCCATGCGTCTTATGCGGGTGAAGACGCGACCGAGCTCGCCCCATCTATGACGATGCGGGGTTTCACCCCACCACACTCGGAACATCGCCGTACACAGCTCCTCCGGTGTCTTGACACTGCGCTCTACTAGAGCATCCATACGGGCGGCGCTGACTTTTAAGCTACTGCCCAACTCTCTCCAACAGCCGCTCAACTCTTTACCTAGTTGACGAAGCAAGGCGTCGCTATAGGCTAACCGCCGCTGTCCTACCTGTCGGGTCTCCCCATCATCGGTCTGCTGCCTCGCGCCGCGTCTCACGTCGTCAAGCCGCATTAACTTTTTTTCAGGCGCACCGGGCGGTGAAGGCGAGCTTGAAAGTGGAATAGCTTGAGCCATCTCGTCTCGTCTTGGCGGCGGCGGCAGCGGCGGCGGCGGCGGCGGCGGCGGTGGCGGCGGTGGTGGTGGTGGCGGTGGTGGTGGTAGTAGCCGTTACTGGGGTCAGAGGTGATATGTTTTTTTTCCAACAGAAATGAGAGCTTTTTATACAGAGGGAGTTTAATCCCATTTCCAACAGCGCTCCAGCTGTCTAGCACCCTGTCCGCATGACGCTTTTTCAGCCGCTCCGCTTCTTAAGAGCTTAGATGACGAGGGGGTGTGGCATCGCTATCCGTGGAGACCAGCTGAAAACGGTGTTTTTTCCTCACTCATAGCCTTAATACCTCCTACCCCCTACCCGAGGACGTCTCCCTCCCTCTGACATTCATTGTAACAAACGTCAGAGGTCAGGTGAAAATCGGATTTTTTTTCATGCACAGCCTTAGGCAGCTGTCACCCCTCCCTATTGAACTAGCCGGCCGCCCGCCCGCCTGGCCGGCCCGGTCTACTCACCACGGCAGGAGGTGGCGATTTTTGTCTTACACTTAAGTCGCTCACCACATGCACACGTCTCTACTCACAGACAGGCACGTTCGTCTTAGGGGGGTCCTGCTTCACGCCACACGCCTCCTGTAGTTTTTTTTTGTATACACACTGTAAGCTCATCACCGTTACCGTTAATCCTTTATACAGCTAATGCGCGCTGAATGGCTGAACAGGGTGGTAAGCGGCTTAGCTCACCACAGTGGATCCCTCAAAAAGGGATCCAGCTGAAAACGTCATACCTTATGTCTTTGTGAATGGCCGCCGCCGGTCAGTCGACGGCAGGCAGCAACCGCTTAACCCTTTATACAGCTAATGCGCGTTGAATTGCTGAACAGGGTGGTAAGCGGCTTAGCTCATCATCACAGTCGATCTCTCAAAAGAGGGGGGGGGAAAGGGATCCAGCTGAAAACGTCATGCCTTATGTCTTTTTGTTTCTCTTTGTGAATGGCCGCCGGCCAGCCGGCGGCAGCTGAACAGGGTCGGTAAGTAGCTTAGCTCTAGAAGCGAGAAGGCGTATATAAGGGGCTTGGAAACCTCCATTCACTCACTCATTCTTTTTTGCTGCTCTCTACAGTCACCACCATGAGCAAAAGACAACAGCTAGCGGCGTTCAAGAACAAGAAGACTACGCGGAACAGCGTTCGTTTAGCGTCAGTGCCTGCTCTTGCTACTGAACATGAGACTACCGCCGCAGCCGGTTGGTCTTATCACCCTCCTGCTGTAGCGAGCGCTCGCGGCAGTAGTAGTAGTAGTAGTAGTAGCAGTAGCACTAGTAGTAGCAGTAGTAGTAGTAGTGGTAGTAGTACTAGTAGTACTACTGGTAGCAGTCGTCGTGCTAGCGACGTTGTTACACTCGCGACGGTACACGTTGCTGCTAAGCGCGCTGCCGCTGCTACCGCCGTCCCGCCTGCCGCTGCTGCTGCTGCTGCTGCTGCTGCTGCGCCTGCTACTGCTGCGCTTGCTACGGCTGCGCCTGCTGAGGCTGCTGCTGCGCCTGCTACTGTTGCGTCTGCTGCGGCTGCGCCTGCTGCGGCTGCTTCTGCTGCACTTGCTGCTACTGCTACTACTACTGACGACAACGCTCCTGGCACAGCGCAGTACTGGCAACCGGGTTTTTACCTCCCCACTACTGTTGATGACTTTGATGACCTGCCGCACGTTGCACAGCCCCTCTCCTCCACCACTACATCGACGGACGCCCTCGACGCCGCTCGCGCTGAGAGTTACAGCTATTCGGACACTCAGCCCCTGAACCGAGAAGAAGAGGAGGAGGAGGAGCAGCAACAGGGTGAGACAGAGAACGACGCTGACGACGAGGCGTACGAAGAACCCGAAGGGCAAGGGGTGAGCGGTACGTTTTTCGGCTTCCCTCTTCGACCTTTCGACCTCACTTCCTCCACTGCTAGCGCCCCCCCCGTCCGGTCCGTGGCGACTGCCCTCACCGCCACCTTACGAGGGCGGCGGCGGCGCTTCATCTTCTACCGCTACACACAGCACGGACGGCGTGTGGCTGCGCTGTTCCAACAACGAGACCTCCGATACCACCAGCGCTGACGCTGCTCCTGCTATCGGTTCTGCTGCTGATTCAGCTCACGCTGATGGTGTTACTCATCCTGCGGGTGTGAAACGTTCTAAGGTGAGTTCCAGAACAACAAGGCCCGCTAAGAAGAGAAAAATACAAGAAAAAGAAGGAGATGGACGAGAAGAAGCAGAGAAAACACTCGGGTTAGAGTTCTGCTTAGACGGAGCTTTGACGCTGGAGATCTGGGAGGACGTGGCTAGACTGTCTAGGAGGCCGCGCTACACAAAAGACGGTGTCATACAAGGAATCCCCTTAGTTGGGAGACTCCTTGTAATGTGATATGAGGTAAGTTGACTAAGTCTTGAGGTCTTGTAGTATAGTTGGTATTTATTACAAGTTGACAGCAACAGTACAGTAGTACAATGTAGGTTCCACTCAGTTACACCTATCCACACAATAATATAGGTCTTGGTAAATATACCTAATAACCCTGAGGTTAGTACTGGACTAGAGCCAAGGGGGTCCTACACCATGTCTGATAGTTGGGCCTAGTAGGGCATAGCCTATAGCCTTGTTCTCAGTCAGTGGAGAGGTCCTTGCTCTGTGGTGTCCAAGTGTAGAGTGAGGATGGAGATGCCCAGTGCTGGGACCTGACCCTATTTAAGGGGGCCAGGCCACCAGCATGGCATCTTGAGTGTTAGTGTCAGTTGACAGTGGTTGGAGGGTTGTAACAGTCAGAGAGACAGTCACACAATACCCCTCCATAGTTTGTCTACCCCTGTTAGTGTACATCAAAGGGGTGACCCTTATGCTGGTCTGTGGGAAACAATGTGCGGGATGAGCGTCGCCTGGCGGCGGCGGGAGTGCCGACTGGAGCGCCGCCTATGCGGGCCGGCGCGCGCCTGCGTGTGCCGGCGGCGGGAGTAGCGTCTCCCGCCGTCGGCTTGAACACGCGGGCGCCCGCAGCGCCGGGCTCGCCGGGCTCGCCGGTCATACCTGACAACGGCCAGGTGAAAGAGGCGTCTCTGACCAGAAGCAAGCGAGTGCACTTCACGGCCGACGCGCTGCGCGAGCTCATAGCACGCATCGCCGATATCCGCGCAGTGGTGCGCATACGCGACACAGCGGCCGCGCAAGGAAAACCTAATCACACCCCCTGGTTCGCAGTGCTGGATGAGGCGGGCGAAGTGTACGCAGCTGTGAGCTACTACAGCGGTAAGAACCTCGTCCACGTGCGCAAGTACGAAGGTCCTGACAAAAAACCCACACAGCAGGGGGTGACGCTGTCCGCCAGAGCGCTCAAAGAGTTGGATGACAAAACAGAGATCATTCTGAAATATCTCGGCATAGATTCGGAATGAGAGACGCTCAACGCTCACGCGCGCACACACACACACACACACACACACAGCGTTTGACGTACGCTGTATGAGACAGACAGACAGACAGACAGACAGACAGACGGATACACAGACAGCAGACAGAAAGATAGTTACATAGACGACAGATTGATAGATGGCTAGATAGATAGATAGATAGTTAGACGGCTAAGTAGTTGGTAACCGAGTGAAAAAAAAAACATGACACAGTACGTATGCGAAAAGTGTTTCAAAATGTTTAAAAGAGCGTACAACCACGAGAGACACGTAGAAAATTGTAGAGTAGTAGCTAAGTTTTGCCCTCTATGCGGCGAAGGGGATTGCCGAAAGAGCGCTTGTCGACGCGAATCTCTGGACGGGGTGACCGTCCCTCCGCGCATATGTGCTGTACCGAACGGGGAGGAAACGTTCACGGCGAATTGGCCTGCGATACAAACGGGCGTCAGGATGCACGGGACTCGCGTGAGTGTAACAAACTTCAGGCTACCAACCGGCGAGTTGAGTGACGCTGTAGATACTATGCGTCGCATTCACTTGACACAAAGATTCAGATACAAAGTGGGTTTCTCGGTAGGCTTACTGTTACAACACAGAGAAGACAAGAGCAAACTGCGCTACTTCCACGCCTCCCAGAACAACGCAACTCTCATACAACCGCTCCCTACTGTAACTAATTCAGAAACTTTGGAAGAGCTCCTCTCAAAGATGCAAAACACCGTCGCTTGCGAGGAGGTACGGAAACTTTGCGACGCTGACACCAAGTGGCACGTTCTTTTTCCTACCAATTTGAACATCTGCGTTTACATGGGACCGGGGGAATTCCCCATAGGCGGTAGGATCACTCAGGCCGGTCGAGTTGGAAAGAGAAGCGGCGTGTTAGATTTTCCCAACAAGGACAACCTCTGCATCTTCCGCTGCATTTCCTTTCACTTATACAACACCAGCAAGCGCGCTTCAGATTTGTTACGTCAGTTCTGTCCCGCTGCCACACCTGAATCCTTTCCGGGTCTGAACATCCGCGACTTACCCGCGTTAGAGAACTTGTTTGACGTACAAATAGCGGTTTACACCGCGTCGCGTCAAGTGCCGGGGCGGAAGTTGAGAAGACGCGTTACTCTGATCAGACCGCCTTCCAGAACTGTGGCCGCCCGAGGTAAAGTCAACCTACACCTGACGGCGAAAGGCGGTTTGCACGTCTCTCTCGTCACGGACTTCAACGCGTACGCGGGCATATACGAATGTTGCAAGTGTAAGGCGGCGTTCACCACCGAGTTCTTGCTGAAGAGACACAGGAACCAGCTTTCCTCTTGCCGACAAGTCAAGTTGCGCTACGTAGGTGGCATCTACCAAAATTCGAGAACGATTTTCGAAGCGCTAGCAGACTTCTCCATTTTTCCCCCCGACGGACATTCCGGAATCTACCCTTACAAGATCGCCTTCGATTTCGAGGCTTTCTTCAGACCGTGCAAAGAACCGTCGACGGAGCACGTGTCCCTGCTGTGGGATCACGTCCCTTTGTCGGCTAGCGTCGCATCCGACTTTCCGGGGTGGGAGGGGCCCGTCTGCTTCGTCAGAGCGTCCGACGCAGATTCCGACCCCTTGTTGGACCGAGTTTTAAATCACATAAACGAGAACGCCAAAGCGATCGGGGAAGCTGTGCTAGAACTTTACCGACCGACGTTAGCGAAGTTAGATGCGGCGATAGGTGAAGCTCTCCTGCTGGAGGAGGCGACGTTCACCACCCCTTCTCCAGGCGGCTTCGCTGCGGCTCAGACCAGACACCCGTTAGTTCAACTGAAGAAGCGTCTTCTGAGATACATCCGTCAAGCTCCAGTGGTGGGCTTCAACTCGGGGCGTTACGACTTGAACCTGATCAAAATACGCCTTCACTCGTTCTTCGCCTCCGGAGACCGAAGAAACCAAGAATTCAGCGTCATAAAGAGAAGCAATCAATACTTGGCGGTTTACACACAGCACACGGTTTTCTTGGACGTAGTCAACTATTTGGCACCCGGTTACAACTACGCGACCTATTTGCGAGCTTTCACCAGGAACGAAGAGAAAGGTCACTTTCCTTACGAATGGATGACGTCTACCAGGAAACTGGAAAACAGAACGCTGCCGCCGAGATCGGCTTTCGACAGCGAGCTGACGGGCGTCAAAATGTCCGAATCCGACTACGCCGCATGTCAGAAAGTTTGGTCCGACGAGAAGATGCAAACTATGGAAGACTACTTGATCCACTACAACAACAAAGACGTGAAACCTTTCATAGAAGCTCTGAAAAATCACGCTAAATTTTTCCAAGATCGCGGCATCGACATGTTGAAAGACGGAGTTTCTCTCGCCGGTTTGACTTTACGCTTCCTCTTCCAAAACCTAGAAGACGCGTTCACAACGTTTCCCCAGTTCGACGCCGTCCTCCACGCTCTGATCAAAGAGAATCTAGTCGGCGGTCCTTCCATCATCTTCCATAGATTTCACGAGAAGGGCACCACGCGGATAAGGGAGCACAAGTACGGCGAAGAAGCGAGACCGTGCCAACACATCCTAGGACTAGACGCTAACTCTCTGTACTTGCGCTGCATGAGCGAAGCGCACTGCACGGGCTATTACGCGGTGAGACGGCCCGAGACCGAGTTCAAGCCCGAAATCAGGCAAAGAAACTCTCACAGCGCTTTGGAGTGGTTACGCTTCGTAGAGCACGACCGCGACGTGAAACTGCGCCACGCTCTGAACGGCGGCGAGATGGCGGTAGGCTGTCGGAGCATTCGCGTGGACGGATTTCACGCGGCCTCTAATACAGTTTTCCAGTTTCACGGGTGTTGGTTCCACGCTCACGAGTGCATACCGTCGCACCGATATCAGTGCGCTTCACTGAGAGAGGAGAGACGCGACAGAACGACCAGAGTAAGCGCTTACTTGAAAGCGTTAGGTTACAAGCTGGTCGTCGTGTGGGAGTGCGAATGGCGAGAGATGAAGCGTCGAGATGAGCGGGTCAAGGCCTCCCAACAACGCTGGAAGGTTGACGCTTTGAAAGTGTCTCGAAACGCGATGAGCGAGAGCGACATCCTTTCCGCTGTGAAAGAGGAGAAAATGTTCGGTTTAGTTCAAGTGGACATCACTACGCCGCCTCACCTACGAGAGTACTTCGAAGAAATGACCCCCGTTTTCAAGAACGCGACCGTTTCAAAATCGGACATAGGCCCTCACATGTCAGACTTTGCGCAGGAAGAAAAGCTGTTGAGCACGCCTCAGAGATGTCTGATAGGGAGTTACCACGGAAAAAATATTCTCTTGGGAACGCCGCTTCTCAAGTGGTATTTAGAGCACGGTTTGATAGTCACCAAAGTGCAGCTGGTGGTAGAATACCTACCTAAACGCTCCTTTGCCGGTTTCGCGGACGAAGTGACGGCGGCGCGAAGACGTGGCGACGTGAACGAGAACGAGAAAATTCTGTCAGACTGTTACAAGTTAATGGGAAACGCTACGTACGGTAAAACAATCTGCAACAAAGAAAAACACACGGCGGTGAGATACACTGACAGTCGGAAGTTCGAACTATTGGCCAATTCGTGGCGCTTCAAAAAGGCGTCCGAGTTGACTTCCGATCTGTTTGAAGTCGAACTACAACCGAAAACGGTCAAGAACAACCTCCCTATTCAGATAGGGTTCATGGTATACCAGTACGCGAAGTTGAAAATGTTAGAGTTCACATACGACTTCTTGGATAGATTCGTCGATCGGCGCGATTATGCCCTTTGTCAAATGGACACCGACAGTCTTTACATGGCTCTCAGCGGTGCCACGTTGGATGACCTAGTGAAACCTCGCCTGAGAGAGACGTACTTCAGAGAGAAACGAAAGTGGCTTCCGACAGCGGTGTGCGACGAGCACTTAGAGCTTTTCGTGAAGACAAAAACGGAAAGAGTGCGAGAATGGTGTGCGCCGCCCGGCGGATGTTGTGAGAGACGGTACCTTCACGATCTGAGAACTTCGGGGCTCATGAAAGCGGAGTGGGAAGGTGACGGGATCCTAAGTCTCAACCCTAAGACTTACATTTGCTACGATCGAGTCAGCGACACCGGTGAAAGAAAATCCAAAAAATGGAGTGCAAAAGGCGTACAGAAGAAACAAAACCCCCAGGAACCAGACGCCTTCTTGGATGTTCTTCGCCAACGAAAAACTCTCATTGCTGTAAATAGAAATTTCAAAGTGGTGCGAAACAAAATGGTCACCTACACCATAGAGAAAGACGGCGTGCGCTACTTGTATTATAAGCGTCGCGTGCATTCTGACGGTGTGACAACGAGTCCTTTAGAGATATGAAAAAAAAAAAAAAAAAAAAAATAAGCGTGTGCATCTTTTCAAAAATAGAGTGTTTATCAAGATTGAAAAAAAAATAAATAAAAAAAAATTAAAAGAAAATATTGTTGTGTTTTTATTATCATACGGCTTCTTTTACTAGTAAGTCGCGCAGTCTCTTAAAGCGTCACTCATGTGACGACGTCGCTTCCAGTCACGGGATCCTAAACAAAAAAAAAACTTCTTCTTCTTCCGGTCACGTGATCAATCAGGTCGCTTCCGGTTGGCCATTAAGTCGTGTGACGTCACTTCCGGTCAAGTGACTCATCAGGTCACTTCCGATCACGTGATCCTAAATTAGGTCATATGACGTCACTTCCGGTCCCCTAAGTAGGTCAGTAGGTTACCCAGAATGCACCATCCCCTAAGTAGGTCACTTCCGGTCACCCAATGGAGGCCTCTGATTGGCTGCAGGGTTACCCAGAATGCACCGCTAATCCCCTAAGTAGGTCACTTCCGGTCACGTGACCAAATGGAGGCCTCTGATTGGCTAACTAGGTCACGTGACGTCACCACTAATCCCCTAAGTAGGTCACTTCCGGTCACGTGACCAAATGGAGGCCTCTGATTGGCTGCATGTCGATTGAGTAATAAACAGTACTTAACTATAGTCCCGTTCCGATATATACTATACTACTACCATTGAATTCCTTGGGTCCATATTAGGGGGGGTAGGTATGATTATAATCAACTTCAGGACCATGGAAATGTGTGTTGCTAGGCAGATAAACAATTAGAATAGCCGTTGCTAGGCAACCAGATGTATTAGCAACAAATGGATAGAACCATTGAATTCCTTGGGTCCATATTAGGGGGGATAGGTATGATTATAATCAACTTCAGGACCATGGAAATGTGTGTTGCTAGGCAGATAAACAATTAGAATAGCCGTTGCTAGGCAACCAGATGTATTAGTAACAAATGGATAGAACCATTGAATTCCTTTGATCCATATTAGGAGTAGGTATGATTATAATCAACTTCAGGACCATGGAAATGTGTGTTGCTAGGCAGATAAACAATTAGAATAGCCGTTGCTAGGCAACCAGCTGTATTAGCAACAAATGGATAGAACCATTGAATTCCTTGGGTCCATATTAGGGGGGGTAGGTATGATTATAATCAACCTTAGGACCATGGAAATGTGTGTTGCTAGGCAGATAAACAATTAGAATAGCCGTTGCTAGGCAACCAGCTGTATTAGCAACAAATGGATAGAACCATTGAATTCCTTGGGTTCATATTAGGGGGGGTAGGTATGATTATAATCAACTTCAGGACCATGGAAACGTCTGTTGCTAGGCAGATAAACAATTAGAATAGCCGTTGCTAGGCTATCAGCTGTATTAGCAAAAAATGGATAGAACCATTGAATTCCTTGGGTCCATATTAGGGGGGGTAGGTATGATTATAATCAACTTCAGGACCATGGAAATGTGTGTTGCTAGGCAGATAAACAATTAGAATAGCCATTGCTAGGCAACCAGCTGTATTAGCAACAAATGGATAGAACCATTGAATTCCTTGGGTTCATATTAGGGGGGGTAGGTATGACTATAATCAACTTCAGGACCATGGAAATGTGTGTTGCTAGGCAGATAAACAATTAGAATAGCCGTTGCTAGGCAACCAGCTGTATTAGCAACAAATGGATAGAACCATTGAATTCCTTGGGTCCATATTAGGGGGGATAGGTATGATTATAATCAACTTCAGGACCATGGAAACGTGTGTTGCTAGGCAGATAAACAATTAGAATAGCCGTTGCTAGGCAACCAGCTGTATTAGCAAAAAATGGATAGAACCATTGAATTCCTTGGGTCCATATTAGGGGGGGTAGGTATGATTATAATCAACTTCAGGACCATCGAAATGTGTGTTGCTAGGCAGATAAACAATTAGAATAGCCGTTGCTAGGCAACCAGCTGTATTAGCAACAAATGGATAGAACCATTGAGTTCCTTGGGTCCATATTAGGGGGGGTAGGTATGATTATAATCAACCTCAGGAACTATCAAAGGTTGATTTATATTATTGTTATCACATAGCATAAATTTGTGTTGTGACACCTTAATCCAAGATGGCGGCACAATCCAAGATGGCGGCGCCCGTTCTGACTTCTGGCAAAGTGCAAACATCATATACCTCGTTCTGGTGGTGCCTGGCGGCACCACCAGGTGGCTACGCCACCACTTCGGCATAAAAAACCATTACAAAAATCAATTGCATTTGTTTTTGTACAGAGCAGGGGTGTGACATGTGGCAACAACCTCTGCACAATGTGGCACAGGTTGTACCGCCATTTACTGCAGAGACACTTACACATAATTTGATTTGAAATTCTTTTATTTATCCTGGCAGGATGCAAACAAGCCTCAATAAGGGGATGTAGGATTGTGAAGCACATTATAAATGTTCATGGTTCTTTTTCGATGTAAATTCTTAATTTTATGAACATTATGATTGAAAATATTGTGAAAATTTAAAGCCTGCATTACCTTCATACTTCCTCAATGTTCCCATCAAGGCAAAATGTGTATTATTTACTATTTGAGACAAAGTGCTCACCCTGGGCATTTGTATTGTAATAAATAAGCATTTGCATGGTAACACCAGTCCATGCGTGTAGGTGCTAACATTGAGGTAAATGTAACTCTATGCCTCACACACAATGCCCTGAGGCAGGGACAGATTGAGTTACACACACATTGTTGACATAGGGTAGACTGACCTAAAGGTAACCATGTACCATGAGATGTCCACCTTAATTATGTAGTTATTCATGTATGGTATTGTACTTATTTGTCCTTTTCTGGAAAGAGTATCACTTAAAGTGTACTGTGATACCCAAAACCAGAGCTTATCATGAATGAATGACTACAAAATGAGAGGGTTATCTCATGGTGCGTGGTTATCTTTAGGTCAGTCTACCCTACTCTACTGTTACACTGAAGTCCCAGCCCCGAGTACTTTTTTTGCTTCATGGAGTGGAAACATGATTCTCTAGAAATTGTCCTGACATAAAATATCTTCCAACATGTTCTGACATGTTCTAGCAGAATGGGTCCCTTCATGGCACCTTGTACTTGGAAAGGTAAATGCAGCTTTAAGTTCAATGATGTGACAAAATTCTAGGTAATGCAGTTGCAGTTGCACAAATCAATGCCAATCCCCACTAGGATATTAGGACATAAAACTCAGCATGCCAACGTATAAAATGTTAGGCTTTAAGATAATTTTTTTAGTTCCTATATCAAATTAATGTGCTTCTCAATACGTGTGCATCAACTTTACAGGAACACAATAATGGCTTAACCAAATGTTAAAGTTTACCTTCATGATGTAAGGGATGCTTAGGAAAGGATACAATATGAACAGATATTATATCTTGGATAACTTTTCAATCCAATTACCGGAGCTTTTTACCCCATCAAGACATATTAATCTTATATATCATCTTATTAAATCCCTAGGCACTGTCATGTAACAGCAATCAGGGGCTGACAGAATACTATGTTACTCTGAATGAGGTGTGGAAGCTAAAAAAAAATTCAATCAGTGAAATATTATACCTCACCAAATTAAGAGCAGGTACACAATATGCTTCCCTTAAAGCCTTACGGCACACATATTTGCAGATGTCCTTTAAAACGTTGTTCACACAGAACTACCTCTATACTACTGCTAACATCAAGGAGCCGGCCCTGTTTACTGTATCCATCTGACCCGTACCCAATATAGGAGCCTATTCTATACGGTTTTACCATGCACAGGAGACTCTATGGGACTAATTTGACATTGCAGATCCAGTGAGTAATTTAGTATTTTTACAGAGTCGGCTTAAGTTGTCATGATTGGCCCCTCTGCAATCTAAGGAATAATATTTCTCTCTCCCTCTCTCTATGAAGTAATACGGTTTTGATATATTTTAACATTCATTGCTTTTCCTTTTCCTTTTTTTTCAATCTCTAAAGGTTCTGCATGCCAATGATAACCAGTGTGGCCTTTCTATAAGATTTTACCTCCCTTCGATTTAATCAATAATGTGGCACTTGTCAAAGATAAGTGGTTGTCATTGAACAATGTTGTGACACTTCACATCTGAGAGAAATAACAAAAACCCAAACTGCCAGTAGGTGGGGTTTTCGCCGTTACAAATCAATGATGCCAAAGAGCACACTTCATGAGGCATCAGCTTTCTAGTCCTTTACTCCATGCTTTTTGTTGCAGGGAAGGTGCTTAAAGTAGGACCCGCACCTTGTCAGCAGATCCCAGCAGCTTTATCCCACTTTAAGCACCTTCCTATTTTCCTGCAACTTTACACTTCACTTAACGTTGATGAAACCCTTCTCAAACTTTCCTGTAACTTTAAGCTTCTTGTATCGTACCTAATAATAGCTTAACCACATATACCAGTGTGTATTATATATAAATATATAATGCCAGGAGGGGGAGGGGCATGATGCCGGGAGGGGGGGAGGCATGAGGCCGGGAAGAGGAGGGGCATGAGGCCGGGAATAGGAGGGGCATGGGGCCGGGAAAAGGAGGGGCATGAGGCCGGGAGGGGGAGAGGCATGAGGCCGGGAGGGGGAGGGGCATGAGACCGGCATGGGGAGGGGCATGAGGCTGGCATGGGGAGGGGCATGAGGCCGGAAGGGGGAGGGGCATGAGGCCGGGAAGAGGAGGGGCATGAGGCCGGGAAGAGGAGGGGCATGAGGCCGGGAAGGAGAGGAGCATGAGGCCGGGAAGGAGAGGAGCATGGGGCCGTGATTTATGACTGAAGCATTACATTCATTTCATAATATTCTTCTTAAAACAGGAGTTTTATAATTACTCCCTTACTCACTGCCATACGGTTACATACTGTATCTACCCCCCCCCCCCCCTTTCGGCAACATGTAGCCTTGTAGGTAGTGGCTGGGCAGGGGTAATCAGACCGTGACTGCATGCGGGCGTCCTCATCTCCGCCACTCAGGTTGCTATGCCTACAGACTCGGCCCACCACTAGTACAAAGCCCTCACCCGGCCTGTGTCTCCGTGTAGCAGTAAGGGTGACCTACATATGATATAGCACCCAATAGGAGCACTGCAACCCTGGTCAGCAGATTTAAAATCAGTAGGCAGCTCGGGACCAACTGAAACACATGCAAGTCCAAAATAGGGTGAGTATATGGGTTTATAAAGTATCCTTATCATCCCCGGCTATTATCAGAATGAATATCATAGGGAGGCTATCTAAAAGTTCTAATATATGTCTATGCTGTAATAAGGTGGATGATGTTGATATAGACAGTGTACTAACTAGTTTCCACGTCTGACCCAGGATCCTGGAGCCAGACCCAGAACCGTGGAGGCAGACCCAACACCGCGGAGGCGGACCCAGGACCTTGGAGACAGACCCAGAACCCGGGAGACGGACTCAGGACCCTTGAGGCATGAGACAGAGTTGAATGTCATCACCAAGGGTCAATCTTCCCAAATAGATGGTTCCCAGAAAAAATCCCCAAATTGATGATAACCTCTTCCCTGAATAAAATGCAAACCCCTTTTTAATATTTATGATAAAAGCAGCATATGGTTTCTGCAACTTTAAGGAAACCTGCAAGTCAAGGTTTAATCAAATTTCTACAGCTTTAAGCAAACCTCCAAGTCAATGTTTAATCACTTTTCTGCAACTTTAAGCAAACCCCAAAGTCAGGCTTAAACTAGATTCCTGCAACTTTAAGCAAACCTCCAAGTCAGGGTTTAATCACATCAACTTTCAGCAACTTTTATAACGGCCATTCAGCGCGACAAAAGTTGCTTAAAGCTGCAGGCTAGTCCGGGTTTTTGCTTCTTTAAGCGTTGCTGACAAGTTTGCTTAAAGTTGCAGAAAGTTGATTAATGTTGCTTAATATCGGACATTAAGCAAGATTAAGCAAAGTGTAAAGTTGTCACAATTAGATGGTTTATGCAGTGTCTTTCACTTAACTACTAGAATCTGGCTCCAGTCAATATACTCAATAGTTTGTAGAGTCAATGATTCCCCTTATTGTTAAGATACAGATTAATTTGTATACATATGTGACTCATACATTACAATAATGCTCAAAAGAGAAAATATCATATCCAAGTAGATATTGTAATATTCAATAGTAGCTATGGTAGGGTTTGTAATGGGAGAACAGCTATTTGTGTCCATGTTAGCCTCAGGCTGCAGCTAGCAGGGTCTGATACTTACCATCCACTCCCTCAACAATCCCAATCACATTACTATACATGTGTCACTTCAATAACCATATGTGATCCTTGTGTTGTTTGTTTGTTCTACTCTGGATATCTGATAAACAATGTAAAGGTTAACTGTGTGCTGCTGAAACATTAAAACCAATATTGAACATTGGCCAAAGTAAGTGGAAAGGATGGAAATAGGGTGTAGAACATTTTTTAATGATTGCTGAAATTACCTAGCTTGTCAGTTGTATATGTGAAGTAGGGGTTGAGGCAGGCAGGCTTGTAGTCTGTAGTCTTTGTAAAGTAGGGGTTGGGGAAGGCAGGCTTGTAGTCTGTAGTCTTTGTAAAGTAGGGGTTGGGGCAGGCAGGCTTGAAGTCAGTAGTGTATGTAAAGTAGGGGTTGAGACAGGCAGGCTTGTAGTCAGTAGTGTATGTAAAGTAGGGGTTGAGACAGGCAGGCTTGTAGTCAGTAGTCTTTGTAAAGTTTGGGTTGAGACAGGCAGGCTTGAAGTCAGTAGTCTTTGTAAAGTTGGGGTTGAGGCAGGCAGGCTTGTAGTCAGTAGTCTTTGTAAAGTAGGGGTTGAGGCAGGCAGGCTTGTAGTCAGTAGTCTTTGTAAAGTAGGGGTTGAGGCAGGCATGCTTGTAGTCAGTAGTCTTTGTAAAGTAGGGGTTGAGACAGGCAGTCTTGTAGTCAGTAGTCTTTGTAAAGTTGGGGTTGAGGCAGGCAGGCTTGTAGTCAGTAGTCTTTGTAAAGTAGGGGTTGAGGCAGGCATGCTTGTAGTCAGTAGTCTTTGTAAAGTTGGGGTTGAGACAGGCAGTCTTGTAGTCAGTAGTCTTTGTAAAGTAGGGGTTGAGACAGGCAGGCTTGTAGTTTGTACTGTATTGGAAGTCTGATTCATGTCAGCCACTCTTATCTGGGATAGTTTTTGAATGGCTTTAAATTATACATGAATAGAACATAACGTAGCTACATAGCAGTTTAAGTATTATAAAGATCAAAAAGAATAATTGCTCATGTGTGATGTGCTCTGATATTAACATCGGTTGTCATAAAAAGTAGACCAGAGCTGTCTCTAGATAAATGAGTACATTGTAATGATAATGTAACCATTTAAGTAGTTGGTAAGGTAGATGTTGATAGATTTATTCCTGAGATGACTGGCATGTTTACATCTTTAAATATGGCTCCATAATGGCTGATCCCCAAGTTCCCCAGTCCACCACCAGGTGGAGTCAAAGGCTATATTATTAGTTCCTGTTTATACCACTTGGTGGGGTGGCTATCACTGGATATCACTACTTATACTCCGCTCAGGCGTTGGTCCTATTGTTCCCACTGTAGGTTTATTTTCACATTCTCCTACAGGGAGACTTTACACACCCTGAGCGGAGGTTTTGGGGGCCCTGAGCGGAGGTTTTGGAGCACCTGAGCGGAGGTTTTTTCAAATAACCTCCGGAGGAGGTTTTGTAGGTTCATTCCTTCTTAAAACTCTGGTCTTAATGGGATTCGAACCCAGGCATAGATAAACTATACCATTTAAAGACCATCGCTCTAACCATTAGGCTACGGAGGATGCCTTGTGTTATGTGGCATCGAGCACATACTGGAGGTGCAGAGGTGAGCGAGGTTTGGTTTATCTATATATACAATGGGGGTCAACCCCTAAAATCTACATGGCGACATGGGCATTTTGACCCTTGACAAGGGACATGAGGAATATGACAGATATTGACATGGGACATGGACATTTCTTGAAATCGACATGGGACATGGGGACCCCTCCATCTAGACTCCCAATACATTTATTTCTTTTGTATAAGGCCAAATAAAAAAAGGTTTGTTTCCGGTCACCCGACTGGGTCTAGCAAAACAATGCCCAATCCCTCTCTTTTTTCACATTGTCACATTATTTGCTACATGCCAGTTATTACGTATTGTCAATCGGACAAGTTTTAAGGGTTTAAGAGGCAAAACGCAAAAACTAGCCCTTAAATGGGGAAATGCAAAAATAATAAAGTAAATAAATAAATAAATATCGGCCGGCCGGGTCTGGTTTGTCCGACCATGTTACCGGAAACCAAACTTCTTTTTTTTTTATAATTTGGCCTAGCCAATCTCCCTGCACATACGTGTAGACAGCACCCTACACGTCCAAAACATCTAGCACACAAGTAAGGCTAAATGGGAATACACCCCACATGGCCTCAAAAACAGCCCAGGTTGCCTGGTCCCCCTGACCCATCTCGAGAAAAGTATATGGCCTGACGATGACAGGGAAACGAACTTAGTTGACCAGAACTTCTATGACTACATTGCTACTCATGTGGCCACAGAACTGGCTATACCACAGGGCATTGTGCAGGTCGTATTATTCTATCTGATGTATGCAATCCTGATGTAGCAGGTTCGAATCCCTGACGAAAATCGAAACAAATTTTACCAAAAAAACTCGAATTTACCATTAAAAATACACCTTGCTATTAGGTAGTTCATGCAGGATGGAGTATAAGCTAGAAAACCTCCTTGGAGGTGTAGTATTTGCAGTAAAACCTCCTCGGCTACGCCTCGGAGGTTTTACTGCAAATACTACACCTCCGCGGAGGTTTTCCATCACATACATCATTTCAAGTTTAAACTGCAAATGGATACAAAATGCTAAACATATCTTTCAGAGCATGAAACTGATATGACAAATGAGATCAGTCTTCTGATATTGTGTCTTCATAATTATACATTTTTCTAATGGTAAAACACAATGATGACTTGTTGCGACCTGTTGCTATAGTAACTGCACTCATTGATGAAAAGGATCGAGCAGCTTAAATTGTCATACAATCGGAGGTGTTAACTTTTGGGGTGGGCATAGCACTGTGTAGATAGCAGTAGGGCTGTGTGTGAGTGTGTGGTGGGATGGGTGGGCTGTGTGTGAGTGGGTGGTGGGATGGGTGGGCTGTGTGTGAGTGGGAGGTGGGATGGGTGAATGGCTCTGGGAGATGTCTTGGTTGATTGAAGGTGAGAAGAGGCTGTCACTTCTTGTTAGGTTAACATGGGAGGGGTCGTCAGTTGGTTCATGGTTTGTGTGGCTAGGGTGTGTGTGGGTGGAAGGTTGGGAGAATCTGTCATTTCTTGTCAACCTCAAATTTGAAAGCATGACCTCATCAATTGGGCTCTGAGTAACTAAAAGAAAAAAAAGAGGGAAATCAGGCAGCAACTACATGAGATCTGCAAATGGTTATGGGTGGCATTTGGAAGGATTGTGCTTTAATTGTCTCACCTTACAGAATATAAATTTGAAAATAATCTTTAATGGTCAGGGTTTGAATTGTCTGCGTTTGGCAAGTGGAATTTAGTGCCCGAAACCTTTACACTCCCAGTTCTTAGCATTAACCTTTGTTGACCAAACAATCCCATTTCCCCTGATTCAACTAAAACAGAGGGAACGTTTTGCTGCATAACATCGGGCAAACACTGCCTAACTTTCCTTAATATCTAATTAATCGACATCTTTGTATCTTTGTAATGTTTCTTGTTCTTTCCTCAGATAAAAGCCATCAATATGGTCGGCATGATGCTTGAGTGCACTAGTGTTGAGTTACTTATTAACCTCTCAAGTCAACACAAGGATCAGACTTCCTACTAAAATGTCAAATGTAATTCTGCATCAACAAGAATGTTTTCAGAGTACAATGACCTCACTAGCCATAATTACATTATTATGGGGATCCAAAAACGGATCAAGGTGGCTGCTTTCCTAATGATTGACAATATCAATGTACATCACTTTGGTTTCAGATAATAGAAATGCCCTCTTACTTACTTTGAGACAGTGGATCTAAAAAGTGGAATTCATAATTTCAATCATTGCAGTGATGTTTTAGAGGAGATCACTGCAATGGGTGGAGGGGTGGAGAAATGGAACTATTGCATAATCATGGCACCGGGTGGAAAATGGTTTAATCAAACAAATTGTAAAAAGCAGGAGAGTTCATGTTTTCTCAGCATCTTGATTCCATCGAAGTTAATGATAATGATAATGCTCCATTCGAGCATCTTGATTTGTGCTGAACATCATTTTGAGAAAGATCAACATATCAACAAAGAGCAATATACATACCAACACCACTCCTCAGCTATTTCACTAATTCTCCTTTTCATTTACTCCAAGAAAGACTGTTGTGTTGGTGGCATTGTTTGCCATTGTTTGTCTCAAGGTTTCCATTGCACAGCAGCCAAGGTGTTGTTTATAGCCCGCATTCAACCAGTCTTTAGTACATATGCATGTCACCCACTACAGGCTCTATGGTGGCAGCCAACTAGGTTCCCACTAGAGTCCTAGTACCTTCTAGTTGTAATGCTTGTCTCAAGTGACAAGCCAGAGTGAGGTGAAACTGATGGATCTGTAAACATAGTCAAGGATGGATTTCAAAGACAAGGTATGTACATGTATGTGCAGATCTTGAGGATGTGTAGTTTTATTCTAAATCACTTCTACCACTATGGCAGTACATCTGTGATAACCATAGAGGACAGGTAACATCCTGTACTGATATTCTTAGGCTCCCTATAAGATCTCTCAATCACTATAGTGCCTAGCCAAGTTTGTCATTTTTTTGGCTCCCTATATGACCAACCGCCAACAGGTTAGTCAGCGCTGACCCACTCATCCTAGTCTTTCCATTTTAGGCTAGGTCCTTTCCAGTAAGGCATTAGTCATATGATGTTTTGCCTTAGTCATTCTTGCATAGCACTTGGTTAATGCATGGACAATGTCTCTATGACCAACCTGGGATATCCAATACAGACTAAGGCCCAAAGAATTTAGACTATCAGTGTAGTGATTCCCTGATAGGGTTACAGGACGGCTGAGGGGATGGAGGGTGGCCTGTGACATTATCAGGGCTGCATTATGTATAAGGAGCAGCCCTAGGGGGTTAGCAGGAAGTATGGGGCAGGCAGGATGAGACGTGGGAGTGGTGAGGGAGGTAGAGCGGATACTCATCGTCTATTTTAGGGTAATTAGATAAGATGAGAGAGACACAAGCACATGGGTGGCGTACTAAACCAGGTTAGAGAAAGTGAGAAGAAACGGTGTAGTGGGTGAGATTCATTACTTTTTCTGATAATACAGCAGAATAGGGCATGTTCTGTATTCACTTGCGACTTCATGTCATTGTTGTGGGGAAATGAGAGAAGCCATGATTATTAAAGCACAGGGTCATATATAACTGCCCAAGGCGATCTGACATAACAGGTACAAGGCATACTGAGAGAGCAAGAGAAGAAGGATACATGAAGATAGTCTGTGCTAAATGTAACATCATACAGCTGCATATATACTATTTATTTCTACATAGGGTCTCTACCCTTATTTAGACACACAGAATGTACACGCCAACTGGTTGAAATGTCAGTGATAAGTAAAGGTTCAGCAGTCAAATAAAATCCTGAAAGTGATCTGAACAAGTTGGAACAAGATAAAAAATATATATTTCAGCTGTGGAGCATTGCCACTGGACAGTCAGTCTCACAGAGGCTGTTCATGGAACTCACGGGAGAAAAGAATCGGCCTCAAAACAGACTCCAAGTTGCCTCCAGGGGAGCCTAGGTCCTTACTTGACCCCCTTAGGTGAGCCGGGGAGCTATGTGACTCCCCTAGGTCAGCCACCTGAGCTCCCTGATGCATCCTGGGCTACCCTAAAGAGGGGAGTCTTTCTGGAGGCATCCCTTTTGACAGTGCTTCTTTTCTCTGTGCAGTAAGCTGCTCCAGCTACTGAGATCTGTAAGCTTACACGAGGATTTCTTTTACCTTTCTGAGAACCTCAATGGCATTGCTAATGAAGGTTTATCCCTTCACCTGCTTTGATTATGTCTTCCCATTGTAAGCCTGGTGATAAGTGTGTAGTTGGGACCAGTAACTCCCGAAATAAACGCACCGTGTACGTGAGGATTAGAACACAAATTGTTAAAATGAATTCATGATTCTTAACATTTCAGTAGAACAATAAGCATTTACTTCAAATGATATAATGTTAGAAACAGAATAAAATATGGTGTCAAAAGAGGAAACCCTGATGCATAGAGGGAACAGAATGAACACATCTGTAATTTATGGACTTGGAAAACACGATTGAAAAAATCATATTCATCAAACCAGCAGAACTATAAAGGTAAAACAAATCTAATTTATTATAATGGTAAAGTCATAAACTGACCAGAAGATTGGAAGCAAAAAGCATTTGATTTGCCCTTACAAAATGTGGGTTTCATTAACTGCCAGTTATCCTGTTGTAGCCTTACAGCAACGTTATTTAATAACCTTTCAGAATGGATTTATTTGAGGAGTATTGCTGCTGGTGTGTCTTTTTAAACTTAAAAACTACCTCTTATTAGTAGTACAGCCTTTTCACAATAGTCTTGCATCAGGACAAGTGCCCAAATCACCAGGAATGACTGGTCACTTAACAACTGGCCAGGGGATAATAGGGATACCTTCAGGTATTGAGGAGAAATGAAACTTTCTATGATGAATCAGTTAGGACTACATTTAAGGGCATTGGAGTAGATTGTCTACAGAACTGTACCTTCCTATCTGCCAGACTGCAGGGCAGCAAAATGTGGCACAAAACAATATGTCTTATTATTTAGACAATGTCTATTGATAGCGGTATTTCTATAGCGTATTCACTATAGAATATCCCCATGGAATTCTTTTTGTATCCATTTTCGGTTATAGCATGCCAAACCACACACCCATATTTAGACCTACACATCAAGCTTAGTAGCAAGGTTTATGAAATCATTTTGAGAGAGGTGATTCTTGAACAAGGAACTTAAGGAACAAAAACACACCACTAGCTAGAATATCAAATGAATTCAATAAACTGTATACACAATTGCTAAGACTCTCTCGGTGATTTATTCTACAAAAAATGCCTATCTATACTAAAAAAATTAAATTTTGCTAATTAAGGAAGGAACTTTAGTTGATATCATTTTTTTCAATAAAAGGTAGGAAGAAATTCATTATTTCTCAGCTAAGAAAGCAGTGCTACATAGAATTGTTGGAGAGTGGGTGGATTTATAGAGGCTTGGACACTGGTCAGGCATTATGTGGCAGAAAGCTGAGACATAAATGGACAGAACGGGGCGGATTTCAATACGCAGGACGCATTACCAGTATATAGATATGTGTGCCATTAAAATATGGTTTCTTTGTTGGCGGAGTCGATATAGAGATATTGCAGGTGGCGGCTGTAATGATGAAGGCCTGTCCTTGACAAGCTACTTAAATAACACATCTAACTGCTGTTTATCCTTTCCATAATGAGACTTCTTTTTACCCTAAACGTTAGCATGGCAAGGACAGTATACATATTTAAGGCAAACACATGTGTCTCTGACAAAATGCAACTCAACAGCTCTCACACACTATGGTGATCTACAGGCTGGTAGTATTTTCTACTCATACTGGACTGCTCTGCACAATACAGGGGTCAGATCTTAAAAACAGATCTAGACATTGTTGAGTTATTCTACAGCTAGAACAGGGTGTCTTGGTTTTGCACTTTGAATCAATGTTAATATATAATTATGCTGATTTCCTCACACAAAGAAAAATAAAGGTTAGAGTGGCAAAGTCTATAAAGGATGTGCCTGTTGCTTCCGCTTTGCAATAAGTGGCTTTTGCATATACAAACCATATATATATATGCGTCAGAATGTGATATATGTATTAGATTGAAAGCGGGATGTTTATGCTTCAATTTAGAAGCCGATGCATAATGACTTGACTAACACATATTGAATAGTATTGTAAGGTAGATTAAGGAAAAAGTAATAGCTGTGCCTTTGGGCTTCAATCCTCTCATCTATAATTATTTACTGTTATCGCAAAGGTCACTCGTCTTGTACCTAGCCCGCAGGTGTTTATTCTGATTGGATTGTAAATTCATACATGTGGTGCTCTTCAGGGGCACAGACTTGCAAGAAAGTCGAGCCTGAGTTAAACCACTGAGACATAAACACAGAGGCAGCTGCCTTAACTGCAGTAAATACTTACTTATTGAGTTCAGTGTTTTGTCCCAATGCTTCATGTTCATCTGGTTGTATTTTGCTAATATGTATATAAAGATGTTAACAGGAGTTCTTTAATTCCTGATACGTAAGAAATCAGTGACGTTAAGATGAATCCAATTCATATAGATACAGTTCATGTATTGTGATTGTTGTCTTTGTCCTGTAGTCTAATCTTGTCCATCCATCTCGTTGAACACATATAAAAGTGAAATTAAATGTTGAGTGTGTAACAAGGTTAGTGTTTGCTGGGAACAAGGGACACCTTTATAGACACTGATGGTGCTACCTACATCCAGGATTCTTCACATGGATAATCAGTTAAGGTAAGGCTTATGTTTCACTTCTCTCTGTTTGTCAAGATAGCAATTATATTTCAGTCAAACAAATTATTGTGATTCATCGTCAGAGACTTTTTATCCACACTGTAGATCTATGGTGAAGGCATTCCAATGCAAGTGTTGGATATACTAGAACAAATCTCAGTGTTTCCCAGCCAGGCGAGCCGTGCTGTATTGATAAGTGAGAACACAGACTATGTGAAAGTGGCCTGTGTGGGCAGGGGCTGAATGCCAATGCTGGCGATGGCGGTGTATATCAACTCTCCCCACACACTAGCATAGTATGGCAATCCAGGTGGATTCAGAGGCAGGTTGTTTGTCGAGGGTGTGAGAATTCCTCTACAAGTAGATGAAGCTATTATACACGTGCAGTGTATTAGATAATCTGCTGAATGTGTGTCACCTCAGATAAATGCTAACTTGAACTTAAAATTATTCAAAAACACATCATGCATCCATATCTATCTATAGAGTAGTATTGATTTAAAAACAGATGTAGGATGACCTTGACTAACACACCCAGCAGTCATCCAAGGCTATGAGTGTTATTTTGCAGTGTACATATATATGGTGAATTGAATTTAATGGTAAGCTAGATTAAAGAAAGCTTTATAGCCGTGCCTTTGGGCTTTAATCTATGTGGGTGTATTGAGCCTGTAGGGTCTCTCTCATCTTTGGTTATCTGCTGCTGTCCCAAGGTCACTCTTCTCATATGATATAGCCTGCAGGTGTATTTTTGTAAAAGGATCGCAACTTCAATTGGCAATTCTGCTGGAAGGAGGATGAGAGTAAAAAATAGTCTGAGCAGGGTGTTCCCTTAGGCAGTCTGCCAACCCAGCAGCACCGAATACGAGTATACACAGGAATCATCACCTAAATATGGCAGTTATGAAGGAAGTCACAAGTGTTTATATTGCCTCTCCCTTTTTGGTTTCTTATTTCCAGTCTGTTCTATAGCAGTGATACTAGCCATGTGTGCGGACTATTTGATTAAGGAGATATACTGACATACAGTGCACATTCTTAATTTAATTAGTCAGAAGTCAAGCATTTCTTATACCTAGCATATGATAATCACTGAGACTCATATGCCCACTGCAGTGGCGTGTTGTGCCAATACGCCAAATGGCTGGGCATATTGGGAAAGGTCACCTGACCACCTATTGGCCAATCAAAGCACAGCTAGGTTGAAGGCGATTTCTAACCAAAGTTTCCTCTATTGTCAATTTATATCACAATTTTTGACAAATATACAACATATTTCTTATGGTCTAATGATGGGAAACTGTAGGTAGCATTTGCGGGCACGAGTATAGAGCTTTACAGAATGTAAATTGGACCAAAAATAAGTGTTTTAGACCAAATTCTTCTAAAAATAGGAAGGACTAGACCACCTGGTCAGGTTTTTTTAAATGTTTTATAACTTTAAATCGATATGACTTTTATATTCTAGGTATAATAAAACAAACACACAACTCATAAACTTATGAAGGGCTACACATAGGCATATGGGTGGGATATGCCCACACGTTGTGTGTTTGGTTATTAGTATCCCGGCATGCAGGCTGGCAGTGTAGAGCGGACTAGGATATGCTGTATGCATAGAAGCTAGTACACCACTCTGAGGTAAAGGGTGGCATAGACTGTTTAATACTGAATATGAGAGACTTCTACAGACCTTTTGCATTGAGAGTTTTGAAGAGTTGTGCTTAGCACAGGTTGGTGTGAGGGTGCTGTACACTGAAGTAGGCAGGCAGTCCCTAATGGTCACTACCTTCAGTACTACAGACTCTATCCCAACAGTGCTATGTGCAGTACGATATAGTACATCTAAGAAAGGTTTACAGACTCTATCCAAACAGTGCTATGTGCAGTACAATAGAGTTTATCTAAGTAAGGTTTATTCTCATCATATAGCTTTGTAGTGACTACAGATGGATAAATTGGGTGCCATGCAACATGCGCCATAACTCTGACACCATGGCCCTCACTAGCTGGCCCATATAGCATGGTGATCGATGTCCTCACGTTGCCTGCCTCAGAGCCCAGGTCTTTGTCAGTAAAGTAACGTTTTGTCTCATCATGAGCCAGCTACACCCTCATTTATTGAGCTTGCTTTAGCATGTTAATATTTCTCAAAGCTGGTTTCTACATTCAACATTTAAGTATTAAAACCTGCACAGAGCAGTAACATGATACACTATATGAATAATAACGCGGCCTTCCCTTCTGTAGAAGTACTTTGTACAATGAGGAGCAGGTGCGGCAGAAACATGACCATGGTCTAAAAAGCTGCAGTCGTGGGACTTTGTATGGAGCCTTGCATGTCGAGAAGTCAACCTATTGAAGTAAAGGAATGTCAAAATTATAAAAATGATTCTAGTGAAAGTGTAGTACCAATTCATTTCAATCTTCAACAAGATGTAGTCTCATATTACTCAGTATTGTTATTTACTTTTTATATGTACCTATTCAGATCACGGAAGGATTATAATGGGTTAAAATGCAATCCCAAATGAAGCTCTCTAATAAAGTTATGGAAGTCCAGGAGCTTTAATGTGGGAGTGAGATTATCTGCATTAAATGGCGAACGTGATGCAGACAGACTACAGCATTTTAAATTGAGTTTCTAGTAGAGTTGTATAAACAGCCAAAGGTTTCTGCCCAAGAGCTACCCTTGTCAAGGAACCTACCATTCAACCACTCACTGCTAGACAAATAAAAGGCCTCTTTTGGTGTGCAAACGAGCTTTGGCATGTTAAAAGTAAAGATAAGTTGATAAGCAGAACATGAAAACACATTTTGGAAAGCTCTTTAGCCCTCAGTTCACACATGTTGCAATGTAGGTGCTTTATGATGTAATGTCCACAGAACTACATGTACAGCTAGTATTTAAGACGTTATTAAACAACAACAGGGAAATCGCGAGCCTACCCAAGAATGCAATCCGTCTGCTCACTCTCCATCCTACTCTCTGCGTTCAACTGTAGAAAACAAGAGACCAAACATCTGCTGGGAGAATGATTTTTCACGACACTACCGGGCCTATTTGCGCTAGGCTAAGGCATTCCCACAGTGCAGTGTACCAGGTCAGACGAACGCTGTCTGCACTGGTAGGTAGAAAAACTAACACACACAAAGGACTGCTATAAGTATGATGTGCTATGCCCTTAGTCATCATAGTGGTGAGTTACTCGCCATGGCTCTATCCATGCATTATGATAACACAGGACATACTGTAAGATTGATGCCCTATGCAGCACGGTTAGTTGTCCAATAGTAGCCACGCAATGCTCCATACAAGCAGCTTATGGTAGTGTATTCTCAGTAGCATTGTCATCTACGTATTGACTGTCTGCAGTGAAAAATAAATGTCTCTCTATGGCACATCTACTGAAAGGGTGAACGTTAGGGCACACATTACAGCTGCTATAAAATGATGTAAAACAATCTGTGATACTAGTGACATGTCTATAGCGTATTCAATATGCAGCATTTCTAAGGGAACAAAAAAACCTGGCTCACAACTAATGCAATGTCTGATGCTAACAATGGTTCCATAGGTCATTCAGTTTTCCAGTATGATATTCCCAAGGAAGGATGTTTGTATTTACTTCCAGTTCTTGCTTCTTCATAGCTTTCAGATAGGCAGTGTAAAGAATACAGTAATAATTGATAGCAGATTGCTAAAACTCTCTCTATAGTGACATCAGTCATCATTTCATACAACAATTACAATCAACTTCATTTGTATTAGTCGTTACGATGTGCAAACATAATGTAGATTGTTGACTCAGTGGCATTCAGCTCATTCTGTGTTGTTACAAATGGAAAGTTACTTGTTGTGTGATATTATGAAGTCTCAAACAGCTATTAATTGACCTAGAATATCATATACGATTGCTTTGTTCCCGCATACAAGCCGAGGCTAAAGCAAACAAACACCTGCTACCTAGTACCTACACCCACCACCAGTGGCGCTGCACCACCCTATTGTATATAAGGGGCACACGCTACTAGCCAGTCAGAGAGAGCTGGGTAGGGTATTAGTGCATACCATCGTAGACCTAATGTACAATAAACCCAAACTACACACCTAATGGCTGATTGTAGTGTTACTTACTTTCGTGCATATCAAATCTCAGATATTAGTCCAATGCTAATTGACGATGGCCCGATATGACAGTGGGTTTCAGGTAATGTATCAGGCTAACCACTACGGACTGTTCTAACCTATAGGGTCAGTATGATATAGAGTAAGTATAACCTATGACATATAGGGTCAGTATGATATAGTGTAAGTATTAGCATTTTGGAATGGGCCCCTGTTTACCCTAACAACAGACCTGTTCCCATGTGGTTGCCTGCGCCGTACCAACTGTTTTATCAACCACAGTAGACTCGGCCAGACCAACTTGATCAGCAGATTCAGTGAATAATTTAGTGCTTTTACTGTCCTCTCAATGTGTTCAGATAAGCTCTTCTATTCTCAAGGGAAATGCATTGCTCTCGCTCCCTCTATTTATGTGTCAAAACACATTAGAGTCAGAGGAAGTAACTTATACAATTCATGTTGACTTCAATACTCTTGGGAAACAATTTATTTGCCATTTAATACATTGACCCAGGTTGGATGTACTAATAGGAAAGGCTCATGTTGCAATTCGGAAATTGAATTGTGGACAATGCATAAACAATGAGCTAAACTTTTCATTAACATTATCCAATAATGCAGTACTATCTTGAAATGCCAACTGAGAAATATTTAAAACATTTAGAATCCATGCAGCATAGAACTGTAGACAGTGTAGAAGCAATGTCAGTTGCTAGCAGCAGCTCTAATACAATGTACAACATCCCAAAGGACGGTTAATTGTTTTATATCAAACTGTGAGGTACACCAATTACATCAGGGAGGTAAATAGGAAGACAATACGGAGAAAAGCATTCAGACAGCTCAAGGCCACCGCAAACAGTGTGTTTCAGTCAGATGTCTCCATCAGTAACCAAGAAGAACCACTGTTTGCGAGACTCCCCACTGATTAGATCGGAGCATATCAAACATGTTTGATATGCTCTGATCTGATCAGATGATCGAGATATCTGATTGAAAGCAGAAAACTACTTGATGCATTATATACTAACGTGATACCTGTCAGAATGGGCAAGTATGGGCCCCTTTTCCCTCAAGCATTCCGCAGATTCTGCAACACACATGCCAACAGCCATGTCACTGCATACAATGGTGAATATTGTGGCTCTTGCAGCGAGGTTTTACTTACACCATCTGTCAGTAAATTTTACTGTTATTCAGTCACATGATCAGGGTCAGGTCATGTGACCAGTCTCTACCATTAAGGTTAGTGCCTGCTGGGGTAAATCTGAAGCCACAAAGTTGCATAAAGCTCCAGCTTGACATGTGTAGTAGTAAAACCGTAAATTAGTTAATGGGGCTGCATTAATTGATTAAGACAACAAAACTCAAAACAACTTACTGCATGATACAGCCCTTCACCAGAGCTGCATACATTTATTGACAAAAGAACGAAGGGCTCATAAACAGGCCTTCATAAGAGAATATGTACCCTTATGCATTTTGTTACCAAGCATATTTTGCACAGTGTTCTCTGGTTGTTTGTCTCCCTGATTATTTCTTTTTGGCCTCCCCTGGTTGAAGCCGCAGATCATTATGCACTGGTATAGTGTCAATGTGTTACTGTACAGTGCTACACAGGTACACAATGATGATGGATGACCATGAAGCCTTAAGGCATCATTCTGCCCCCAACTCCCCTTGTACTAGTTCAGCTTTTGTTTGATTATGCATTTTCATTAGATCCATTACAAAAAGTATTTGCCAACCCAATGGCACATGGTATGTGCCCTTTCAGGTGTCTACTGTGATATATTTGTTTAGACCTGTGAGCAAATTGTTGTCTCCGATTTTAATCATTGCTGTACACTGTTGCTGTAGCGATTTTACCAAGGTTCGGTGAAAGTGACTGTTATTCTACTTTACTGTAACTTACTGTATTTGAACCAATGACTATCTACAACATAACTAATTAATGCTTATGCATCTAGAGAGTTAGGGAACTCCTTGTCCCTGCCTGCAAATGTTACTGTCACTCATGTATAGTGTTCTGGCTGTATGCTAGTAGCCTCCTAGCAGCTACCCTGCCTCTACCGCACCAATTATGCAGCCGCATACAGCCCTCAATCTGCCTCTAAGTGATTATCTAGAAATAGCCGTGACAGGTACTCACCATCCAGGGCAGAATCTGCTAGTCTAGAGGGCCATGTTGGCACTAGCAGAGTGGTATGCCAGAAATATACCTTGTATTTTCCTTCACTTTACTGCAGCTTTCTGTCGAGATTTTATGTTGAGAAATAAGGAGTTCTCAGGATGAGGTCTTAAAGGAATGAAAAGACCGCTAATAAGCATTTTTGAGCGATTTTGCAACCTCACAATGGAATCTGTCCGAAATACTCAGATATTTCTACAGCTTCATTGCAAATTCATTGTTTAGAAAAAGATAACTGTCACTTTTCCTCCTATTCCCCCTGACTGTGAGAAGACAAATACACCATTTATGATACATTATATACACGTTCATCACATATGGTAACAGATGATGGAACATTTGCCTGAGGTGTCTGGTTATTCCTTATTCATATGCTACTGAAAACGATTTTCTTCTCCGGTTTTCAGTATCAAAATGAATAATAGACTAGGTATTCTAAAGGTGACTGTTTAGCCTACAAGGAATCTTAAATCCGGACTTCAAAGGTGATATTTCTGTTGTGTTTTTTTTATGTTATAGTACTGGTTGTACCTCACTCCTCTTTTTTATCACGCAGGCGTAGCTACATTTATTTGGGGTATGGCTACACTTTTGATAGCACTAGGCAGATAAATAGATAAAACCCAGGTGCATTAGAATCTATATAGTCTGACCTGACACAATAGCCATGTGACGAGGTGCTGGATTATGCATGGGCAGGTGTGTGGAGAGGAAGTAGAGTAAGAAACATGAGGCACTGTCTGACACACTGTCCCCCAGCACCTCCCATACATCACGCTGCTTTATGGTGTAGTGTGTAGCCACATACTGCCTGCGTGTCCACAGGCACTCGTGTTACTTGAGGAATTAAAGCATTTTATTTTAGGGTGAATACACAAGCCTAACTGACTTAACATAGTTTACTCGTATTGCACCCCCCCCCCCCGTTAAATAACCCTCGGGCCGTATTGCACGCCCTCGGGCCGAGCAGTCCCTAGGCCGTCCCGACGACGGCCGAGTGACGTCACATGACGTCTGACGTCACAAAAAAAAATAGTTCCGGCACAGCGTTCGTTCTACTTGTTTAAGAAAGACGTGACTTACCTGAGGGCCGTGTGAAGATGTCTCCTAAAGATTGAAATCCCGAGGGAGGGAGCAGTAATGTTGTTACCTTTGAGTACACTCCCGAGGGAGAAACTCCCGAGGTACTAGGCACTTTTGATATAGAAGTTCTGATGGGAGAAATGAACTTTGAAGACGATTTTGAGGACGTCGCCATGGACGTCACAGCGTCTTCCCAGGTCACCCAGCCCTCGGGATCTGAAAATTGGGTACAAGAATTATTAGAGCCCGAGTTTACATTGAGAAGTCGTGATGACCTTGAGGATTTTGTGCTATCCACTAGAAATGTCAATACAGTGAAGAAAACAAGCCAGGTAAGTCGAAAAAATTGTTAAAATGCCCGAGGGGCCGAGGGAAATTTTTGAAAAATTCCAGGGTGACTTGCAAAAATTTTTTTTGGCGAGTTCGGAGAATTTAGACTGTAATCAAAATAACATTCATTAAAACAGTACAAATCAGTAGCAGACCTAATAAAACACTTTTAAAAGTCTCCCAAGCCGTCGGCAGGCTCAAGTTCGAGCCCGAGGGCTGAATTGTCAGAAATAAAAGTTGGGGAGTTGGGAGAATTTGTAACTTTGATCGTATTGCACTAGATATGATAGATTTTAATTAATTTTCTGCAGGTTGTGAAGGTGTTCCAAGAGTGGCTGGCAAAGTACTGTCTGGAAAAGAGAAGAATAGAGGATATCGAGGCTGAGGAGCTAGACCAGTTCCTTAGTAATTACCTGCTGACCAAGAAGCCAAACAAGGGTGGACAGCACCAACCTGATACCTTGACCAGCATACACAGAGCGATCCTAAGGTAAATTTTAATGTTTTAGACTTTGGGTTGAATGAGGGTAGGGAGAATTTACATTTTTGATATGAAGTGGGCGGGGCATATTTGGACTGTCCATACATTTATAATGTAAAATGTGACTTTTAAAGTATTTTCACCATTCTTTTTTTAAATTTTTTTAACAGGCATCTGAAGAACTGCAAATACGGAGTAGACCCTATGAGTGATGAACGATTCAGCATGTCAAGGGATGTTCTAGCCAGCCGCAGGACTAAATTGAAGGCGGAGGGGTATGGTAACAGGCCACAGAAAGCAGAGGGATTGGACGAGGAAGAAATAGAGAAGCTGTGGGAGAAGGGAGCCCTCGGTAAGTAATTTAGGGTAATTTTTCTTTTTTTTTAATGAAAAATAAGTGGAAAATACGGGTAAAAATATGAAATTATTTTGAAAAAAAAATTGAATTTATTGACCTACTTTTAAAATTGAAAAAAAATATTTTTTCAGGTGCTGGTGACCCGGAGAGCCTTCAGCACACAGTGTACTACTATCTAACATTAGGCTTCGGGCTTAGAGGCTGTGATGAGTCAAGACAGATGAAATGGGGCAATGTTCAACTGGTGGAGGGTAAAGAAGACGTCCCATATTTGCAATGGCGAGAGAGATCAAGCAAAACCCGACAGGGTGGTGAAGGGGGCCATGTTCGTGCCTTTGATCCCAAAATTTATGGTCAGCCTGGAAATACCCGTTGCCCGGTAGCATTCTACCAACGATACGCCAGTAAGAGGCCTTCCCACTGCTGCCAGCCTGATTCCCCGTTCTATCTTACAGTCAAACAAGGGTCTTCATTGAATGATGAAAGGTGCTACATTAACTGTCCGATGGGGGTTAACAAATTAAGGAATATTGTGAAGAAAATGTGCAAGAAGGCAGAAATAGCAGGTCGTCACACCAACCATTCCCTCCGAAAGACGGCCTGTAAAACCTTGATGGCTGCAAATGTTCCCCCCAACCTGGTCGCGCAGCTGTCAGGCCACAAGTGTTTGGCAAGCCTGAACAATTACAGCACCGCGAGCAAGCCCCAACAAAGAGAAATGTCAAATATATTGACAGGGTTGGCCAGTGCACAAAGTCTACCTACCTCTTCCATTCAGAATCCTCCTACGGCAAGGGTAAATCCAAAGATCGCCATGACAAGTTCTCCGGCTTCGATCCAGCCTGCTCCCCCGGTGTCAATGGCTGTCACTCCGGCAAGCGCCCACCCACAAAATGTCCTGCAGTCTCTTGCTGCAAATACCGCTGGCATGTTCCAAGGAGCTGTTGTAAACGGCCCAATTTCGCTCACATTCAACTATAACGTCCATTCTTCCTCCCAGGCTAACGTAAATATGTCTCCTACAGTGCCAACCCATAGTATTTCGGGTTAGAAAAAATGGACAGACTTGAAATGAACTTTGTATTTGCGCCTTCGCATGTTGACCTCGTTCCCGCCCAATCGACGCGTCCCCAACCGCAGGAGGCTGGGCAGGGATAATCAAATATTGTAGATTCAGTGAATAATTTAGTGCTTTTACTAGGGCTTAATTTGTTATGATTAGCCCTTCTACACTCTAGGGGACTTCCAATCAGAGGATGCTTTCATCGTTTTCAGGAAGATCAGTTATGAACTATACTGTCCGGAGACAATTTATGTGCCATCTAATACATTGGTCCCAAGTTGAATTGAACTAATGTGCCAGGCCCGCTAGTCGACTCTCCTGGTACATTTCGGAAATCAAATTAAGATCTGCTGACAACACATAAAGTAGGGCACTTTTCAGTTTGTAAACATGATCAATAATGCAGCTGAAAAACTATGAGACTAAACATTTTAGTATGATTATGTCCAGCTGCAATGGGAAAAGGGCAAAAGAGCATTATGGTTTACAAGGGCTCCATGCATTCATCATATAGACAGAGTAAATGTTATTGTGTACTTATGCAGCCTCTGTATCCCTGATCAGTCTAGTGGTTATTGCCATGCCAATACACATTGTCCCAGAGGCCGTTCTTCTGCTTATTCATCCTTTAAAATTGCTGTCCTTTTTTCGGCCTCTCCTGGGTAAAGCCCTCAAACATACTGACCCTTTACAGTACTGGAGACCAGTGCAGTAAGATGTCGTTAGGTATGACACCGTCAGGGAATTTGGGTCTTATTGCAGTATAAATAGGGCCTTTTAACCCTGCCAGTGTCACTATAACAGTATCCGAGAAAGGATAGCCATTGCATGGTTGAAGATCTGTATTAAAGGGAAAAGTATTCCACTTGATTATTTTATAAAAGG
The DNA here is from genome assembly GCA_947462335.1 of Harmothoe impar. Taxonomy (NCBI): domain Eukaryota; kingdom Metazoa; phylum Annelida; class Polychaeta; order Phyllodocida; family Polynoidae; genus Harmothoe; species Harmothoe impar. The sequence continues at coordinate 69,676,673 of OX381714.1, forward strand.
AGAAAGAGTGGATTCACGAAGATCAGGCTATCTTGAGAATTCACAAATTGGAGCCGGACTAAAGTGCAAGTTGATCAGTCAACCTATAGACCTGCCTTAGTAGGTCATGACAGTGTCATCTTAAAGGAATCCCCTTTATCTTTGAATTTGATCGACATTGAAAAGGCCCTGTTTTGACACAGATGTTAGACTTTTTTTTTTTTGTAACATCTTGTCTCGATTGATTCCGCAGTTTCCTGGTTCAAGAAATTATCTAAATTATTATTGCATTCAATTTGGGTACTTGAGTGATTTCAGCTTCTGCTGGTTCAGAAGCTGAAATCACTCAAGTGCCCAACCCCAGGTTCGGATCATCCTGGTCAAACGTGCACCAGTGTAACAGGCAGGGAAAAACGTGACTGCCCCACGGGGGATCGAACCCTGGCCTCTCCGCTCCGGAGTTGAGAATTCTACCACTACACCACAGGGCTAGCTGCTTCTCCACTGCTCTGCTACGGTACTTGAGCTACCACAGACGGGCAATGCACTCTCCATGCATGCTCAGGCTGCCCCAAACGATAAGTGCCCGCTTCTGTAGCATAGTGTAAAAGCCATTGGAGACTTTGCCCACAGCAGCAAATATGTCTACAGTGGCAAGCAGCTCACCCATACAGGGACACAGAGCTGTGTAATTTGTAAAGTTCTAAGAAAGGACCATATTGACCAAATTTTGTATATCCACTTTAATCAGAGTTGGTAACGACTATAGGTAAAGGCACCGAGAGCCATGATGTGTAAAAAAGTCCCTGAACAAAGTATTTTGGAAGAAAATTAAGAAAAGCTTTTATCTCGTTTACCATGCTCTTCTGCATTTGGACCCGGAAAGATACAACATCTTTTAAGTTGAGACATGATTGCATGAAAAATGAGTTTTAGTTGCCATAACAAAGGACACATACCCTCGATGATAATGTCCTACGGATAAAACATTAATGTGACTTTGCTGCTAATGAATTAAATTAATGTAAACATTGTAACAGACATTGGCTCTCAAAACGTCTCCATCGGAAAAATCACTATTCACTCATAGTTTCTTTATTGTTTATCCAATCTACCCAACACGTAGATTGTAGTGAATCCCACCTTAAGCTGACTTTTTTATCACCCACAGGATACTGCAGTGAATAATTCAGTGCTTTTACCATCCCCTTAATCTAACACGATTGGTCACAATCTTTGAGGGAATGATATTCCCATACAACCTTTTTTTTCCTTATGTGGTAAAATCCTTGAAATCTGTTGGATGTAACTGTCTAGAGTCGCCGTATTTTAATACCAACAAGGCATCCTGAAAACAGTGTATGATTATGCAAAGAATAACTGATAATACAGGAGAGGCCTGTATCTATTTATAAATATTGCAATGGTTTATAGATATAAAATATAAGAGAGGGTAACAGATATGATATCATAATTGCTCTTATTAAGTTGTACTGATGGTTAGGAATTTTGCAATTTCGATTTTGAATGTCAAAGTTGTTCTAATTAACAATATCAGTATCTAGAGTTACTTTACTGTACTGCAGCCATATGTATCATGTATTGCTGGTCAAAACCGCAACTGCTCAGTTTCATGTTTCTTGAATGTCAGATGGTTTGACTATGCATATTGTTTTCTTACCCATGCTGTATACATGTTATAATTACCCTGATAAGTGACCTCATTGAAGATTGTCTTGTTGATGATATAACTGAATACAAGCTAAAGAGTTGTAGCCAATAAGCACCAATAATTAATGAGTCAGCATAGCAAGTATGTTATGGAAAGAAAATACAGATTTGGAAAGCCATGCACTTGTGAAATCTTAAAGTCACATATCCCTACAGCTATGCACGCTGACAAAACGTGAAGGCCTTATTTCACAGTACAGCTCTTGTTTACTAGTTGTACATGAATGGGAAAGGAAATCTGAAGATCCCATGGTATTCCTAGACCCTAAAAATTTGGATTTAGACAGCTTAATTGACTCATTAACATCATTTCCGACCAAGATTTGGCCAAAATCATGAATTTCAGTAATGGCTACCCAATATGGTACAAGATGTGCATGGTAAAGGAGATTAGATGCTCGCATAGTATACATAGACCCTGAGAATGTGTATCTTAACAGCTTAAATGACTCAATAACATTATTTCTCACCAAAATATAATCTTGCCCTATTTCTGAGAAAAAGTATTTCCGCACGCGGCATCCACACTAAACCTGATCAGTACAGGTCATACTTAAAGTCTGGCATTCCGTTCCTCCTAAAGTGATTTCTAGACATCATTTGAAATTTTGCCTTTAGTCTATATTCACAGACGGGAATAAGGTTTAAACTTCAACAGTTAACAACTGTCGTGGTTGCTTACATTACAGCCTGAACTTGTCCTTAAAATGGTTCAAGTTTGTGTAATATTGATCTAGCAGTGTGCTATATTGTGCCGTGTCTTTATGCATTGCACAGTACACCAAGTTCTGTCATCTGCTGTCTGTTTGTCGCAATAACTCAACTCTCTACAGTCAGATGCTTTGTACTTCTTATTGAGCAAATGTCATAGATATCTAAGTTTAGCACACTTTTCTGAATTTTCATTTCACAAAGGTACAAAGGTACACAAAGGTTGAAAGTGACCTCTTCCTGCATAGAACTAACTAAGCCTCACAACAAATGCTCCCTCAGTTTTCAGATTATAAAGAACATACTAGGTTTCTGCAGCTGACTGTGCACAATCTTATCTGCGTCTAGAATTACTTAGGCATGAAACTATGGAGTGTTCATGAGAGTGATAATCTATGGTACAGAAATGGTATGAACTTCTAAATACAACATAAATGCTTAGCTCATGAAATATATTTTGCCTGTGCACTTATACCTGTTATCACATTTATGTACTTCACATATTGAAATCACTCACTTTAGCACCCTACTTCATTAATATGGCACACTCCCGTGAAAAACGTTGTCAGAAGCAAAGAAAAAAAGCCATGTTGTGATCATGCACAGGTCAAATAACTAGCAAACTGATATACATATAACTGTAGTGTACTCTTTATCACTCTACCCAAAAGGAAGTATCTACTACTTTTCTTACCTACACCTATATATCTATGTCCTAGCCTGGAAAGAGAGAAATGTGTGGTCTGGCTTTACAACAAAAGTCATAAACCAGGAACCACTTTAATTACTGAACAGGTTATGTGCATTATATAGCTCAAGTCACCCAGCTCCCTTTCCTCTTATTGCACATGTTCTAATGAAATTCTTCTCCATTAGTATCACATAGGGAAGTTGTACAGGGTATCTGCTATAAGAGCAACGTTTATAAACTTCAGTTACTGAGAAGATGATATTCCATTATCATTTGAAAGCTTAAGCCAACCAGCTCTCCATTTTCTCACTTTACAATTCTTAATGGCTTTATTATCCATCAGCATTAAATGAAGTAGATGTATATGTCTCATTAAGACATAATGTAGCCTGCCCACGTTTTCACTGTGAGCCACAATGTGTAAAGATGGTACACCCTGTGGGGGTTTGCCAATAGTGTTATTGACTTGTTTGGACCAGAAAAGGTTTGACTTTCGAACATGTCCCCAAAAACAATATGAATATACGCACATTAGCTGGAACTTGTTTAGTTAATTTTAATCAGTCCCAAGTGAACAAGTTGAGTTGAGAAAATTTACCATTCACATAAAATGCTTATAATAGCAACTACAAGTGGCAGGCACTTGCATGACATGAAAACAACGAGGGTTTTATGTGACACGGATTAGTGTTGAGTTTAGTGAGAGAGGACATCTGTGAGCCTATTGCCTCAAATCTGCTTCTAACTCACCCTCAGACCTCCCTGTCTATGTACCACAACCCTACTCGGAAGGGGTCACCGACGGTACACTGGCCTTTGTGTAGAGCTGCCATTTTATTGTGTGTCCTTGAGCAGGTGACCCTGGTGTTGTATGGAGGGCACGGATACAGCTGTCTCCTGGACATGACAGGTCCTATTAACACCAGCTTGTGCCACCAGGTCCCACAATACTAAGTACACAGCACTATGTGTAATGGTAGAACTGGGAAAATGGGGTGGGGGCAGTTTAGATCAAGACTATGTTTTGAAAGTGATGCTTAGATTTTCTGGACTGAACTGCATAGATACCACTCATATGTTGAATGCTCTATTTTTGTACTGGTCCTAACATTGTTACAAGATGGTGACCTTGTTTCACACAGCCAAGACCGTGTATTGTGAGCATTGTGTTTCTGAGTAATTGCATACAAAATGGCTCAATGTAATTGGTGGCCAACCTCCTTTCCTTCATGGGAAAGTACCAGCAGTCAATTATCAATGCAAAGATAGTATCAGTATTTTTCCTCTTCATGTACACAACCTCCCTGACAGTGTAATTTGAATTTAGATTAGGCAAGCTCCTCTCACTGGTTGGAGAAGGGTATTTGTGTAAATTATCCTTATTTTCAAATGGGTCCTGAGATCCTGCAGTTATGGGTTTGTTCTGATTAAAATCATAAACTCTCATTTTAGTATTAAGTTGTCAAAATAAGTAGGTGCAAGGGAGATGTAAAACATAAAGATGATTTAAAAAGTGCTTGTAGTGAGTTACACTGTAATGAGTACATGATGTGGTACCTTGCAGTTATGTATTTGGTAAAGCTATGTTTTTTCTCTTGAAGCCAGTCTTTACTAATGGGAGGGAATCTGATCATGCAGTCTGGATGATATAAAATATGATGTATTCATCTTCTTTTTCATAGTGCCTTATACCTCATCACACCCTCCACTTGATCTCACTATAGTATTATTTAAACCTACATTAGAGTGAACCATTTCTAGTTTTTATCAAAGGATAATCAAGATGCACTTAGTATGGGATCCCATGTAACTGCGGCTGTTTAGGCTGCAGGTCTTCTTGTACTATATGTGTGTGAGCAGTCAGGCAGAATGAACAACTTGTGTACCCTGTGTGGACACTCCTTTCTGCATGGCTGAGCTATAAGCACTCATTTTCCTGAGCTGAAGTTGGGGTTCCAAAATACTGCATTTTGAAAGCTGTCATTTATGAGTGCCCCCTATCCATACAGGTCTAACATCTATATTGTATGAGTAACAGGTGCTAGCGCTCTTTGATGTTATGTACTGTGGAGAGGGAGTAGATTTAAATTGATTACCATGATCAATAATTGTGTCACCTTTAAGGTTATATGATATGGATTCTGTGTTGATGTTATCATCTGACTGGTATCTGGTGTTTTTGTGGTACTTCCGTCAGGCTTTCTGTAGTAGCTGTAGGACGTGTATCAATCTGTACCCGAAATACAGTGAAGGAGCCTTCACTGTATACCCCTACAGATTGGTACTAACCCTATTACTACTTTATATCACTAGCTGTATGCAGTATACAAGAGGTGTGAAATGCTTTGTTCTCCATGCCCGCTGTGGTATAAGTGTAGTACCACAGATAAATCATCTACATTATTACAGGTGGTAGTCATTGTACAAGAGACAGACTTTAGACACACACTCAAATCTCAATTTGATTTGGTGCCCTCACAGAGGGGAATTGCTCAGTGGTGTAGTGTGGGAGACTGGACCAAGATGTATGATTGTCCAGGGCCTGACCAGGCACTTTATCTGTCACTGAGCCTGGGCTGACTCCAAATGAAGATCAATGGTTTAAAAGCTTTCTAATCCCGCACTAACAAGAATGGCTGCCTGCCTCTTCTGTGTGCACTTATATCAATTACCGTGCCAAGGTCTTGGTACTTGATACATAAAGTGACTAATGTCTCTGAGTGTTCATAGGGGGCACTAGGGGATCATTGTAGCTTCTGGTATTTTTATTGGGAGAAAACAATTTGTTAAATATATTCACGGTTCCTAAGAGCAGCTGTCATTGGGTATGACCCTGGAATGACTGTTCTTCTCATTAACAATTCTAAATGTACATTACAGTATGATGTGTACTTACAATACAAAGTATGCAAAGTTGCATACTAGTACCATAAGATACTTGACTAGACTGACATAAAACATATGAGGATTTAAGTGCTGCAAAAAGGTCCCTGGGCATATTGTCTGTAATTGGTGCCTATATCCCATGCTGCCCTGATCTTTATCTATAAAGCATTTCAACCTAGTACCTCAGTAGTATAGTATGTATCGGAACGGGACTATAGTTAAGTACTGTTTATTACTCAATCGACATGCAGCCAATCAGAGGCCTCCATTTGACCGGAAGTGACGTCACATGCCCATATAAGGGCATACCGGAAGTGACGTCACGTGACCTTGACCTAGTTAGAGGTCAAGGTCATGACTCAGCCAATCAGAGGCTTCCATTTGACCGGAAGTGACGTCACACGCCCATATAAGGGCATACCGGAAGTGACGTCATGTGACGTCACACGCCCATATAAGGGCATACCGGAAGTGACGTCATGTGACCTTCACATGTACATATAAGGGCATACCGGAAGTGACGTCAAGCGACCTTGACTTAGTTAGAGGCTTCTGATTGGCTGGTACACCGGAAGTGACCCATTTATGCAAATGAGGGGCCTACTTCTAGTCAAATGGAGACCTCTGATTGGTTGGGTCATGAAGAAATGTGTCTCTTAATTTAATTTTGTTTAGGAAGTGATCGATTTTAGGATCACGCGACCGGAAGTGACCTGATGAGTCACGTGACTAGAAGTGACGACGACACATACCTTAATTAGACGATTCAGCAGCGACCGGAGGAAGTGTCACTTTAAGAGGACACGCTAGTTAATTGTTATATTTGTTTTACTTACTAATAAAAGAAGACGTATGAAAATAAACACAACAATAATTTTATTTTATTTTTTTATTTTCTTTTTTTTCAATTCTAATAACACGACGCTTATAATACAAGTAGCGCACGTCATCTTTCTCTATGGTGTAAGTGGCCATTTTTTGTTCGTACCACTTTTGAAATTTATATTTACCGCAAGGAGAGTTTTTCGTTTTCGAAAACATTTTAAGAAGACGACTACTTCTGTACACTTTTTTTGAGATTTTCTTTCACCGGTGCCGCTGATTTGATCGTAGCAAATGTAAGTCTTAGGGTTGACACTTGGGATCCCGTCACCTTCTCACGCCGCTTTCTTTTCTTTCTGAAGTATGTCTCTCGCAGGCTAGGTTTGACTACACACAGGCAAACATCAGAGGCACCCAATAGCGCTAATTCTACCTTCAGACAAAGGTCAGGCACGGCTGGCCTATAATAGATGGGTCAAGGGCTATTCTAGTGAGGGTCAGGCTACGCCGGACATTCAATAAAAAGCTGGAGTTTGGCAAACTTGCTTTTGAAAGTCTGACCATGCGGGATCCTCATGCCATAGTCTGGCAATGCTGAACTCTTGGGAGAGTATGCCGGACTCTTGCTGGCCAGACTTTCAAGCAAATTTGCCAAAGTCCAGCTTGTTATTGAATTTCCGGCGTAGCCCGACCCTCAGTAGAATAGTCCTTGACTCATCTATTATAGGTCAGCAGCGCCTGACCCTTGTATGAGAGTAGTATTGGCGACATTGGCCGACTCTGATATTTACCTGTGTGTACGGCGGGAGGAGGGGGTTCACAGCTACTGCTTGCGCTTATAGAGCGCTACTAGCGGAGGTCTGGATGAGGAGACTACGGTGTTTGTCTTTTGCTTGTGCAGCTGCTGCTGCTGCTGCTGACGATGTCACGGATGCCGCTGACAGATACTGCTGCTTGTGCTGCACGAGACTGAGTAGCCGCTATTACTAATGCTACTAATACTAGTATGAGAAAATACATTTAGTCAATTGATTAAATCAAGGAGGTTTTCTGACTTCAGTGGATCGTTTAGCCATCGACCACGGGCAAAACTTGAAACCATTTTATACATGGGACAATTGGCAGACTCGAAACGTGTTGGTACCATAGGGTCGATCATGTTCATCATCAGTTCAGGCAAAGGAAGTGTGTCGACAGCACGCGAAAACTTCATGTCTGAATGTTTCAACACAAGACTTTTTATCACACTCACACAGCTGCTTTGAAGAGTGAATCCTTGACCAAACTTGTGCTTTTCCAACACAGCTTCGGCCTCTTTCTGTGCAGTAAGGGATCTCTCTTTCGGGTTCATCTCAGTGCTGTCTAGCATGTCCTCAAAGTCTTTAACATAATGTTCCAACGGACTACAAATGATGGACTCCAGATCATCGTCCGCATATGTCGTCTCCTCGCACCATATTGTGTCTTCGCCTGTTTCGAATTCCGTCATTTTCTTGACAATCTCCTCCTGAGTGCCTTGCATATATCGAAGCTCCTTCAAGGAGTTGATAACTTGTATGGCGAAGACTGACAAACTTGAAGGAATTTCACCACAGTCAGGCCAAGTATACGGAGCTAAGAAAAATAGCTCTAACAAAATCTTCTCCCTCTGTCCAAATGAAACTACTGTTCCGATGAAGTTGAAGCATGCTTCTATCCATTGCTCCTTGGTGACGTCCTTCCAATGTTTCTTTACCTCACATGCATCATAGGGCACCGTTTCTCTTCTTGCTTCAAGTGGGAGTTGCTTTTTCTTTCTTGGACTCATTTCGAGAGGGTTTCGATGCTCTGTAGCGTCAACACTTTCATAAACAAAGAAAATAGCAGAACTAACCATCGTAACGTGCTGAGCGAGCGTAGAGTGGACGATGCTACGAAGATGAAGGGCGGGTGGAGAAAGTGTGACTGGTGACAGGGGCGTTTCACTCCTTATGTACCCTGTCCTAGATAAGCCTCTTAAACGGCTGAAAAGACTCTCTAAGTACAGAGCTTCTACCGCAGGTGGGTTTAGACTTAAGCAGCTTAGTTCACACACATGTCTGTTAGAAAAAGCTACTTGCACACGCGCCTTCCTTTTTTTCACTAGTATTCACCCTCTGCCGACTTATAAGACACCTATACACTCTTTCTCGTGAAATCTATGGAAGATGATGGAAGGACCACTGACTACATTTTCTTTGATCAGAGCGTGGAGGACGGCGTCGAACGGAGGGAACGTTGTGAACACAGCTTATAGGTTTTTTGGAAGAGGTCTTGTAAAGTCAAACTGGCGAGAGAGATGGCGTCTTTCAACATGACAATGCTGCTATGTTGGAAAAAAATAGCGTGATTTTTTCAAAAAGCTTCTATGAAAGATTTGACGTCTTCGTTGTTGTAGTGGATCGAGTAATCTGTCATAGTTTGCTTCTTCTTGTCATACTAAACTTTCTGACATGTGGCGTAGTCGGATTTCGGCCATTTTGACGCCCGTCAGGTCGCTGTCAAAAGTCGATCTCGGTGGCAGGGGTTTTTTGTTTACTAGTTTCTTGGTATACGTCATCCATTCGTAAGTAAAGCAACCTTTCTCTTCGGTTGTAGTGAAAGCTCGCAAATAATTCGCGTAGCTGTAACCAAGTGCTAAAAAAGTTGACTACTACGTCAACTATTGATTGCTTCTCTTTATGACGCTGAATTGTTGGTTTCTTCGGTCTCCGGAGGCAAATAACGAGTGAAGGCGTATTTTTTGATCAGGTTCAAGTCGTAACTCTCCGAGTTGAAGCGTACGACTGGAGCTTGACGGATGTATCTCAGAAGCCGCTTCTTCAGTTGAACTAACGGTTGTCTGGTGTGAGCTGCAGCGAAGCCGCCTGGAGAAGGGGTGAATGTCGCTTCCTCTAGCAGGAGAGCTTCACCTATCGCTACATGTAACTTTGCTAAGGTTGGTCGGTAAACTTCTAGCACAGCTTTCTCGATGACTTTGACGTTCTCGTTTATGTGATTTTTAAACTCGGTCTAACAAGGGGTCGGAATCTGCGTCGGATTCTCTGACGTACGCTGCCCTTCCTACCCCGGAAAGTCGTATGCGACGCTAGCCGACATCGCTGCATAGAGGGCAAAACTTAGGTATCGTTCTTCATTTTTCTACGGGTCACTCGTGATTGTACGGTCTTTTAAAAATTTTGAAACACTTTTCGCAAACGTCCTGCGGCATGTTTTTCTTTTTTTTGTTTTTTCACTTATTTACCAAATATTAAAAAAATAAACGTTGTTTATCACTTCGAATACTAGACGCCTCTTACCACACGATGCTATTAGCATAGTGAAAGACGTCTGTAGTGTAGGATCGATTTCAACAGATGTCCATCTTACTGCAGGGATCAGACGAGAGTCGTCAACACTGGAGTGTCACAGCTCACTTTTATTTCTTTGGGTACAGCTGCATACAACCCTTGAACATACATTGCGACGTCGCCGCGTCCCATGTAGTCTTCCAACACTTTCATCAGAGCCATAGGCTCAGACGTCTCGTTGTACTTCCAAGCTTTCAGCACTTCATACACAGGGTTCTTCACAGTCCTGTCAGAAGGCACAGGTTGAGAGATGGAAGTTACTTCATGAGAAGTCAACCCTAAGTAGATCCCTATGGTCTTCCAGTCTCTAGGGCAGAGCTCAGCTAAAAGAGAGAAATATTTCTGCACTTTCCACTCCATGTCTCCACTCTCTAAGCCATCCCACATGTCATGCTTGTCCATGTACTCACGTGAGAATTTGATGAGGTCCATACGGTAAGATTCTTCCAAGGCGGTGGCTAGGTCCTTCCACCTACTAGTACAACTTTTCTGGTACCAAGTAGTGAACATTTCTCTAGCTTGAGTTATGACACTTGTCTCACAACTGAGATATCCCATATCCTTCAAGTTCACTTCAAGGAATGAACCTAACCGTATGTAATCTGATGTCGGCAACTTACCACTTATTTTCAGTAGCATAGCGTCTGACAAGTATCCTAACGGCTCTGCTTTGAAGTATGATGATACAGGTACTACTGCAGCAGAACCAATAACAGGAGCAGCGTCTGCGCTGGTATCAGACGCCTCGTTGTCGGAACAGGGCAACCACATGACTTCGTAAGGTATTGGTGAGGGCAGGCGCCACGGACCGGACGCACTACCAGTGGAAATGAGGTCGAAAAACGGACTGTGCGCCCGTGACCCTTCGGGTTCCTCGTACGCCTCGTCGTCAGCTTCGTTCTCTGTTTCACCCTGTTGCTTTAGGACATGTATGTCTACTACGCGCTGCTGGGGCTGAGTGTCCGAATAGCTGTAAGTCTCAGCGCGAGCAGCGTTGATGGCGTCGGTTGATGAAGCGGTGGAGAAGTTCTGTGCAACGTACTGCGTGTCAGTACTAGTAGCGGTAGTCGCAGCAAGAGGTGTAGCAGCAGCAGCAGTAGCAGGCGCAGCAGCAGTAGCAGCAGCAGCAGCAGCAGCAGCAGCAGCAAGCGCAGCGCTAGCAAGTGCAGCAGTAGCAGGCGCAGCAGTAGCAGGCACAGCAGCAGCAGGCACAGCCGCCTCAGCAAGCGCAGCAGTAACAGGCGTGGCAGCAGCAGCAGCAGCAGCAGCAGCAGGCACAGCCGTAACAGGCGCGGCAGCAGCAACAGCAGCAGCAGCAGCAGTAGCAGCAGCACTAGCAGCACGAGGATCACTAGCAGCCGCAGCAGGCGCAGCAGTAGCGGCAGCAGTGTGCTCAGCAGCAACAACCGTCGCGAGTGTAACAACGTCGCTACTACTGCTGTGTGCGCTCGCTACAGCGGGAGGGTGATAAGACCAAGCGGTTGCGGCGGTAGTCTCAATTTCAGTAGCAAGAGGAGACGCTGACAGTAAACGATCACCGTTCTGCGTATTCTTCTTGTTCTTGAACTCGATTAGATCCTTGGACGACAGTAGTTGTTGTGTTTTGCTCATGGTGGTGCCTGTAGAGAGCAGCAAAAGACTGAGTGAGTGAACGGATGTTTCCAGGCCTCTTATATACGCCTTCTCGCTTCTAGAGCTAAGCTACTTACAGCTCTCTTCAGCTGCCCGCCGGCTGACCGGTGACCATTCACAAAGAGAAACAAAAAGTCATAAGGCATGATGTTTTCAGCTGGATCCCTTTCCCCCTCCCCTTTGAGAGATCGACTGACACGAGCTAAGCTACTTACTGCCTTGTTCAGCAATTCAACGTGCGTTAGCTGTATAAAGGATTAAGCAGTTGCTGCCGCCAGCTGACCGGCGGACATTCCCAAAGAGAAACAAAAGACATAAGTCATGACGTTTTCAGCTGGATCTCTTTCCCCCCTCCCTCTTTTTTTTTTTGAGAGATGGACTGCCATGAGCGGGCGGTGTACCGACTGTACTAATTCAACGCGCATTAGCTGTATAAAGGATTAAGCAGTCATGAGCTTAGAGTGTGTATACAAAAAAACTACAGGAGGCGTGTAGTGTGAAGCAGGACCCCCTAAGACGGGAGTGTCTGTCTGTGAGTAGAGTCGTGTGCATGTGGTGAGCGACTTAAGTGTAAAACAAAAAAAAATCACCGCCTCCTGCCGTGGTGAGTAGACTGGCCGGCGGCGGCCGGCTAGTTCAATAGGGGTGACAGCTGACTAAGGCTGTGCATGAAAATCCGATTTTCACCTGACCTCTGACGTTTGTTACAATGAATGCCAAAGGGGGAGAGAGTTGTCCTCAGGTAGGGGGTAGGAGGTAAGGCTAATGGATAAGGAAAAAAAAACACCATTTTCAGCTGGCCACCACAGATGGCGATGACATACCCCTCGGCATCTAAGCTCTTAAGAAGCTCTTACGGAGCGGAGCGGCTGCTGGACAGCTGGGGTGAGTAGACTGGCCGGCGGCGGCTAGCTAGTTCAATAGGAGTGACAGCTGACTAAGGCTGTGCATGAAAATCAGATTTTCACCTGACCTCTGACGTTTGTTACAATGAATGCTAAAGGGGGAGAGAGTCGTCCTCAGGTAGGGGGTAGGAGGTAAGGCTAATGGATAAAGAAAAAACACCATTTTCAGCTGGCCACCAAAGATGATGATGACACGCTCCTCGTCATCTAAGCTCTTAAGAAGCTCTTACGGAGCGGAGCGGCTGCTGGACAGCTGGGGTGCTGTTGGAAATAGGATTAAACTCCCTCTGTATAAAAGCTCTGATTTCTGTTGGAAAAAAACCATAGCACCTTTGACCACAGTAACGTCTACTACCACCACCACCAGCACCACCGTCGCTGCCACCGCCGCCGCCGCCGCCAGTCACAGCTGATCACCTCATTAAAAGCATGTGACGTCGTCGCTTCTAGTCACTTGCTTCATCAAGTCGCTTCCAGGCACGTGATCTTAAAGACCCTCACTTCTTAAACAAAAAAAACGAAGAGACACACTTCTTCCTCTCGAGAGGAAGAATGACGTATATAAGGAGGCTGACACGTGTATAGGTGCCTTATTAGTCGGCAAGGGGTAAATACTAGTGAAAAAGGAAGACAGGTGTGCAGGTAGCTTTCTAACAGACACGTGTGTGCACTAAGCTGCTTAAGTCTAAACCCCCCTGCAGTAGTCAAGTAGCATGTGAAAACTTACTTAACAGATCACTTAATTGAGTAGAGACTCTGTACTGAGAGAGTCTTTTCAGCTGTTTAAGAGGATTATCTAGGACAGGGTACATAAGGAGTGAAACGCTGCTCTCACTCATCGTAGCATCGTCCACTCCACGCTCGCTCAGCATGTTATGAGGGTTATTTCTACCTTTACAGCTTCTTTTCTTATCGAAGTGTCGACGCTACAGAGCATCGAAACTCTCCAAATGAGTCCAAGAAAGAAAAAGCAACTCCCACTAGAAGCAAGAAGAGAAACAGTGCCCTATGATGCATGTGAGGTAAAGAAACATTGGAAGGACGTCACCAAGGAGCAATGGATAGAAGCATGCTTCAACTTCATCGGAACGGAAGTAGTTTCATTTGGACAGAGGGAGAAAATTTTGTTGGAGCTATTTTTCTTAGCTCCGTATAGTTGGCGTGACTGTAGTGGTGAAATTCCTTCAGGTTTTTCAGCGTTCGGCATACAAGTTATCTGGTCTTTGAAGAAGCTTCGATATATGCAACGCACTCACGAGGAGATTGTTCAGAAAATGACGGAATTCGAAACAAAAGAAGTATGGTGCGAGGAGACGACATATGCGGACGATGATCTGGAGTACATCATTTGTAGCCCGTTGGAACATTATGTTAAAGACTTTGAGGACATGCTAGCCAGCACTGCGATGACCGCGAAAGAGAGATCCCTTACTGCACAGAAGGAGGCCAAAGCTGTGTTGGAAAAGCTCAAGTTTGGTCAAGGATTCACTCTTCAAAGCAGCTGTGTGAGTGTGATAAAAAGTGTTGTGTTGAAACATCCGGACATGAAGTTTTCGCGGGCTGTCGACACACTTCCTTTGCCTGAACTGATGATGAACATGATCGACCCCGTCGTACCAACATGTTTCGACTCTGCCAATTGTCCCATGTATAAAATGGTTTCAAGTTTTGCCTGTGGCCGATGGCTAAACGATCCACTGAAGTCAGAAAACCTCCTTGATTTAGTCGACTGACTAAATGTATTTTCTCATACTAGTATTAGTAGCATTAGTAATAGCGGCTACTCGGTCTCGTGCAGCACAAGCAGCAGCATCTGTCAGCAGCAGCTGCTGCAGCAGCAGCACGATCAGCACAAGCAGCAGCTGCTGCAGCAGCTGCACAAGCAGCACAAGCAGCAGCATCTGTCAGCAGCATCCGTGACATCGTCAGCAGCGGCAGCAGCAGCAGCAGCAGCAGCTGCACGAGTAGCACAAGCAGCAGCATCTGTCAACAGCATCCGTGACATCGTCAGCAACTGCAGCAGCTGCACGAGCAGTACAAGCAGCAGCAGCTGTCAGCAGCTGCAGCAGCTGCACGAGCAGCACAAGCAGCAGCACCGACAGCAGCAGCAACAGCAAATCAGCAGCAGCAACAGCAGCAGCAGCGGCAATGTGGACCGCTAAATTCGAGATGGTGACATATCTGTTTCTTAGAATCGACATTCGACATGAGGTCTAGTGACATTTGACATGAAGCTTGAAAAACATAGTGACAGGTGACATGAGCAATTCTTAAAATCGACATGAGATATGAGCATAATTAAGCGACATCGACATGCGCCATGGCTATTTTTTATTTTTTTTGAAGACAACCGCCATAGCTTCCTTATCCAGACCTCCACTAGTAGCGCTCTATAAGCGCAAGCTTTGCCTTAAGAGAGCTGTGGCTGTGAACCCTCTCCTCTCTCCGTACACACAGGTAAATATCAGAGTCAGCCAATGTCGCCAATACTACTCTCATACAAGGGTCAGGCGCTGCTAGACTATAATAGATGGGTCAAGGACTGTTCTACTGAGGGTCAGGCTAGGCCGGACATTCAATAACGGGCTGGACTTTGGCAAATTTGCTTGAAAGTCTAGCCAGCAAGAGATGCACATCATCATAAACGCGATCATGATACCTTTCATAGTAAGTAGACTCGCCTCTCTGCCCTCTCTTTTAGAGAGGGCAGAGAAGCGAGTCTCACTCTTAAAAAACCCTGCCCCTCCCCCCCCTCCCCCCCTCCCCCCCAATGCATCTTAAAGAGTGCCCCCCAGAGTGCCCCTCTCCCCCCCCTCCTAGAAAAAAAGAGCCACATTTTTAAATTATTTTTTAGCAAGCTTTTTTCAGCTTGCTTTTTTTTTTCTTTTTTTAAATTTATTTATCCATCAAAATCTCAAGTGACTTATTTTGAAAGCCAACCTAGTAGTCACGTGACCCCCTTAAGTAGGTCACTTCCCGTCACGTGACCTATTTGAATTTCCCGCCAACATGGTGGTCACGTGACCCTCTTAAGTAGGTCACTTCCGGTCACGTGACCTATTTGAATTTCCCGCCCAAAGGTCACGTGACCGGAAGTAGGTCACTTCCGGTCACGTGACCTATTTGAATTTCCCGCCAAAAGGGAGGCCTCTCATTGGCTGCTTTTGAATTTCCCGCCAAAAGGGAGGCCTCTGATTGGCTGCAGGTCGATTGAGTAATAAACAGTACTTAACTATAGTCCCGTTCCGATACATACAATACTACTTACCTCGGTTCAATTTTTAGATGTATCCTTAGGATAACACATAGTGGATCTCCATCGCATTGCTGCACAAAATAGAATACATTCAAAGATAGAATACATTAGAGAGCGAGCATTAACTATAGCAATACTGTAAAAAACTGACTATGAAATACAGAAAAAAAAAGCTGAAGATAGGGAGTAGGCAAAGTGTTATAGTGATACCCTTACATACCAAAACACTTTGAGACAAAAAGAGGGCCATCATGATTCTCGTCTGTACTAAATATCAATATCACTACTCATCCTTACTATCATCTCAATAGAATTCCTCTCAAGTCATCTGCCTTGGACTGTTCTGAGGGAAAAGACATGAAAGATAGCAGAATAATATAGCATCTCTGAAGCAGTGCGTTTTAGGGCCACAGAACTCTAATAAAGAAAACTTAACAGGGGTGTATAAGGTGTAGCTCTAAAGAATAACAGCAGATGGGTTTGCTGTAAATGTATAACAATTTAGTAAGGTGTCACCCAGTGCAAACTGTATGATAGAGCCATACAGCACTTGCATTCATGTGTTTTTATAGTACTTGAGTGAACCATTTCAACCGCAGTGTTAGAACTGTGTTACATTATCAAATGCAATTGTACAGAAGTGTTGCTGTGATTTATAAGTATACAAGTACAATAAGGTTGACTATAGTTTTCAGGAATAAGAAAATAACATTTTGAGATTGAGGGGTAAAATGCATAGTATACACATCAAGAGATATGAAAAGAAATTTTGATAAAAACTGATTTAAAATGAGTTATCTATATCTCCATATCTTACTAAAACCATTGCTCATGAAAAGGTAGTTTCTCTTTTTTTTTGTTGACCAAGGCTATCTCATTAGTTTTGGTTATTTCCCCCCTTGTCTGTTCACCAGCCTATAGCACCTTGTAATGTGTAATGATTTTCTCACTCCTAACCTTATTATTCCTGGTTCCTATTACCGCCCTGTCTGTGGCATTCACTGCCTCTCCCCGATTAGGTCCTTAATCATGGATCAACAATGATCCTCTCCCTCTAAAGGTGACCTAAATAATCCTGCTTATCGACCGCCATGTCTGCAGCATTCACCGCCTGGTCCTGTTTACGTCAGCGTACGTACAATGGTCCTCAGACATATAGTGTCAGATTTCTAACAGAGATCCGGATTTCCCACAGAAAGCACCCTTTGAACAGAGGGGTAATTAGATTTCCCATGATGCAGCAGTAACAGATGCTAATCACCAGGCCCCACAGACATATGTTGGTGGTTTTGTAAATCAAACAGGGCCTTATCTTGGCAAGGTGAGTTGTGGGGTCATGATATGGAAACCAGTCTGATGTTGTGGAGCCGGGTAGTACCACTAAGTTTGTGCCGGGTGCAAATTTGAGTCTGCAGTCTTATGTCAGAGAAAGAATATCAGAATATGGTGGAGGGCCTCATCTTTATAGTGAGTCTTACAGTAAAAAATAAATGTTAAGTATTTTAAAAATGTGGTACCTTTAGAACATGAGTCTGTAAAGAGTAAACAGGGTACACAATGTGTCCATTCATGAAAACCTCAGCCCCTAGACACAGTAGACATCCTATTACACACTGCCACCTCCATAGCTCACAAGCGGTAGGTATTAAAACTTTGTCTTAAACCATGTTGCATTTCCAGTTGTAAAATATGCTTAGACTACCCTTAAGATCACCAGTTTGGCCACCATCTATGTCATCTTGGTCTTGAATATGGTAAAAGCAGATGGATGCGTCAAAAAATGGTTGAAAAATAAATCCAATGTCTTGTCAAATTGGTACTGCTCCTGCTTTGATTTCATTCACTTTGAATATCCTATTTATTATTATCATTCCATTGTTCTCTTCTCACTTGCTCTGCTCTGTGTCCGTACAGCCATTAATGGAGAAGCTGTGTCTGTAGCTGATTTAAAGGGCACTGTGTGATGCTTATAGAGGGACTGTGTGACACATTTATAAAACAATGCCTGTGTCCCGGAGTGCACAAAGCTCATCAAGGCAGCTGTCCCCGGATTTTAGTTGTCATTGGTGCCATCAAGTAGGGTTATACTTTGTGGTCTATCTGTGCTTTGTGAATAACTTTTACACATATTTATAAGTGTTTCCTAGATCAAGATACTTATTGGTTTTATCAAGTTTAATTCCTTCATAGCACAGAACCGTTTGAGCCTCACCTTTTTCACAAATGTTGAACATGAACCAGCACTAGGTGAGTGGTTAAAAGACTATGCATGGTGTCCTCAAGCACCAACCATTAATATTCTATTAACAATGTTGATAAAACAACCTTTTCTGGGAGCAAATGCTTTAATTCCCAAAAATCATGAGCTTTAAAATACATAATACACTATCTATTCCCAATTGCATACCAAAATGTGAAACTAATTAAGGAGTAATGATGATTGAGTGAGCAAGTCAAGGATTTACTCTGATGTTATTGTTTTGCACCAAATGGCAGACATAAGGACTGTGGTTGAACGTATAAAGAATGTCTCTCAAACTAAATATAGCCTCTTAGGAATATATCAGAGAGTGATAGCTTTCAATAATTATTGATTTAAATAATCTTAAACTGAAGATGGTTCTGACTCTAGTTGACTACTTGCATCATCACATATACAAACAAATTTATATTTGCTTTTTTTTTTAAACAATCAATCTGCTGAATTTTCATTTAATGATTTGTCACAGACCAAGCTAAGATTATGATCTGTAGTGTCCATGAACCTTTCACCTACTGTTCTGATTCGCAGGCTGAGGTGTTACGTCTATATGCTGCTCCGCTACTGGTCTGTGCACAACCAAATATTTGCACTTTTAGTATGAATAAGCTACCGTGTCCCAAAAGCTATCAGGCATCACGTATGCTGGTGTGGGGCGTCGGCCTCAGATAGTTTGTTTAGTTTCAAGCAGATCGATATCAATTTAGATGTGAGCTGATAAAGCTGAATCACCGTTTATGTATGCGGTGCCCTACAGGAAGATTTAATAAGGGTGTTTTCCACTGATGAGAATTAGTTGAGATTTTGTTGTTGCATGTTTACACTGTTAAATGCAATACCAATAGTGCTACATTATAACTCTACTGCATTCAGATTGGCATTGGTTAGTCCACACTATCATTGTTCGTCTGCCATCCCCCATCACCCGACCATTAATGATAGGGATGATCAGGGCCATCTTTGGTAGATTGCCTGCTCCATCATAATCAGAAGATCTCAATGAATCAGTTATGAGGTAATCACTGAGTCCTATATATAATGGAGACTTATGCTGAATTATTGATGTTGCTCATGATCCGCAACATATATGTTAGATATAGTCAACAGGGCAACCCCTCATTCATAGTATCTTACTTTGACCACAGTGTGGACAGTAATAGTTAATAAATAATGTAAGCTAACTTCAAATTCTACCATGTAGAAAACTGACTATCCATGAAATGCTGTGCACAGTGGGTTTTAGTGTTGTACATGTTCCACACAGAAAATGATGTTTTAGAATACCTTGCACAGCAAACAGTTACCTACATGGCTGATGTGGCTAGTGTCTAGACACCTGTCACACCTACTTAGAGGTAGTCCCCTCCCAACAGTATACCGGCTGTATGTGGCTGCATAATGGGTGAGGTAGAGGCAGGGGACTGGGAGGGAGGTAATAGGAAGAAGCGCACAGGCTATATCTTATAGTGCATATAACAGGTATGAATTTTGAGGAGAAGCTTTTATAGTCTTCCATATTAATGCTAAGATGACCTACTTTGCCAATGCAGTCAGCTTTGTAAAGCATGATACTACAGGCAGAGATGTGGTCTCATGTCTTACAAAAACTGGCAGGGAGCATGATGGGCAGCCATATGGGACTCACTGCATGCAATGTTATTGTTTTGCTAAACCTATTCTAAATATGTTATCCCATGAGTCAATCATCAAACACGAGCTGCATTCCTGCCTGCCCTGTAGTAGTGTCGCCTCACTCCCCCTATCTGACACAGCCTCTTGTTGTCACAGTGTGTCTCCACCCTCGGCTCGGGTCCCTATATCAATAAAACCCCAGCAGAGGGCAGCCCTGGTCTGTGGTTGTGAATCTGACATGTAAGCTGATATGGTACCTGATGGTGAGTAGCCTCTCCAGGGTTCTACATGGTGTCAGCCACTCACAGCCCCCCAACCTACCTACACAATCTCCCCCTTCCTAGTGCAATATGACCCCAGCAGAGGGCAGCCCGGGTGTGTGGTTGTGAATCTGACATGTTGCTTGATATCCTCTACTTCATGGTGAGTAGCCTCCAGGGTCCCAAGTGGTCTCCAGATCCTGCTAGGCACATAAAGTATTATACCTGACTGGTTACATGTCACAATATAAGAAAATATTGTGCCAAAGCAGGATTTAGCTGAGCCACTTCACTTAATGAGAAGAAACTTTGTTAGTGATGTGTAAAGCTTTCCTGAAAGTTATTTATTCTCAAATCTATATCTCAAGATGATCGACACAACCACAACAATGGAAGTGGGGTATACATGTTGGCAGGTTTATTTTTTTAAATCAGATCACAACGTTACGCCAAAGTTAGGCTTCATCAGGTGATGGAGGTCCTTGCATCTTTTGTACAAAGGACACTATATTTGAGGTACCCAAAGAACCAAATCAGATTATCTGCCAGCCTTCCTGTCAGTCAGCCAATACCTATTAGAATAGCCAGGGTGTTCAGAGCGGCCTGCCACGGCCCAGACAACCAGCTGTTCTCCCCTCTCTTTACACTCATGTCCCATTCATGGCTAATTGACTCCAATAACTACAGATATGGTCATACCATTGGAAAGCTATGTTTCATGTATGGTTCATTCAAAGATTTGTACATTTCCACTAGCGGTTTTATATGAATGAGTAAGTAGAAACTGGGGAGTATGTGTTCCATGTGCAGGCCCACATTTTGTCACTAGTAATTGATAGCTGCCCAGCAACTGCCATGTACTAGAATAGATTTCTGGCAGAGGCTATTTGTGCAGTCAATTCTGAATTGATTGGCTTGTAATGCTAAGATATATGCCTATACTTACATATATCCCACATGTTGAATGTACTACCAGATCCTGATCTACAGCAAAATATTTCTCAAAATACATGG
The DNA here is from genome assembly GCA_947462335.1 of Harmothoe impar. NCBI lineage: Eukaryota > Metazoa > Annelida > Polychaeta > Phyllodocida > Polynoidae > Harmothoe > Harmothoe impar. The sequence goes on from OX381714.1 coordinate 69,697,820, forward strand.
AATCCCCTTTTAAAATAGAGGAGCACAAAAATGTGGGAGCATACATCTAAATCCCATATATGTTAACTAGCTCCTGTTTGAAGAACAAAGTGATTGGAAAAGAATTGGCCACCAGATTTACATTTATGTGGATATACTTTTGTTTAGGAGTAGTACATTCCCTTTGTAAGTCACCCTCCACTGCACGTGGATCCCCACCACTTACACTGTAGCAGGGGAGTGCTATTTCAGGACCGATCCGCTGCATGCTTAGACTGGGCTCTCTTGTCCTCCCAACACACCTGACATTATGCAAAGAAAACCCAATTTAACCAAGTTCCAGTGGTGGTAGATTTATAATTCTTTCAGAATTCTTTAAGTTAAGACCCTGTCTATCTATCCTGCACAGAAAACGCAACTTTTCTACCCTCTATAAAGATTACCTGAACGCCCTACAATAGCATCAATAGAGGAGGTACACTAATACTTTAATGACCAACCAGAGACTGTGTAAGCTATATTCATAGTGCCACATTTTATACTGCCACTTCACCATGGCTTGTGAGGCTGGGTTATACACTCCCTAGATGAAGTAACAAGGTACTGGCTCTTGTGGCATCCATATGGGATTTTTATACAATTATGCAAGCAATCCTGATGAAGACAGTAGTTGCAGCAACAAAGACGTCCACAGCTCAGTCTCACAGGGACACTGGGCTGTGTAAGGCCAAATAAAAAAAAAGTTTTGTTTCAGGTAACATGGGAAGAAACTCTAGGGTCGGTAGGTCAGATTTCTTTTTTTTTTTACTTTTTTTTTTTTTAAAGCTCCTCTAGATACCCTAAAATCGGCTAAAAACTGTAAAATTGGGCATACCTAAATTAGACCCCAAAAAAAGTAAAAAAAAAAAAAAAAAATTCTTCAAAATTGCATAAAATAACGTAGGGTCGGCCCTGTTTAGATAGGGTCGGTCGGGTGACCTGAAACAAACCTCTTTTTTTGGCCTAATATATCAATATTTGAAGTTATATTGAAAGATTGTGCTAAGGCAGTACTTAGTTTAGCAACTTTGATTACCAAGAAGAAACTGTGCCTAAGTATCCTACCTTTTAGCCACCCAGCCCTCTGTGTTCTTTTTACATTTCCTCCTCCCTTTTATGTTACTTAGGTAGACTGGATTGGTAGCTGGAGGTACTGACAGTTTTGTACTCTGAGCCACAATGTGTGAGACTTATATGAAAAATGCCCTGAACAAAGTCTTTTGAGAAAACATTAAGAAAAGCTTTTGTCCAATTCACCATTCTCTTCTGCATTGAATCTGGAGTTTTTGATTTGAGAGATAATAAGAAGGAAAATGAGATTGAATTGCAAAGGACACAAACACTTGATGGCAAGGTTATTCTGAGAAATTTGCACACCATCTTTGCATACCATTTTTTTTACTTGAAACCTAATAGGTTCAATCATTGAAATAATTGACATTGTTATGTGAGAGTAATAACACCTTGACCAATAGAGGGTCAGCATTATGAATGCAGAGCAGGATAGTGTTGTTCTTACATACCAAAAGGGTGAATTCAAGGTGCTGGTCATGAGTTGAATTAAATGAAAAACATATTTAAACACACCCGTGGGCTCTCAAAACATCTTCATTTAAAAAATCACATTGTGCCCATTGTATTGTTTTTGTTTATACTATCTGCCCAACATATAGATTGTAGTAAATCCCGCCCTAAGCTGACTGCTTTATCACCCACGAGAGACTCCATTGGACTGATTTGTTGTTGCAGATTCAGTGAATAATTCAGTCCTTTTACCGTCTCCCCTCATTTAACATGATTGGTCACAATCCTCTAGGGAATGACATTTCTAGCCAACCTTTTTATCTTTTATGTGGTAAATCCTTGAATGCTGTTCGATATAACTGTCTAGAACAGCCATGGCGTTTTATATCAACAAGGATTCCTAAAAACAGTGTATGCGTATACAGAGAATCAAGTCTAATACAGGAAAGGTAAGCCCGAGATCTATTAATACTGCAATGGTTAATTTATATAAGATGTAAGAGTAGGTAACAGATATGATATCATATTGCTCTTGTTAACCTCTTCTGGTGTTTAAATATATTGCATCTTTAATTCTAAATGTCAATGTTGTTTTGATTAACAACATCAGTATCTTGAGTTACTTCACTCTACTTTACTGTACTGGAGCGACATGTATCATGTATTGCTGATTAAAACTTCAACTGCTCAGTTTTACATTTATTGAATGTCAGATGGTTCGGCCATCCATTGTTTTTCAGCAGATGGTGTATACATCTAGCAATTATCCGGAAAGGGGACCCCATGGTGAATTGCCTTCTGGATAATATATTACTGAATGCAAGCTTGTAGGTTGTATCAAAATGATAATCCAATATGAAAAAGGAATAAAGTCACTCAGTATCCATGATGGTACATGAGGTATCAATAACAAATGAGTCAGCATTGCAAATAAAATATGAAAATAAGATTTGGAAAGTGTTCCACTTATATGGTCTTTAAGCCATATATCCTTTTTTCAGTTTCTTAAAGCAGTTTATGTTCAAATCACTTGGAAGTCCTGTGACACTTGCTATCTAACCATAGAATAAATCTGAATGGACTCTACTGGGAGTTTAGAAGTCATTGATAAACCTGGGATAGACACTCCTTACTAACCTCTTGAACCTATAGACTATCCATGTACCTTAAAATATGAAATATTATATATATATATATATATATATATATATATATATATATATATATATATATATATATATATAGGGTCGTATGTCCTATAGTCAGTTCTTAAGGTTAGACATTCCTCTTCATGAACTCAAAAACCTGTTCTGTAGTCTCTTCTAAAATATTGATAATTCTATTGACAGACCGGTGTAAGATTTAAACTTGAAAAGTTAATTATTCAGCCTTTATGGAACAGTGTACCTGATACAATGCACTCAATGCAACAATTTGATTTCCTCTTTCATGTCTGTCTCTATTGCATTCTGCACCTGTCCCCAAAATGGTTCAAGTTTGTGTTTTATTTATTCATGAATGTGCTAGATTGTGTCCTGGCTTTTGGCATCACAGACGACACCCAATTCTGTCATCTACTGTCTCTTTGTGACAGTAACTCAACTCTCTGAAGTCAGATACTTTGTACCTCATAATGAGGTACAAAGGATATCGAAGTTTAGCACACTTTTTTGTCTTTAGAATTTTCATTTCAAGGGTAGAAAGCTACACTAAGGTTCAAAGGCACCTCTTCCTGGATAAACTTTAATAACTGACTAATACTCACAATATTTGCTCCCTGACTACTGCCTTTCAGTTCAAGATTAGAACATACCAGGTTGCTGGGGCTGACTGTGCACAATTTGATCTGCTTCCAGTATTTCTTGAATCTATGGAGGGTTCATGAGAGTGAGAATTCATGTTACAGAAATAGTATGAACTAATCAATACAATATATATGCTTAGCTCATCCAATGTATTTTCCTTTGCACTTATACCTCTTATCACATTTATGTACTTCACATATTGTAATTTCAAACCTTAGCGTTTACTCCATTTATATAGTCATACTCATGTGAAAGACTTTGTCAGAAGCACACAAATAAAGTCATGTTGTGAACATGCATGGATCAAACAACTAGCAAACTGATATACATGCCTTTCATCTCATTGTACATTTCCTACTGACAACAATTTCGACTGTCATCACATAGGTAGTTGTACAGGGTATCTGCTATTAAGACAACATGAATAAACCAGGAACCACTTCCACGGTGGGCACTTGGTGTGTGATATTATTTGAAAGCTTAAGCCATCCGGCTCCCCCTTTTCTAACTTTACATTTCTTATTGCCACTTTTTCTATTGGCATTGAGTGAGGTAGGAGTACAGGTGTTATAGAAACATAATGTAGCCTACCAACATTTTTACTGTGAGCCACAATGTGCGAAGCTGGTATATCCTCTGGGGGAGTTTTTACAGTGTTGTACGCTGGTTCCTGAGGACAGTTCCAAAGACATCTGTAGGTGCATGCAGCAAAGGGGAACTTAGAGCACTATGGTGGATGAGTATATAAGAGAGTATAAAGTTCTAAAAGGGAAATTCAATGTGATAATCCTTTTCCTTTCAGGGTGGGCCTTAAAATACAATTGGGGGGTGAGTCCTACAAATCTCCCTTATCAATACTCCACATGTGCTGTATAACAACTTACTTTCATAACGCAATTGGTGCAAAAGGATGGATAGTCGAGAAGCCTGGAAGAGCCCTTCATTTTGAAAGCCCTTTCACTCCTGCCAACTTGTTATTTGACATAGGCTGTATATATATGCAATTGTTTGCCTGTCTAACAAGGCAGGGTTTGAATCTGGAACATTTCCTGAATAATAATATAAATACACACAATCTCTTCAACTTGACTGTCTTTCAGTCAATTCTGATTAATCCCCTGTAAATTAATACAAAAGTGGGAAATGTCAGATGAATAATACAAACAACTACAATTTAGCAGATGCAAAAACAATGAGGCTTGGCCAGGGTAAGGGTGGCATACTATGAAAACAATAAGGGTTGTATGCAGAAGGATTTGTTTTTTACATGCAGGGTTTGCGTCCACAAACCTACAATGCAGGTCTCACCGACTGTACACTGGGGTTTGTGTAGAGCTGCCATTTTATGTGTGTCCTTGAGCAGGTGACCCTGGTGTTGTATTGAGGGCACGGATACAGCTGTCACCAGGACCGGACAGGTCCTACTAAAGCCAGCTGAGGCACCGTGGTCCCACAATGCTAAGTAGCAAGCAGTAAGGGTAATGGTAGAGAAGAACTAGGAAAATGGGGCGGGGTGGGGAAAGATCAGTTAAAATGAAATAAAGAGGGTGTCAAGACTATATATATTTTTGAAAGTGATGCTTAGGCTTGGAGGACTGCACTTCCCAGATAACACTCCCCTTTGCACTGGTCCTAACATTGTCAAAAGATGGCGCCCTAGTTTCACACAGCCAAGATTGTGTATTGTGATCATCCTTGTTCAGATGTTGCTGAGTAAGTGCATACAACATTGATCAATGTTATTGATGGCCAACCTCCTTTCCTCCATGGAGAAGTACCCGCAGCCAATTAACAATTAACCAGAAAACATCAGACTTTTTTCCCCTTCATGTATAAGTCCTCCCTGACAGTGTAATTTGAATTTAGATTAGGCAAGCTCTTCTTACTGGTTGTAGAAGGGTGTTGGAGTGAATAATCCATATTTTTAAATGGGTCCTGAGGTCCTGCAGTTATGGGTTTGTTCCAATTAAAATCATAAACTCTCAGCTTATAATTGAGTTGTCAAAATAAGTAGGTGCAAGAGAGTCATAAAATGAAAGAGATAATCTGAAATGTACTTGTGGTGAATTAAAGTACATGTAGGGATGCCCTGCAGTGTTTAAATATGTGACCCGTTTTAACGAAATGGGTCGGAAGTCGCACATTAAAAATGTTATGATATTGTCATATTCATTTACAGCTCATCAAGAGCTTTCATTTGGTATGTGACATGTAGTATATTGGCCAGTTTTGACCCTTTGACGATATTTTTGATACATTTTTATTGAATTAAATGAGAATTAATTAAAATGAGATAATTTACATTTAAATTAGATATTATCTATATAATACAATACAATTATAAATCCTATGGCCATCATTTGGGGAATAAAAGGAGTTGAAATTTGGTTTGTAACATAGTATTCCAAAAGATACCTATTCATATGTTAGAAAAATATCAAAAACTCTTTTTTCTAAATTTTACTTTTTCCACCCTATACAAATTTAACAGCCTATATCTAAGCTCCCTAAAGTGCAACTTCCGACCCATTTCGTTAAAACGGGTCACATATGGTAGGCCATTGTATCTACCATAGTACCCATCTGCCATACAGTAAGATGCTGCTTATTCAACGCATGGTGTATAGCTTCTTCAATCTAGACATGGACACGCTTGGTTTACGCATCATTGCGATATCCTGGCTCAGATTGTGAAGTTTGTGTAGGGTTTCCTGACATGTTAATGGAGTCCAATTTGCCTAAACATGTACAAGAGCACTGGATAATGATATGGACATGCTTCTGGTTCTGCTGAAAATGTGCATCACATACTTGTTGTCCTTTTTGCAGTTAAAGCTCTTGTGGCAGATGTTGCACATTAGGATTTGGAAATTTCCACTTAAACGTAAGTTAACAATAGACGTATGTACAGTCAGCCTAGTATTATGAAGTGGACATTAAGTCTATGGTACTATAAGGGCATGTCTACTTACATAAAAACATATCTCCCCATGCAGCATATATCCCTCATACAGTCAGAGGTTCTCCAGCACAGCTCATGGCATCTTTATATGTAAAATACAGTGCATCTTCCATCACTATAGTAGCGCACCTTTTTATTCAAAATATAGGGTACATTAATAACTTAAACCTACATCAGATGCAACCATTTCTAGTTTTTGTCAAAGGATATTAAACATGCATTTAGGATGGAGTGTATAACTGTAGCTGCTGGTCTGCTTGTGCTATAGAAGTAATCATTCAGGCAGAATGGACAATTGGTGCACCCTGTGTGGATTATCCTTCCTGCATGGTCAAGCTATGACTTCCCATTTTCTTTGGCTACTGTAGGCCTTCAATTATACAGCATGAGGGCTGCCTGTCTGAACAGCTCTAACATCAATGTTGTATGTGCAACAGGGGCTGGTGCTCTTTGATGTTGTGTCCTAAAGTTGATTAACATGATTGATGATTCTATAACCTTTAAGGTTATATAATCATGGTTCTGTGTTGATGTTTTTATCTGACTGGTGTTGAGGGTGTTTTTTTTTTTTTACGTGTATTTATTGGATCTAATCATCCTTACGGATGAAAACTAGCTTGGGCGCATTCCCCTTCTGCCGCCAGCACCCCTACCTATACATAATTAGCTTTAGGGTCTAAAAAATATTTAATTGTGAATTTTTAATAAAAGATGATACTTATTAGGTACACAAGAGTTATTGATGAGATGAGATGAGATGAAAATACATTTATGTTGTGCTATGTAAATCGAATTACTGTCGAATTAAGTCACAGATGATGAATATATTGAATCAAAATGTGAGCGTCACTCTAACTGAAACCAACTACTATTAAGCCCTGCCTTTAACGGATTTATTTTTCCTACAAGACAGACTTTTACGTAGGGGTTAGTCTTAAAGGTCATCTAAAGGTGGGTTTTACTTCATTTCTGTGATGCTTTATGTGTAGTATCAGTAGATAACTGTTCTACTATACAAAAGAAGGTAGCTATCCTACTAGAGACTAAATTTAGACACCCACTCAAGTCTATATTTGATTTGCTGCTGGAGGGTAGTGTGGGTAGTGTGGGATACTGGACTAAAGACATATCATCGTCCAGGGCCTGCCTGGACATTTTATCTGTTACTGAGCCTGGGCGGATTCCAAGTGAAGATCAACGGTTTAAAAGCTTTCTAATCCCGCATAACAGGAATGGCTGCCTGCTCCTTCTGTGTGCACTTATATCAATTACCGTGCCCAGGTCTTGGTGCTGGATACACACAGTCACTAATGTCTCTGAGTGCTGCTGGTAGGGGGCACTAAGGGCTCATTGCAGCTTCTGGTATTGTTATTGGGAGAACACAATTTGTTAAAAATATATATTCACCGTTCCTAAGAAGAATGACACAACTCTCATGGTTGTATAATCCTAGTAAAAAGGAAGATTCCTTCTAGACAAACGACTATGTCCTTCTCGTTATCAATTATAAATGTACATTACAATACAACGTGTATAGAATACTAGGTATGCAAAGTTGCATACTAGTGCCGTAAGATACTTGACTAGACTGACATAAAACAAATGAGGATTCAGATGCTGCAAAGAGATCCCTTGCCATATTGTCAGCACTTGGTGCCTATATCCCAAGCTGGCCTGATGTCTATTTGTAAAGCATTTTCACTTAGTGCCTAGGTCCAATCTTGAAATATATCAGCAGGATAACACATAGTGAATCTCCATTGCATTGCTGCACCAATGAGAAGACATTAAGAAAATAAAGCATCAGACAGGCAGCATCAACTAAAGTAATGCTGTTGAAAAATCTACTATGCAGAAAGAAATAGCTGAGGATGGCGAGTAGGCAAAGTGGCATACTGATAGGCTAATATACTGGAACACTCTGAGACAAAAATAGGGCCATCCAGATACCATCTGTACTTGATACTAATATAACTACTCATCCTTGCAATCATCTACATAGAATTCCTCTCAGATCATCGCCCCTGCACTGCTATGAGGGAAAAGACATAAAAAAGAGCAGCATAGCATATCTGAAACAGTAGGCTTAAACACCACTATACTTCAACAATATTAACCAACCAGGGATTAATTTACCTTTGATGTGGGATAAGGTGTAGCTATAATGGTGTAACAGCAGACAGGTTTGCTGTAGATGAGTGACATTCTAGTAGAGTGTCACGCAGTGCAAACTGTGTGATAAAGATTTGGAGCACTTGCATTTATAAATGTCTTTTTTAATACTCAAGTGAATCCTTGAAACAATAATGTTAGAACTGTGATACATTATCAAATCAGTTGTACAGAAGTATTGCTGTGATTTATAAGGTTGACATTTGTATTAGGAAATAAGAAAATTACATTTTGAAACTGAGGGGTAAAATGCATAGTATAGACATCAATATAATATATGTTAAAAGGAACTTTGAAAAAAACTGGTTTAAGATGAGTTATCTGTATCTCCATATTTTACTGAAACCATTACTAAGGCAAAGGATTTTTTTTTTTCGCTTTCTCCTTAGTTCTGGCTATTTTCTCCCCCTGTGCTGTCTGATAAGCTTTCCCATTCCCGAGATGTCCTCATTAGTCCTGGATAACCCTCCCCTGCATTGTCTGCAGCGTTCACAGGCTCTTCCTGATTTATTTACCTCAGGAAGCTCTCCAATATTGTTCTTTAGACACCTGGTGTCAGATTTCTAAGAAAGATCAGGACTTTACACAGAAAGCTGCCCTTGAGTATTTGGATCCCCCATGATGCAGCAGAAGCAGATGTTAAAGTGGGTATATCCGATTTTCTTCAAATTCTAAATTTTACTCAAATGTGTCCCAGACACTATAAAAGTATAATATTTAAAGATTAGAGGTCAATTGAATGTGTATTAATAGGTCAAAAAGGGATTCAATGTCTTTTATAGTGTATTTTCAACGGGGGGGGGGGGGAATTAAAGCGTGCACGCTCTTATTTCAAAATGACCACAAATTGGGCAATAAAATCAAATTAGAGCAAACTCGGAGGGAATCAGGGGAAATGGAACTGATAGTAAGTCAAACATATTATTTGTGAACATTCTGACTAACATTCTGACAAAAGGTGAAAGTTAACACAGTATGACTAAATTTGAAATTGGTTCTCTGAAAGAGGTGTGTGTTTTCTCCATTGGAGTTTTGCATCGTTATGTCAGAGAAAGCATATCAGAGTATGGTAGAGTTTTTACATTCATGTATGAATCTCTAAAGTGAATCTTACAATGAATATAAATTTGCTCATTTAGAAATGAGGGATTCTCAGAACATGAGTCTGTTTGGAGTGTGCAAGCTACACAATGTATCTAAGTCCTATAGCATAATTAGACACATTAGATATCGCACTACAAACTGACACCTCTATAGCCTTCCACACTGAAACCTCAGGGTTGTCATTTTGACAATAGCAAAATTATGAACTTAAGTTCATCAAGGGGGACAACCTTAGGTCATCATTGTGATGACCCTAAGGCAGCTATGTCTGATTCATATAGACAAACCTTAGGTAGTCGCATGGATTGAGTAGAAGGACTACCTTCAGGTTGTTGTTTTAGGTATTGTAAATGTGAAGACCTAAATTCATCAGTAGTGACAAGTCTCAACACCATTGGGTAGTCATTGGGACAACCTAGGGTATATCTGGGTGTTGGACATGGAACATTCCCTGTCACGTGCTGCCACCCAGGGTAAATTGATTGAAGTAAATTTTCTATCATGAGATAAACTCATGACAGGGAGCAGAGTAGTCTCTATACCTTCAAGGCCATCATTCTCACCCAAACACATCCTATCTATAACAAGTAAAGCTACTAAGCTTAATCAAGAGTAAACCAAATATGTGAAAGGGATGCCTCTCGTTGGGAATGAACTAATTAGAGACTATATTTATACACCATTCTTCAGAGCACTTTCCATTAGTTATTATGACAACCTAGGTCGTCATAATGACTAGGAACCTTCCTCTGGGTTTTCAGTGCCTGGCCACCAACCATGATCCAATCAGCCACAAGCCACAGGAAGTAACCAGTTGAGAAGTGAGCTGAAACTACGCCCATTATCATCAAGTACAGTGGCCACTATCTCTACAAACATAAATACGACAAAAAGCAAATTGATGCATTAAAAAAGACATTGAAAATGAAATACAATGTTTTGTCAAATTATTATTGCCGCTACTTTTTTTTATCTTGCCATGTCCTTCTCATTTGCTCTGCCCTATGCCTGTACAGCAGCTAATGGAGGGAGTTGTTGCTGCAGCTGATTTAGAGGGGACCGTGTTGCACATTACAAAACAATGTCTGTGTCTTTGAGTGAACAAAGCTCATCTAGGCAGCCCATCTCTAACAGTGCCTGTATTTGGCTGTCATTGGTTCCCATTCACAAGATTTATACTTTGTGATCCATATGTGTGCTTTTATAATCCTACGCCCTTTCACATATAAGTGTTTCCTAGATCAACATATCTTATTATTGTGTACATACAAGAAATAAATACAATTTTAGCTTTTACCAGATTTAATTCCTGCATAGTACACCAAGAACCAATCGAGCCTTAGTTCTTACACTAAATCTTCGCTTACTGCTCATGCAGAGGTGTGTATCCTTAGTACATATCGGTGTTTGTACTGTATCTCTTATAACACAAGAAACATTAATATTCCATAAACAAAATTGCTACAAAAACCTTTTCTAGAAGTAATAAATGCTTTAAATCCTGTAAACCTGTGAGCTTTAAACTACGTAATATCTGTTCACATTTGCATTAACCTATTTAATTAACGAGTAGTCGATGGGTGAGAGTAATTAAGGAATGCTAGCTAGGGTGTGTGAGTCAGTGATTTACTCTGATGTGATTGTTTTGCTCTAAATGGCAGACATTAGGATTGTTGCTGAATGTTTAAAGAATGTGTGTATATCTCAAACAAAATATGCCCTCTTAGAAATATACTAGAGAGTAATTGCATTCATCAATTATTGAAACAGAGATTTAAATTAATCTTGAAGTTGGTTTTGACTCTAGTTGGTTATCTGCCCTCATCACATACATTAACTTATTGATTTTTGCTTAATTTCCTTGAAAGACCACAATCTCTCCGCTTGATTTATACTTAATATTTTTTCACTGATCCATCTGCAGCACCAATGAAACTACCTGCCTGTGCACAACCAAATATTTGCACTATTAATGCCAATAAACTGCCATGTGTCAGACAGAACCTAGCAGGGGTCACGTATGGTGGTGTGGTGCATCAGGTTGTTTGTTTAGTTTTAAGCTGATCCATATCTTGGTGGACAAAACAGTTTAATGTGATAAGCACAATCCATACTTTTGGACGTGTGCTGATAAAGCTGAATGAATAACCGTCCATGTATGAGGTGCCCTGTAGGAAGGTTTATCAAGGGTGGATTCTGCTGATGAGAATCAGCCATGATCCTCTCGTTAGCTGTAAATTCATTAATGAATAAATCTTGTCTGACTGACCAAATCCCATCTCTGCATGGTGTTAATCTGACATCATATGTGCTATTCAGTACAAATATATTCTTACATTATAGGTTTACTGCAAGAAGATAAGCATTGATAAGTCCCCTCAATAATTGATGGTAATTGTTGGTCTGCCCCTCCCCCCCCCCTTACCCAACCATTAATATTAGAAATGATCAGGGCCAGCTCTGGTAGATTGCCTACTCAATTATAATCAAGAGATTATAATTAATCAGACATAAGTACTGAGTCCTAGATGACGGAGACTGATGCTGAACTATTGATGTTGCTTATGATCCACAACAGAACGGAATACTTACCAGTGGGGCTTAGTGTAATTATCAAGTGTTATATATGGTCAGCAGAGCAACGCCCAATTCTTCGTACGCAACTGGAACCACAGTCCAATGATGAAGGCTTGATTCAGATTGAAAATACCCAGTATAAAACTGAATATTGATAAAATATGGTACACAGTGGGCTTTAGTGTGCTACATATTCAACACATATTAGGCTGTGGATGCGTTACATTTTTTGAGTTGAGTTTGTAAACGTGTATTTATTCATAAATGATTTTAAAACACAGCCTCATCAAAAAGTATAATTGGATGATTTACAATGACATGTAGATGCAAGATCAATACATGTTTGTGCATGTTCAATCCATAGTTTGAAGGAGAGTCCGTAGCTCATGTCGATTGATTATTGTGTTTGGAGTTCAATTGAGAGAGTTCATATTGTGTCGCGTAGCGACATACAACTTGTGCATATAAGCACTAAAACTCGTTTGACCTAACAGTGTACAGAGCAGTCAGTTATACAGTGTAATACATTATAAATTATAATCTCGATGGCGGGTGAGAAATCATACAGTGTATGGATGTATCTTTTCATTGGGGTATGCTTAACTCACAGAACACACATTTGTTTTACAAGAAATAATCAACAGTAGAAATGAGAAAAATTATACAATGTTAATACGTTAGTCACAATAGCAGTGCATCTCCCTGCAAACCATACAGTTACTAACATGGCTGTTGTAGTCTGGGAATGAATACATGTCACACCTACTTAGAGGTAATGAGCTACAGGCTCTAGGCGTGGCTCCCTAAACAATAACACAGAAGTATGGTGATTGCTAGTAGAAGACGCAGCCAGGCTGCATCTTATAGTGAACATATCCGGTCATGGCTACTTGGAGATATTCAAAACTAGGGTTGTGTGGGGCTGCATACTGGGGGAGGCAGAGAGAGGGAGGTAATAGATGACTCACACAGGCTATATCTTATATTGCATATAACAGGTGCAAATGTTGGAGAGAAGCTTTTATAACCTTCCATATTTATGCTAAAATAACATACCTTCCCATCGCTGTCAGCTTCGCAATGCAAGATGCAGCAATGTGAGGCTCAGTTGCTCAAATTCAAAAGCTGGCGTTAGCTTTGGCAAGGAGCATGATGGGCAGCCATATGGGACTCACTACTTGCAATGTTATTGTTTTGCTAACCCTTTATTGATTGTATAATGCATTCATTCTTTATGCCCTTCATCATAATAATGCATGAATGCAGCTCTAACAAGTAACTCACCAGGGCTATATTCAAGCATCATACTAACCCTTTGGGTTGATACACCCCAGAAGTATCGCCATGAAGCAGCACTAGCATTATAGTGATATGCCATTAATGGGTTAATAAGTAATTTTAGTAAGGGTTTCCCTGATTATCCTAGGGGCTGGAGTATTACAGTTGGAGTACTACAGTTGGTACAGCTCTTAACATTTTCATGATACACCAGCAGACATAATGTAGACTTACTATTGCTATCTGACACAGCCATTTGTTGTCACAGTGCACCCCTTATCTCCATCCTCGGCTCACTGCATCAGACTCCTAGGTCAATAAAACCCCAGTAGAGGGCAGCCCGGGTCTGTGGTTGTGAATCTGACATGTAAGTTGATATCCTGTACTTCATGGTGAGGAGCCTCTCCAGGGTACAAGTGGTCCCAGCCACTCACCCCCCCCCTTCACCCTGCCTACTCCAGGTCCTCTCCCTGTTTAACCATGTTCCTCCTACACCCAAGTTGTACCTATTATGTCTCCCTCCTTGACCTATATGGGTTTTCTGTATGGCAGCGACGTATTATCCTTATCTGACCCGGCCATTTGTTGTCAGAGTGTGCCCCTTATCTCTCCACCCACACCAGCACTCACCCACTCTCAAGTTCAATAAGCTCCCATCAGAGGGCAGCCCTGGTGTGCAGCACCGTCATGTTTCCCTGTAAGTTGATATACTCTCCTCTTTCATGGAGCCTCTCGAGGATTTCAAGTGATCTCAGCCAATCACAGCTCCCCCTTCAACCTGCCTACCTAAGTTCATCTTTGTATTGAGCCCTTACCCCTGGCCTTGTGGCTCTATCCTGACATGTTGACAGCTTGTACCATACATGTCTTAACACTTACCCCTTCTCAACCTTTCTATCTAGGCAAAAGCCTACTTCTGCTCAAAGAAATGCTCACTTACTGCAGCTTTTGTTATTTCAACTGTTCAGTATGTTTGTGCCTTTTGACTGGCCTTTTCAATTGATTCTGCTAAGGAGCCAACTGTGCATGCCACCTATTATTGTAAAAGATAAGTGAGCTTCCTTGACTTTAGGCACACACCTGTCAAGCTGTGCAGGCTCATAGCATTTCATGCCAGACACATTCTGACATTGAATGTACTTCTGTAATGCATGGCTTTTCATGTATCATGGGTATCATGTCTGTCATGGTGCGTGCAGCAATAGAGTAGGAGGCCTGTTTAACTGGCATGGTAAAAACACATTGATGGCAAGATCTAGATATGTATTCTACTGTGAACAGATGTAAGGAATTTGGCTGCCAGTGATGGGTGAGCTACAAAATTGAAACATGTGTGGCTGAGGGCAGTTTGGCTAGTCTATCGGCATTGTCCTTGCTCCTCATACAGGATCTCAGCCAGGTAAGGCTTTCGTCAGTCAAATACAATACCTATAATGTTGTTTAACATCCATGATTATTTAGATAATGTCAACATTGATGAGTAGATTGACTAAATAAATCTTCCTTTTGGATGATTTCACAAAGAACAGAAGAATATAATTACGCTGTGCTCCTCGACCCCTGTGACAAAGAGATAATAGGCACAGCCTTCAGGGCAGTTTTTTCCCCCAATAATTGAAGAGGGGAAGAATAGACTTGATCTATCACTGGTGAACTATCAATCTGAAGTATGTTATTGCTTTTACATTGGTACAGCTCTTGATATGGTTTGCCTATGATAAACTAATGCAATCACATTGCTTCAGGTCATTGCCCACTGTATAAGAGACCAAATTTAGACACCCACTCAGATATATATTTGATTTGCTGCTGGAGGGGAATGCCTCAGCAGGAGGGTCATGTAAGAGATGTATGATTGTCCAGGGCCTGACCAGGCACTTTATCTGTCACTGAGCCCGGGCTGATCCAAATGAAGATCTACGGTTTAAAAGCTTTCTAATCCCGCACTAACAAGAATGGCTGCCTGCCTCTTCTGTGTGCACTTATATCAATTACCGTGCCCAGGTCTTGGTGCTGGATACACACAGTCACTAATGTCTCTGAGTGCATTGCTGGTAGGGGGCACTAGAGACTCACTTCCAATTTTGCAATTTGTTGCAGGGAACAAATCATTTCCTCAGTCCTTCAAACACATTCATTTACTTAGTCAGAAGATTTATATGAACAACTGTCAATAGTGTGGAAACTAAGAATATAATTTGTATCCCACATGTTGTATTTGCCTTCCCACATGACAGCAAAGACATAAATGCATAATGATAGTGGACAGACAATAAGATGAAGTGATACTCCTCTTGGCCATCAAAAAGGGCCATGGTTGTACCATTAGATCACCTACAACCAATGCCCCTACCGATTTATCTATGACGCATTTCCTCTTAGTACTACCTAGTCTCCCTTTGCTGGTTAGATTTCCTCTTTCCGGGCGTTACTGTCAGTATGATGTCCCAGCCCTGGAATAGGAGGTCCCCTCTTGTGAGGTGGTGTGTTGACTTGAATGAGCCCATTGACGGTGGCCATACTTCAGAGGGGCGCAAGGCGGCATAGTACTGAACCAGAAGAGCAGCTCCTGGTTCAGTACAAGGCATTGTCTATATGTGTGTGGCCCAAGCCAAGCACAAGCCTGCGTATCACTCAGGCACCGAGAGTTTCTCTCTTGTTCCGGTGTAGGACATCCAGAGCCCGTGACACCCGGGGGTGACACATCTCTGTTGTGGCCATGCCAGTCAGCTTGACGAGCACTTGGGCGTGTGAGATGTAGTTTGAGATTGTCGACGGGGCGCTGAGGTGTAGGGCTATGTACTCTATGAATACACATACTTGACTGTGGGACAGCAGCGTGGGGTCCACACCGTGAACCATGGCGAAGGCTATGAAGGTACCTGCTGCTGTCTTGTGGCTGGCTACTCTGGCTGGCTGGCGCCCGGGCCTGGTGCTGAGATGCACCCTGCTGCAGTTACTCTATGGCTGCATCTGCAAGTGACAAATGGCAAATTGAGGTCAAACACAATAGGGCTGGCAGGCACAATGGTCAGGTTGTTTTCAGAGGCTATGGCTACTGAGATCATCTGCTAATGTATTTAGTTTGCCAGTGATGTGCTCAAAGCTCAAGTGGAAACCTAGGCGTGCCTGAATAAGCCACGCCACACATGCAGAGTCAAGAAGCACCTTGTTCTCGGCCCGGCCCTTACCTGACCTGAAGGCCAAGGAAGGGGTGAGTGAGGGTGTATGGCAGTAGGGGGTTCTGGAGAGAAGGGGAGGTGAGGGTGTCTGCACTAACAGGAATGGCTGTCTGCCTCTTCTGTGTGCACTTATATCAATTACCGTGCCCAGATCTGGGTGCTTGATATGTGCAGTGACTTATGCATCTGAGTGCTTGTAGGGGGCACTGCCAGATTACTGGAGCTTCTGGAATTTTTATCAGGAGAAAACAATCAGTTTGATATATTCACGAATCCTAAGAGGGATGAAGCAACTGTCATTGGTGTATGAACCTGGAGAAGAGAGGGCTTCCCTACAAATAAAACTTGGGAATTGAACGTTCGCAACTGGGTAGAATCAGGGTAGGTCACAATGACACAAGAAAGGCACAAGATATTCCCAAGAATTGTGAACATATCCTTATTACAATCAGAACTTGGGAATTGAACGTTCGCAACTGGGTAAAATTCTACCCAGTTGCGAACTTTAATTCCCATGCCTTTCTTGTATCATTGTGACCAATCCGGATTCTACCCAGATGTGAACGTTCAATTCCTAAGTTCTGTTTGATATAAATAACGTGGAATTACACAGAATATGACACAGTCAAATACTGTTATCATATTCTCGTGCCAGATACGTGCACAATTCTTGCAAGGATCCGGAGATGTGACTCAAGAACCGCACAAGTTCTGCCCGAGATATTGTTTGCAGGGTATCTTCTAGAAAAGTAACTACATGTGCTTCTCCCTATCAATATGATGTGTATACAATACTAGGTATGCAAAGCTTCATAAAAGTACATTAAGATACTTGACTAGACTGACAGATGAAGATTTAAGCGCTGCAAAGAGGTCCCTGGCCATATTGTCAGCACTTGGTTCCTCTATCCCACACAGCCCTGATCTTTATCTGTAAAGTATTTCAACCTGGTACCTAGGTTCAATATTTACATTTATCCTTAGGATAACAGATATTGGATCTCCACCGCATTGCTGCACAAAAAAAAAGATATTCAGGGACAAAAAGATCAGAGAGCCAGCATCAACTATAGTAATACTGTTGAAAGATTTCCTATAAAATACAGAAAAATACAGCTGAAGATAGCGTGTAGGTAAAGTGGCATACTGATACTCAAACATACGGGAACACCCTAAGACAAAAACAGGGCTATCCACTACAGCCTGTATTTAGTACCAATATCACTACTCATCCATACTATAATCTACATAGCATTTCCTCCCGAGTCATCTACATTGCACTGCTCTGAGGGAAAAGAATGAAAAAAGCAGCATAACATAGTATCTCTGAAGCAGTACGCTTAAGGGCCACTATACTTCAATATAATCAATCAATATGGGATCTATTTACCTTTGATGTGGTATGAGGTGTAGATATAACAGATCATGGAAGGTTTTGTTGCAGATGCGTTACATTTTAGTAAAGAGAAACAAGGTGCAAAATGAATCGTAAAGCCTTGGAGCATTTGTATATGTGGCAGTTTTTTTTAGATATCTGAGTGAAATCTTTAAACAGCTCTGTTAGAACTGTTAACATTGCATAATCAAATACAGTTGTACCGAAATATTTCATACTATGCAAGGGCCATGAGTATTGCTTTTACTTCTTTTTACTCACATCAATTTTGCTTTTTGTTATTATCATTTCCATTACTTTCTATTCACTTGCTCTGCTCCATGTCAGTACAGCTGGTAATGGAGAAGCTGTGTTGCTGTACCTGATTAAAAGGCCACTGTGTGATGCTTACAGAGAGACTGTGTGACAAATTGATGCCTGTGTATGCCTGTGTATCTTAGTGCACAAAGCGCATCTAGGCAGCCTGTTCCTCCTCAGTGCCTGCTATAGAGCATTTACCTGTCATTGGTTGCCATCCAAAAGGTTTTGATACATGTGTGTGCTTTTAGAATCCTATGACTGTTACATGCATTTATAAGTTTTTCCTAGATTAAGATATTTAGTTATATTGACCATATTTCAAAGAGATCAACACAAGTGTGGGTTTTATCAGATGTAAGTCTTTCATAGAACACCCAGAACCAAATGAGCCTAACCTATTACATTGAAGCTACTACTGCATGCTCAAGCAGCGGTGTGAATCTTTTGTTACACACAGGTCTGTGTTGTTCTGTATCGCTAGTAACAGTTTGTAGATAAGAACTACAATCAGGACAAAACCAGATGTCACAGGAGTATCAAGTAGGAAGCCACTAAAGAACCAATATAGATTTGCAGACAGTACAAAGGGATGGATCTAAGTTATATACCAAAAGTAAAGAATATTGCTGCAGTAGCTTTCATGTGCAACCACACCCAATAAGAGATATAACTAAAGCACTATTGATCAAAAATCAGCCCACCCAAACAGGTTACACACATTAAGTAGGAGCGATATTGAAGTATTTCCTTTATGTTGTTCAACATGAACCAGGACTAGATGAGTCAGTAGTACATAATGTATCGGAACGGGACTATGCTTAAGTACTGTTTATAACTCAATCGACATGCAGCCAATCAGAGGCCTCCATTTGGTCACGTGACCCCCTCATTTGCATAATTACGTAATAGGCCACGCCCCCTCATTTGCATAATTACGTAATAGGCCACGCCCCCTTGATCACCAGCCAATCAGAGGAGGCCATTTGGTCACGTGACCCCCTCATTTGCATAATAGGCCACGCCCCCTTGATCACGTGACCCCCTCATTTGCATAATAGACCACGCCCCCTTGATCAACAGCCAATCAGAGGTTTCCATTTGGTCACATTTGCATAATAAGCTTCCATTTGATCACGTGTCCTCTTCATTTGCATAATAAGCCACAACAACATCACGTGGCTCTCTTTGTTTGTATACAACATCACGTGGCTCTCTTTGTTTGTAAACAACACCACGTGGCTCTCTTGTTTGTAAATAACACCTACTAAGTTTAGTCATAGGTAGCAGCAGCAGCAGCAGCAGCAGCAGCCCGTGGTCACGCGACCTCTTCATAATTTGCATAATAAGCCACAACAACAGCACGTGGCTCTCTTTGTTTGTAAACAACACCTACTAAGTTTAGTCATGGGTGTCTAGAGCAGCAGCAGCAGCAGCAGCAGCAGCATCTTCAGCAGTAGCAGCAGGAGCAACATCTTCAGCAGCAATAGCAGCAGCAGCAGCAGTAGCAGCAGGAGCAACATCTTCAGCAGCAGTAGCAGCAGGAGCAGCATCTTCAGCAGCAGCAGCAGCAGCAGCAGCATCAACAGCAAAAGCAACAGCCCGTGGTCACGCGGCCTCTTCATTTGCATAATAAGCCACAACAACACCACGTGGCTCTCTTTGTTTGTAAATAACACCTACTAAGTTTAGTCATAGGTGTCTAGAGCGGCAGCAGCATCTCCTCAGCAGCAGCAGCAGCAGCAGCGTCATAGGTGTCTAGAGCAGCAGCAGCAGCAGCAGCAGCGTCATAGGTGTCTAGAGCAGCAGCAGCAACAGCAGCAGCAGCAGCATCTTCAGCAGCAGTAGCAGTGCTCTGAGCAACTCTATTAGCATCAACAGCAACATCAGCAAAAGCAACAGCCCATAACCCAGCATCATGTGCATCAGCAATAGCAGCAACAGCGACATTGCGACTAGCATCAGCGAAACAGGCTATGTTTTTAGCAGCTGTACAAGCATTAATAGCACTAGCCCTAGCAGCAGCCGCAACAGCGTCACCGTTAGCAGTCGCTGCAGCATCAGCAGCAGCAGCATCGGCAGCAAGAGCGGTAACAGTAGCAAAAACATTAGCAGCACGAGCAGCAGTGGCGAGAGTAACAGCAGCGTTGTTAGCAACATTAGCGACTTCGTATGCAGCATGTGTAGCACGAACGGCGGTAAGAGCTTCACGTCTTGCACGAGCAGCAGCAACAGCTGCAGAAGTAGCCCTCACACTATCCAGCCACCCGTACGAATCTTGATAAAAACGAACCTCCACGTTGCTACTTGTTAACTCATCAGTAACCATGGTCATCTCCTCCGTGTGGTGTTGTCGCGGCTCTGTAGTAGTGTTGGGATGCTCACATTTGGTAGAACGTAGAGTGATTCCTGATGACGCCATGCTGAAGGTGGTAGAAGAAGTGTGTGGGATCCATGTTTCACTCTCGCTTATGTACTAGGCTCCGAGATAAGCTTCTTAACTCATGAGAAAAACTCTCACTAGGAAGGCGACCGGCTGTCTACCTGTGTAGGTGCGGGTTCGTTACATCTTTAATCCTGTTCGACTCCCCGAGGAAATAGATGAAAAAACAAAAGACAATCTTTCAAGCACTCGAATCCGCAGTCAGTAGGAAGCTATAAGGAGCTTAACTTGTTTTGATTTAAGCTGTCTACCACACGCACGCGCTTGTAGTCACAGCTAGAGTGGCAGACATCCGTCCGCCCGCTGGTGCATGACACCCGGCCTTAAACACCCCCTGTAGTTTTTTTTGTATACACAGTTGAACGTCTTAATCTCTTACCCAGCTATAATCCTATATACATGTAACGCGCATTACTCCCCTTTATGGCAATTATCAGATTGATTTAAGGGTGGAAAGGGCTTAGGTGATTAGGTCCCTCTCTAGCTGAAAACAGGCTTAGAACATAACATGCAGGCATCCGGCCGCTTTAAACACCCCCTGTATGCTTTTTGTATACACTCTTGATCCCCTCTCTAGCTGAAAACAAAGCTTAGAAGATGCAGTCATCCATCCACCGGCTGGCGCGTCACACCTGTCGTTAATCACCCCCTGTAGTCTTTGTATACACAGTTGACCCGCTTTATCTCTTCACCGGTGCATGACACCCCCTGTAGGCTTTTTTTTTTTTTTTTTTTTTGTATACACAGTTTGAACATCTTAATCTCTTACCCAGCTATAATCCTATATACATGTAATGCGCATTACTCCCTTTATGACAATTATCAGATTGATTTAAGGGTGGAAAGGATCTAGAAGAGGGTGGGGGATCTAGCTGAAAACAAAACAGGCTTAGAACAAAAACATGCAGTCATCCGGCCGCGTTAATCACCCCCTGTAGGCTTTGTATACACTCTTGATCCCCTCTCTAGGT